>JALHLI010000002.1:16350969-16863469 GCA_023349425.1 Anthopleura sola
GGTTATGAGTGAAAATTTGTTGAAAAATTCTTAATGCGTACTGAGTGACCGCAAATAACGCGAAGTCAGATACAAATTAATTTTACTAATGAGTAGAATTATACAGAAAAGAACAAGGACGTGCCGTGGGCGTGACAGTCTGAATCCGAGCATTAAATATTTCCACTGGCTGAGCAGTCATTTTGCGCTCCCATTGGTTCAAAGGATGTGGTCAGTTCCGTGCCGTGCCGGTATCGTGAACAAGCATTTTCATTGGCTGAGCAGTAATTTTGCGCCCTTATTGGTTCAAAGGGCTTCACTAAGTTCCACTCTTTTTCTCTTCCAGTGACCAATTCCACAGCGACTATATCAGGACAGGCCCTTGCTGTGGTTGCTATGACGACTGTATATTCGATTATATTTGTTGTTGCGTTTCTTGGCAACGTTTTGGTGATTTACGTGGTCGCTTCTCGTTCGTACATGAAGACTACGTTCAACTTTTTGATCGTCAACATGGCTATCGCGGATCTTCTCGTTAGTGTTCTTATCATGCCGATACAAGTGAGTAGGACTACTTGGTACTCTCCCCTCCCCCATCCTCAGTGTCCCCGTCCCCCCTGTTATTCTCTTAAAACTCCCCATTTTTACACTTCCCGTAATGCTGAAAATCAACTGCTATCAATGGAAGCCGACGGTGCGCACTTTTCCCCATCTCTCCGCATCAGTGCTCTGTTTTAAGAGTATTCAAAGCTGAAGCTACACGGATTAGAGAGAAGTCGGTAATACGACTACTGACTGTCTAACCAAATAAGTGCCCAAACCTCACCCTTCTCTGTTAAGACCTATTCCATACACTCAAAGGCCTCTAATTGCGAGGCGTAACTAGGAATAAGCCCTCTTTTCTTCTATTTTAGGTGAAGTTTTTATATGTTGGTCAAAAATGGATCAGTGGTGGTTTCGGTGTGGTTTCTTGTAAATGGGTAAACTTCTCAGGAACGCTTTCCATTGCGGCGTCAATTATTGCACTAGTAGCCATATCACTGGACCGTTATTTTGCTATCATTCATCCGTTTAAACATTTACCAGTGATACGCAACACCAAGATAATAACTTCATTGATATGGATCTTCTCTGCGCTGGTCATGTTTCCGTACCTCCTCATTTTTGACGTCGCTAAAGCAAAAGACGGGCAAGGCTGGGACTGTCGAATGATATGGGACATAATTTCGACTTCACCAACCAAGCAGTTTGAATTTGCGCGTAGCTTCTTCATGTTTACTTTGATTGGACTTTACGCTGTACCATTGGTACTGATCGCGTCTCTGTATATTAGAATTGGTAAAAAACTTTCATCGCGTAAGATTCCTGGACATTCAACAGCTAAAAGTATACAGAAAGCACAGACATCGAAGCGCAAAGTCCTGCGCATGCTCACGATTGTAGTCATGGTATTTGTACTATGTTGGCTTCCTGCACATTTAATGCACCTTGTGATATACTACAACACACCTTTATTCCGGCGACTGCTTGCTACTGCTCCTTACGTGGAGAATGTTGCGTTCTTCCTGTGTCACGCAAACAGCGCCATCAACCCTTGTCTGTATGTCACGCTCAACGAAAAGTACAAACGCGAATTTTTGAGGCTTTTGAGTTCTTGTTTTCCTGGGTTGAAAAAGAGAAGGAATAGACTGACGATGACCACGATGGCTAGCGAGATGCATCATGATGACTACTAGTGACTGGGCAGATATGCTGGCAAGATACCGCAGGCATAATCAGTTATAGATCGAGAGCAGAGCTGTAATGGAGTTCAATATCGACTTATGTGATTGCCATGGCTAGTAAAGTAGAACATAATAAGTTCCAGAGAGCTTAGATGGTAAAAGATCCATCAAGAGAAGTTGGAACAGATCAAACAAGGTTATCAATGGCTGTATTCGTGAATCACTTTGATTTCTAGAGGGTCAAAAATTGGTCATGTACAACCAGATGAAGACGAAGGATAAATAATGAAATCGTTTTATTTATACACTGTAGGCTTTAAAACTATGAGCTTGTGGGGCCATGTATCCTTCATACACACTTCAATATGGCTAGCCAGACTAACCACAATGTACGGTTTGCGGATCAGGTTCCAGTAACTAGAATATTTGGAAGCATATGTGGTGCATAATATGAAGGTCTTAAAAGTGGCGAGGAAGTTTAATCAACAGTCAGAGGAAAGAAGACAACGTAGAGAGCAGAGACAGCAAAGACTACAAACTCAGGTCCCCCTTCCGCACTCTAAGTTCATCTGCAACCTGCGCAGTAAAGACTGCCAAGCAAGGATTGGCTTGCTGAGCCATTTTAGACTGAGAACTACCATGGTGCTACCATTATCTTGTGAGATATAAGGATACCTAATACTAGTACTATGGGTTGCAGATCACAATAGGGGCTGCAGTTAACACTGAGAAGGATGCTAAGAATTGACTAGTATGATTGAAAGTATGATTAAGAGTGGCCAAAACGAAGGGTGCAAGGAAACACTAGCTTGTATTACATTCAGAACAAATGGCAAATCTCTTAATAAAGACCTAAGATTAATAACTTAAAATAAAGGGTCCTTTGAAACAAGATCAAATGGGCAAATAAAGTGCATGATAGATATAGAAGATCCACCTTTGGAAGCGCCTTAGAGACTAGTATCCATTGGTCTTGTTTTGCTGCACCTGTTTGTAAATTTATTCAAAAAAAAAAACGTCTGGAAAAAAACATCAAACAATCTCCATCAGCTCCATGTGCAGTAGTAGTGCGCGCGCTCAGCGTGGTCTTTCAGTTTACATAAAACCATCTATAGACCTCTTTACCTTGGGCGTAATCTTTTCTCATTTCTCTTGTGACTGAATAAGATTCTTTGTTTGAGTTGTATCCATATTCATGTGTCTTCTCGTGCGCAACCATTAGACAAAGAAATGATACTCTAGGAAATGACACACGGTCTGAAGTGGGAAAGCATTACGCCCAAGGAAAAGAGGTCTATTGCCTCAGAAGCGCACTAAACAAAGTGCCACAAGTATTCATGCTTCTATATGCATGCATCTATGCGAAAATATTCTAGAGAAAAGACATGAAAACCACAACTCTATATGCAGTAGTGCGCATGTAAGTAAACATACTTAAAACTAGTGACACGTATCCCGTAAATCAGTTAATAACACCACTTGTGGTCTAATTTGGAATAAATAAATAAATATCAAATTAAAATCTCAGAGAGAAAATAATAAAAAAAAGCTTCGATTTGGCTGCGCACTGTTATTAACTTCAGAATAAAACCCTGCATATGTTGACGCATAAATTAAAATCTCAGGGAGATTACAAAAAAAAGGCTTCGATTTGGCTGCGCACTCTTATTAACTTCAGAATAAAACCATGCAGATGTCGACGCATAAACCAGTAATACATGCGTGTTACTCTAATAGGGGAAAGGTAAAATAATCATTTAATGTCGGTAGTTCAATCAATTGAAATTCAACCGCTATCGACGATGCGCACTTTACCCCTCTCTCCATCAGGGCTACACGGATTAGAGAGAAGAGAATTCGAAACGGACGTGAATATCCTGAGGATTAACCCATGTACCTCTAGCTCCGAAGGACACGCACTGACCAACTGAGGCACGCCTACTCCTAAAAAAGTACTTTAGATAATATCCATGGTCTAGTCACTTTTGCGGCCCTTATTAGGTGTTGCAGGTTAGGAACACTACTAATGTATAACAGTTGCAGAAACTAATGATGGCCGGTGCTTTGATTTGAATCGGCGCGCTCCCTCAGTGTCTTAATGAATATGCCAAACTATTTCGAGAACCAATTAGAACTTCCTGTGATCTTTTGAAAATTCCTTTGCAATGGCTGAAGCGAGAAGGCACTATAAAACGTACCACGTGCTGTATATACTTTTGATTTTTAAAAAGCGCAATGTTAAGTCAATAATAGTAGCGGCTTCGCGGTGCCATCAGTTACGAAAACCGCTGGATCCGGCTGCGAGAAGCTGTAAACAGCACCGCAGAACAAAATGCTTTGATTTGATCTGACCGCCAGTAACTCGCAAAACTACCTCATGAACCGGTTACAAAAAAGAATATTAGGCGTTATTTTAGGAGGATTTAATCTCGGTGATCGTGATTCCACATCAACGAAATTTGCGCGCTAGCTGTTATAGGCCCAGTTTAGACATTGAACTTTTGCCGCGTCGAATCTAAATGCCTTTTTGGTCGAGCGCTGTTTTCTCTAAAACTTGTAGAAGTATGTAGACCAAATTTAACACATATCGTCTCCTGGAAATAAGGAAAAGAACTGATGCCGGTCTTGTATAGTACTTTCGGCGTTTTTTTAGCCGCTGGCCTCAAAGGCAATTAGATTTATTCGACGCGGCAAAAGCTCGACGTCTGAGCTGGCCATGGTCAACCGTTGCCCGATCTGTCTAGACCCGACAATGCAACAAGTTCGCGTTACCTTAGATCATATTCCAGTCTCTCTCGGTCGAAGTCAGAATCACGTGACTAAGCCCAGACGTCTCATGTAGCTGTTTTCTTAAATGTATTTTAGATCTAGAGAATGAGACAGAAAACCAGATCACAGCAATCAAATGTTAAAAACGCTTAAGAGCTGTGACAAGGATATCTGGGTCACTCAGGAGTCGCACACGCCATTGAGTAGCCACTTGACTGAGGATGCGTGGGTTGCCACGTCGCGACGTCCAGGACAGCACGTTTTAGAACGAAACAGACAATTTCATCGAGTGATAAGAAAACGAGGCTCGGGCTTCCTGTTTATAGTAAATGAAGAGAGGAACTAGGAACGAAAAATCGAAAAAATTCCATTTTTGTCCTTTCCATTTTCTTGCGGTCCAGGGCCAGTCTTCTTCTTCCCAAACTGCGAGAGTTGTCTGTGTATGAGCCTAAAAGGAAAAGGAAACCATAGTGACTTCTAAATGGCTTTCGTATTCAAGCGCTGTGATTGGTTAATCTTCATCGGTTTGTGATTGGTTCATGAACGAAAGCAGGCCATTCAAGACTAGAGTAACTCTATCTTATACTATCGTATACGTTTGTTACTGCGACAAATGCTGTTCCAGCGTGTTCCTCCATAACAGAACGTGCTTGAGAAATACTTCAATAAGTTCTTAACGCTTCAACGTCAGTGAGATTCTGTTCTTGACCCTTGATATTGTTGCCCGATATTGACTGAGCCAAAAGCTCAAAACGTGCTTAATTAGATTTTAGGGAGCAGAATTTAGGTAAGTTTAGTCGCCTGCATCAAATATCAGCATAAATATCAGCCGGTCAGGTTCACATTGGATTTCACTAGAGTCTTATCGGATTTAAAGAGAATTGTTCAAGTCTACAAGTAGTTTTTTTAACCGAAAAAAAATCTTACTGGATTCCAACTGTAACACATCCTAGAAACAACCTTGCCTGTCAGAGAACGATAATAAGCTGAAAATCTGTATAGTTTAAATTACCCTGCTTGCAGAGGTCTTTTATATAGCTGCCCTTCGTCTTGCCGCTCAACCCTTAGCTAAAGAGGGAAAGAGAAATAACCTCTGCTCGCAGGGTAAGTTTTTAAATCACACGTAGTTTTAAGAAGAAATGAAAATTAAAGTTACCGACTCGACTTATCTGAAGTCTCATTCAACTGAAATGTTACGAGAAAATTATTTAAAAAAAAAATTCCAAATCCTGTTAGAAAGAAGATAACAACAAACCAGTGAGACGAACCTTTTCTCTTGAGCTGACCAAAGAGTTCTGCTTACCTTACCTACCGAGATAGTCTATTTATTCTCAGTTTTAATGACTGAACTGAACTCCTTGACTAAGCCATTTTATTAAATTTGAGCAAATTTCCGGCGTACGGTTCTTCAATGTAATAAAACTTGTTTGAGTTTCGAGTGAAGATTTGCCAAAACCTTGCGTTTTGTCTTCCTGTACAAGCCAGTACAAACACTCTTTCATCTCCTGGGTTTGTCAGTTTGTTCTTGGTTAAGAGGACCTTGTTTCCCTGTTTGTTGTAACAGGATTTTCGCTAAATATTTATTTATTTTTGGTTTGTAACTTCAGTGCTACGAAGGTGCAAAAGCATTGTTTATTTACAGGTGGAAATTGTGTGAACAATAATTTTTACATGCACACTACAGTGTCACGCTGTATAACTGATATTTTTCTAAGTTGTGATATAGGCAACACATGCAGGGTTTGTTTTTTTTGTTTTTTTTCGTTTGACGAGTTAGTTAACATATGAGGTTTCTGAGACAAGCTGTAGGACGGTTTTGTTTTCCGTTTTAATGAAATATTTTGCCGTGCTCAATGCACTGTCACTTGTGTGTCTCAGTCAGTTTAGTTAATTTTCATCGTTTTTCGGTTATTTTTTCTTGAAAAATATTTAAATTCATTTAAAAAAAAGAAACTGAATGAATGAATGAAAAGAACGAAAGAAAGAAAGAAACTAAATTATCCATTTGAACAACCCTATAGGGAATTGTATAATAACCTTTCATTAAAAAAGAAAGAAAAAAAGAAAAGAAAAAGAAAAAGAAAAAGAAAAAGAGAAAGAAAGAAAGAACGAACGAACGAACGAACGAAGAATGAATGAATAAACTCGACTATAGTTGTCGAACGGGCTTTATTAGAATCGATATTCTCGGATTTTACTATTTATATCCCAGCATCAGACAGTCGTCAGAACAAACTGAACCAATACTGAACATACGACTAAAGAACTTGGAGGGAAGTGATTATTATTGTGAAACATCTTGTCACTCAAGATCACAATGTCACTCCTTGAGAAAAACCTCTCGAGACTAAATATATGAAAAAGGAAATTAAACTTTGAACTTGTGAATCCTCTTTTTTCCTTACGATGGCACTGAATTAGTCACTCATTTGAAAAAGCTGACTCATTTTTTCCCTCCAATTCCAGCCATCCTTATGAATCCTTATCCAGCGGATAAAACCTATACAAATTCTATACACTGGATAACTCTTATCCGATGGATAACTTTATCCAGGCTACCCTGGATTCAAGAGGGGCTTGTCGTATACTGGGAGTAGCGAAGCGATGAGCCCTGGTTCCTCGACGCTCCTCCTCGCAAAATACCCTCGTCACTCCGCTCCTTTCAGTCTAAGACAAGGAACCTCTGGTACATAGGGCTTCAGGTACCAGAACGCGTACGACTGACATCATGGACAGGTGTCAGCAAGATGGTCCTTTCGCTCCAGTGCCCAACGAGCGCGAGGACGGAAGTTGGACAAGGGGACCAAGGGGACATACGATCGAGAAGCACTAGAGCGAGACAGCCTCCGTAACCCGAAGAGTCATGGTCAACCATAGTCGATTCCGAACGAATGGTCGGCGTAAAACACTCAATATTTCTGACTATGATACTAGTTAGATATACTAAAAAAAAACAAGACTTTTGTCACTGAAATAAAGTCCTTCCTAAAAAATATGAAAATGTCTCTGGAACAGATGGTATACTGGCAGAAAGTTAAGGAAAATAAATGGCCAGAATCCCGAATCAATCGCTGAATGAGAAAAAAAAATTCCCGTTTTTTCCTGATATTTTTTTCGCTAGCATGACCATATTTTTTTGACTGGAAAGTTCAGGACAGTATTATATGGACAGAAATCCCACAAACAATCGTTCCTCTGTTGCTTTTTCCTCCGGAAATTCCTGTCTTTCAGAATTTTAAATTTCTACGACCAAATAATTATAATTGCAGGCTTCGATGGACTTTGTACCTATGACCATAATGATTAGCAATCCAGGGGGTAGCCCACATGTAGCCTGCGCATGCGTGCGCAGCCCGAGTCGAGTTAACTACTGCACAAGACTACCGCATGGAGACGTACGTAGATGAATGATAAAGGTCACCTCCAAACACACGCTAATACGATCAACATACGTAGTTCACAAAGAATTCGAGCTTCTAGTCAACTGATTCGAAAATTACAACGGTTTTCATGTCCGCCTCGCAAAATTTAAACTAGTCTAGTCTTCGTTGGAAGAAAGCAGAGAAGAAAGACTGAGGCAAGAAAGAGAAAGAATCGGACAGGGGGGGAGAGGGAGAAGGAGAAGGAGAGGGAGAGAGCAAATATTTATCATTTTCCACCTGACAATCACCAGCTGAACACCATCCTCAATGTTTTGCCAGTAGCTCATCATCATCATCATCTTATTATTATTATTCTCATCATCGTATCTTTATTATTATAATTCATTATTATTATTATCATTATCATTATCATTATCATTACTATTATTATCATTATTATTATTATTACTATTATTATTATCATTATTATTATCATTAATATTCTGTCTTTGAGGCATAATCTTTTGGGTTCAATAGAACTGGTTCCTCAACCGCGAAGTAGGCGGCCTTAATATTTCACGGATATCGACCCTAAACGGTGTAACTCAATCAATTACTGACGTGTCTGTCTGGTTCAGACTTGTTTCATCTTCCTTGCCACGAATCGGTGGAACCAATACAAAATAATAAATAGTCTTGAAATAATTGTGGTTCTGCTAATGTCTTTATCCCAAATTAAATGATTCACAATTGCTTCGTTTATTGAACATTTTAAAACCTTATGAATTGGGGAATACTTCAAAATTTACATTGAAACCACAACGAAAAAATAATAAAATACAGCTCGAAAGAAGGACTGCTTTTTTCCGAAGCTGCAAACAGTTGAAGTCTGGACGTGCCGTATAGTTGGCCAAGGCTTGAACTTTTGGCCCAAAAATTACGACTTGACTTGAAGATGATTTAAAACTGCTTTTCTATTGACTTTTAGGATTTACGTCACATTAAGTACCGATTTAAAAAAAAATATCGGTAGAATATTCTAGTCCGTTATTAACTGTTTTTTTAACTGAACTGAAAGAATTTCCTCCTATATTCAAATAAGGAGGATAAGACAATATTTTTAAGAAAAATGGGTAGGGCCGCATTTGGAGGAAGGAAACGCCCTGAAAACACCTATAGTTTGATCACCTATTTATCTTATCCCGTCATAGCCGAAGAAAGAAAATTTTACCAGCAGGTTATACAACGCCCAGATCGAAGAAAATTGACTTGAAAAATTATTTTACAAGTTAAATTTTTATTTCCTTAGGATATAAGAATTTTTAGGCAACATTTACTTCCTTTTTTCCGCAGTTCCGGTTGTCATACGTTCGTGATCGACGTAAAATGTCCACTCTTCTTTCACGTGAAGAATAATCACGTGAACCACTAAAATAGATTTGTAAACACAACCTTGAAGAAATTCAGGTACAAAGGTCATTTTTATTTTGTTGTTCCACGTGGTTGAGGGTTTACTTCATGCGCTGTTCACATGTAAGCTTCTTCGTGATTGGTTAGTTGGTTTGGTGGTGCGTCCTGATTGGTCCAGCCCACACATACGCCCCTTGCCCTGCATGATCATGGCTACTGATCTAAGTTCACTTACAACTCGCAGAATAATAACAAACGCTCTCTGTAGCGAAAGGATTTCAGAAATCATATCCAGGTTATGGAAGTGCTGCCTCTGTCTCCTCCCTCAACGCCTTCTAACGGTTCAAAAGATATGGAAGTAAGTTTTCTCTCGATCGTAAATTTCACTACGAAAATCATTGCTTTCCAATGACATTTCACTAATTCGTGTTTCCCTTTGTTTACATCCTAGGACAACCACAGTACAAACTCCGATGTTGAAGAAATTCACAGCGACTCTAGTGTGGATCTAGATGCCGTACAATCACTTCTTGCTATGAGTCAATGGTCTCCGCCAACTCCTGAACGAAATATACCGAGTCCTGACTCAGGAATGTCCTCGATGAGTAGGAATTCTTCCAGTGCATCACTCAGTAGTACTTGTACAACTAGTAGTACAATGTCCTCTGATGAATCTAGTAGTGGCTCCGATTTTGGCTATAAGAATCAAAAGGTATGTCAAATTAAATGTAGTTAGATCAGAGTTGAACTTATCTAAACACGGTGAAATCTTAGTTTTCAAAACAAACCAGTTGATGTAAGTTTGTCATGTTCATATTGCAGAAAGGGGATCTCGCTACCGAAACACGATATACAAATACTACGGACTCACGGACTACAGTGTCACCAAATAGTTCTACATCTTCTCTACCAAATGCTGGATTCAGTCCTGTCCTTTTCCCTGGAGGAGGGAATCTTCCCGCGGGAGCAATCATGATTTTGTACCCAGTAAATGGCACGACTGTTCCCACTGATCAAAGAGGTATCCTCATCCCACAGATGGCTCAGAACAACTTGCTAACTCTCGCTGGTCAACAGTCAGTTCAGAATCCATCAGATGGAGGAAAAAACCAAACAACTAGACGTCGAAATCATATCTGTGACTACGAAAACTGTGGGAAAACGTATTTCAAAAGCTCCCATTTGAAGGCCCATCTTCGAACACACACAGGTGAGAATCGAACCTTGACCCTTTGCTTAAAATCAGTTACATAACGCTACTATAAGACACGGGATCTAGCACGACCGTTGATTTCAAAAAATTAAGTTCTAATAGTTCGGTTTATGTGTTTTCTTTAAATTATTTTGGATATATTTTCTTATTTTCAATCTTTACGTGTCTTTTCTTGCCCCAACCTCGCACACTCCCGCGACACACACCCCCAAAAGTATGTGACGTCATGAGGTAATAGTTTGAAAGTAGGCTGCAGTCACGAACAGAACAATGGTTCACGTGAACAGATAGTGCTACAAGTGTAATACATGCGACCTTTTATTAACATCATTCCTTTCATACATGATTAATTTCTGGACATTGACACGTTCGGCTGAGCAAGCGCCTTCAAAATGCGCGTGACTTTAGACAATTTCGATATTTCTTTGCTAAGATCTATACTATAGAATGACGATTTTATAAACAAGAGAGGTAGGAAACGAAAGCAATTTTTCGAAGGTTGTAAAATAACGTTTATGAGTCATTTCCATTTTCGTTTCTTTTGATTTGTCGGTTCCTATTTGTGGCAATAGGGAAAACCCCTTCCTTGGTAGAGTGAACTTGGCCTTCTATTATCGACGCTTTTTTTTTTTTTTTTTTTTTTTTTGATCGTGATAAAAATTTATTTAAAACCACGTTCCAATCAAATTTGCAATGTTTTTCAATATATTTGATTCAGATAAATATCATTAACATGTAAGAAAGTTATTAGTCATATAGACAGTAGAAGACAACACTTCCATTCTTCCTTTTGTTCGATTTTAGACAGCAAGGGTGATTTATCAAAAATTGAAAAATGATTTGATCTGGACTTTCGATATTTGTTAGTTTTTAAGAAGATGACATAGTTTATGAAATATTTTTTTCATACTTATACATAAAACTGAGATTTTTACAAGGAGCAAAAATGTTGTTTTGTCGCTGTATAAAGGCCTTATTTTAGTGTTGAATTGGCAAGTGTTATAATGTCACTTATGAATCAGAAAAATTATATTTTAATAAATTTTCTCAAGCATATGAAATTTGCTCAGAAAAAGCAAGAACTTAGATAATGTTGTTTGATAAAAAAACGTTTTTGTAAATTACTGGTATTAGTTAATGGTTGAACTCAATCATGTCACAACATGGCTTGAAAGGGTCATGTCCTGACCATGTTTTCAAAAATTTATGGCTGCATTCTTAATTTGGCAAGCACTGGTAAATGAAGAATTTTGAGCTAAGAAAAATTTTGCTACGTGATAACCTCCATCAGATTACGAGCAATTATTGGATAAGGTTAAGCATAATATCATAATTAAAGTATCAAGACCAAGATTGCGATATTGGCCAACGCTGTGGGATAAATAAGTCAAAGTCACCTTATTACTGCAGTTCATATATGTTTTCATGAAAGATATATTTTCAGTGGTAAATTAAAAGTTCTTATTCTTTTTGTGTTCATAGGAGAAAAACCTTTTCCATGTACTTGGGAAGGCTGTGATAGAAGGTTTGCGAGATCTGATGAACTGGCCCGTCATAAGAGAACCCACACTGGTGAAAAGAGATTTGCTTGTACACTCTGCGGTCGAAGATTTATGAGATCTGATCATCTGACCAAACATGCTCGCCGACACATGACTGCTAGAAAAGTTCCAGGATGGCAGCTGGAAATGAGCAAGCTTAATCAGATTGCCGCCATGCAGTCATCAACCTTGGTACCAGCATCAGTTGCTAATTCTGGACCTCAGAGTATGCCATCCATGGCCATACCTATAAGCTCTTTCAGTAGAATACCAAATTTGGTGACTACTACAAACCAAGGATCGTAATAAACAAAAGGATAGGACTTCACATGAAAGGAAAGGTGAACACAAAGTGGGTCATACAGGAAAAATCTGTGATTTTTCTTCAAGGCTCTTCAAGGCTTGTTCATGGCATATCACATCATTGCTAAAGAATGAGAACAAGCAAGTCTTGTCAAGTCAAGCACAAGAAAGAGTTGTCCCTTCAGATAAAAATCCCTCTGCTTTCTTACTTCTGATTGAAAGTTAATGAGGGAACATTTGAGCATATATATCATTAGGAATTCCAACATCTAGTGAATATTGCTGAAACATTGCTGACTTAGTGAGAAAGAGACTGTGCCATTTCACCATGGCACCTAAACGTTTTGATCTCAATGCTTTTTAGAGCTGGAAAACCAAAGCAAAGTAAAGCATATACTATTAGAGATTCAAACATCTAACGAATAGCGCTTAAACTTTACTGACTTCGAGAGAAACAGACTGTAATGTTTAGGGCTGGAAAACCAGAACAAAGTGTATATATGCTAGGCTGAGTGTGACTACTGCATTAATCTGCTCCCTTATGTGTAAATAATTTTTTGATTTGCAATCCAAGAGGTTAAAAATGATAACTTTATTGTGATTATCAATGAAATTGTGTGTAAATATGCAAAATATGAATGATTAACAGAGCTTCAATTATTGTTAAAGGATTCCCCTTTGATTAAGCAGAAATATAATAGTAGTATTTAATGTAACATATTGTGTATATATATATATATTGCTATATGGAAAATATATATTGCTTTAAAATGTCTGCAAATATTGTGGGTGTGCTTTTTTTAATGATTTTATAAATGTTCTTTGAAGAAATCCACAATAATCCCAAGGTCCAAAACAAGATTTGAATAGTATAACTATGTTTGATATATTTTCAAGAGCTGTGATCATCTTTTTTTAATTTTCATAAGCCGTGCCGAAACCCCCCCCCCCCCCCCTTTACCGCCCCTGATAACTGCTGGTCTGATCCAGAATTAACAGTATTAATTACCCAGTTTCTTAAGTAAACTGTTAGCATTCTGCCGAATGAAACCTCTGACACTGCATAAATCGATCACCCATGCATGAATTTCAATGGGAAATTTTGGCTTCACCTACTGCATCATTGAATAAGAGCATAAAGTATATGCTGGACATTTATCCTGTTATCAGCACGATGGCATAGTGACTAGTTTAAAGGTGTGGTTCAGGTTGGGCAGTGTGAATATGAATTTCAAGAATATTTAGGTATGTCAATCTTTTCAACCAGCCCCTCCCCCCTACATACGCACACACACATACTACTGTACAAACCATACACACATCTTTCTGTAAGCTTACCAATCTACCAGCCAAGGATTTTCATTTGAGCTTTAACCCTCACATGAACAAAGTTTGATATCACAGTCATACCCAGCATTCCCATGTTCAATCATGCAGTGTTGTTCATCATCTAAATACAAATTAAAAACAGCTGTTTATTAAAGTCCAAGAATGTAAGGGTAAGCTCTTAAGAGTCAAAAAGCTTTGGAATTTTGCAGAGTTTCAGTGCATTATCTTGGACAGCAAGGGCTTCAGACAGGTCAAACCTTGAGTGTTTTGGCTGTCAATTTTTTGGAGTGTTTTATTTCTAGAGCTTTCTATCTGAAAACCCACAATTTTCAGTCACTTTTGTTTGAAGACCCAAGAATTTCGACCAATTTTCACTTGTAAAACACAAGACATTTTGAGGCTTGTTTTCTTAACTTTAAAGGAATGAAACTTAAAGGTGCACTTGGATGAAAATTGGAAATGCCTTGAAACTTGGTTAAACTTATCTATATGGCCCCAGTAGTAGCCAACATATTTTCTTCACAGTCAAAATTTGCGGGTAAAAATTATATATTTTTTTCAGCATCTAAATTGTGAGTAAATGACATCATACATTCAACCCTATTGTTCTCTTAGTTTTTAAACCAAAATTTCTCAACTGCGAGTGGCTCCCAGGCTAAAATTTTTGCCAATCTGGTTTTCATGATCATGATTGAGTCATATTATACTTAAATACTTGAACTATTCGGACTTTCAAAATATGGTGCGTTTTCATCCAAGTGCCCCTTTAATAGAGGGTCCCAATGCAGAACTTTCGGTTGTTAATCACCACTACTCCACTTTTTTACACCTACCTTTTCCATAATTACTGATTCATACAGTGTGTACTGACTCATATATACAGTGTGTAACTTGTAATGGACTGTACCACAGGTTCTATGAAAGAAAAAGCCAGTCACTCTACGCCTTCCAATAAACCATGATCACGTAAGTCATACGACTTCTCTTTTACTACAACTTTGTCGCAATTAACAGAGTAAAAAAAAGTTCTTAGCAACTCAGCATTTATTACCTGGAAATGAGTACCAAATGGATGCCAATGCGTGGGCTTCCTGTGTATATGCCCTTGCGTCATTGAAATGCAATACTCAGAAGAACCACGTGAGTTGATTGACCAATCAAAGGATCGCCGACGCATGCCTTCTTCCTTTTACAAATCGTAGGAGTCCATTTTGGAAGAGTACAAGCCTGTCGAAGGACGGGAAATGCGCCTTCTTTAGATTCTCCTTTTATTTTTGCACTTATTTCGTCAACATTTCTCGTTTAAAGGTCATCGCGTCCTGCTTCTCTTCAAGGGTGGTAAAAGTAAGTGAAAATACTTAGTTTTCTCCCTCGAGAGAGTGAAACAATGCCAAAGCGAGCGACCACGTTATGGCGCCATCTTCTTCATCTTCCTCACGAGTAAATGTGAATTTGTTTTTTCTTTCACAGTCCCACACCTCTTTAAAATTTACTAAGTACCCAGACGTCGATCAACTTCTCAAGAAGAAGAAGTTCGAATTCTCCTTCAACATTGATTCAGAACCTAGCTAACGCTTGCTAAGCATTGTATTTTTATACGGTTAGGATTTAAGGTAAGAACTGAAGCTTATGGAATCTTACTTTAACCAACGTCAAACGCCTACGTTTTGAAAAAGATATGAAAAATAAAGGCGTTATTTGTGAAGAACTAACTTCAAAAGAAACATTCAAAAAAATAAATTTCACCAACAAATTGAAAAGCAGACGAATGTGAATGTCTACCAGTTAATGTGGTTAACGTGGTATTACGAGTTTAAAAATTCATTGTTTATACTTTTGACTAGAGATCTGTTTGATAATATGTATAGGAATTAAGTTTGTAGTGTATTATGTAATCCTAAATTCAATCTGCTTTAATATCATGAAATTTGTCCTTGACGACATGATTACATAATAGCACAACTTTGGACCAGATCCAAACTTATCGAGTTTGTGGTATCAAATATCGTCTGTTGTTGTGCAATTCTAGTGGTTTTTATCCTTCCAACATCTGGACTTCTCAATGGGGGTTTGAAGATTGAGGAATCCATTCATATGCCATTAGTTTTGAATAACTCTTGTTTGGATCTTGAAATAGGGTGGAAATTCTTGGGTTGTGTGGTATCTATGCATGGACCCTAGGTGACATGCCTTAAACAAGGAATCCTAAAACAATCTCTGGGCTTATGTAAGTCAGGGCAAGGCTAACTCATAGATTGAAGGTAATATTGATGATATTACTTCACCAGCCCCCTGCGTGATCTTTGAAGATGAAGCAGAACATGACTGGAATGGACAATGATATTGAAATTGTGGACGATAATGTTTCCTATAGGAAACTGATCGTGGAGAAGCTTAATTCTCCACAAAGAGAGGTTAGTTATTAACTCAGCACTCTTTTTCATCCTTTCCAATTTTCAAAGACATAATAATTGGTTCAAATGTGATTTGTAACTTTTGATCCTTACTTTTCCAGGAAATGGTTGGTGTCAGAAACCAGCACTTAAATGCCTGGACAAATGATCCTTTGTTGTCTGTGACATTGAAAAATTAGCATTTGTCCACCCTAGTGATTTTTTTAATGTACTGGTAACTTCACAAGAGAACCCCTTTTCTTTTTATAAATGTATAGGGTGCAATAAATCTGTCTGAATTTATCTTTAGCGAGTAATATTGGCTTAGGGTGATGTCAATTAATATAATGTGGATACTTGTTGGGTTGCAGGATTCTGATGACGCCTTCTACATTGTAGACTTGGCAGATGTGATCCTCAAGCACAAGAAAGTATGTTGTGAATTCTAGATTTTTATATTTCAGAGCAAATAAAGTGGTTTCAATATAAACTTCTTATTAAGTGTTTAGATGCTGCTAAACATTTTCCATTCTTCTCTAATGGCTATGATGATTGGTAACTTGCCCTCTCTTAACTTCATGTTTTGATGAAGATTGTTTACCTTAGTTGTACAAACTGAGCCATTATCAATTTTTTGCATCCTTTTGATTCTTCAATACATTATGATCTTTGACATATACAACCATCTGGACTCTGTTATGGAAGATAACTGCCTTATGTTTTCAAATTTGCATCAAAAGAAAGTTATACAGCATCATAAACATTCATTTCTGATTTTCTTTCAGTGGGCTCAGTTGCTGCCAAGAGTTGAGCCTTTCTATGGTATGTAATTTGGTATAAAATTTTGCTCTTAACAAAACAGGTCATAAATTTGAAGGGAATCTGAAAGAAGAAATGAAGAAATTTTGTCTCTAATTATTATCATCTAATATATGAATATTTCTTGTGTTTACTTCAGCTATGAAATGCAATGATGATCCTATGATCCTGAAATTGCTGGTAGGCCTTGGTTTGGGTTTTGACTGCGCTAGCAAGGTAAGCCTCTGTTGTGTTTTGACCCTCAACAAGGCCCAAAGTTGTACCTCTGCAATTTTATTGTGTCTAGGTTAGTAATCTGAATCTATATCGGCAATGATGAACAGGTAGCTTGCCCTCTCTTAACTTATGGTTATGATTAGAGAAGTTTACCAAAAATTACTGAGCCGTTTCTTATTCTATTTGTGAGGGGATATCATAGCAACACTTTTAAAACTATTTATAATTAAGTATTATATTTGTCTAACTTGCAGAGTGAAATTCAGACTATTTTGGGACTGGGAGTACCACCATCAAAGATTGTTTATGCAAACCCATGCAAGCAGGCATCTCACTTCAGGTACACTATCAAGATATTTAATGGTTCTGCATATCGGGCCAAGAAATAAAGTGTTTGGATCTTTTCAACTCAGTTTCTGAGTTGCCTTTCATACTTTTAAACACAAAATTGTCAAAAATTAAATAATTTTTTTAAAAGAAATTTATATGTTAAATTGAATTTTTTTAATGGATTGTATCAAATGTTTCAGGTTTGCTGCCCAGCACAATGTTTCCATGACAACCTTTGACAATGAAATGGAGCTACACAAAGCCAAGAAATTGTATCCAACAGCAAAGTAAGTCATTAGAGTAGTTTTAACTAGGAAGTATGTTTCTCACATACTGTTAACTAAATCTAATACCTTTTTGTTTAAGGTTGATCTTGCGTATTCGTACTGATGATTCCAAGTCTCTGTGCCAGGTTGGTATTTTTCTCATCATAATTTAAAAAAATATTGGATAGACCATATAAAAAACTTGAAACATTGTATTAGCTCTACAAAATCTATTATATAATAATAGTAATTATTATGTTGCTATGGCGCTGACCCATAAAGTCTCGGCTTACTTTACATAAAAGGATTATTCAGGAACTAAAAGAAAAAGCTTCAATGTTTAACTTAGTTATGAATTAGAAAGAAAAATGTTCAACTTTCTTTTGAAAGAAGCTAAAGTTTTGGTATTCCTAAGATCACTGGATAAAGAGTTCCAAAGTGACAGAGTTGCAATGGTAAAGAGACAATCACTATGTAACCTTGATTTCTGTGTTTTCTTAGCTTGGAATCAAGTATGGAGCTCCCCTGAAACAGTGCCGCCACCTTCTGAAAGTTGCACAAGACCTTGGGCTGAATGTGGTTGGAGTGAGGTAATAATCTACTTATGATGTTCAGAATTACTTTCTCTACACAGTGAACTAAGATTTGAAAAACAATTTCATTGTCTAAAATGTTATTGTAAGTGGGAATAACCATATTGTTTACATTTGTTTCTTCCACTATTTTCGCCCTGATGATGCACTAGAAGTGTGAAAGCTCGGTATAATATTTAAAAATAGTGGAAGAAACAAACATACACAATAACAATTTCATTGTTTCAAGAATTGATTTTATTTTGTTTTTCTGTTCTTAGTTTCCATGTTGGTAGTGGTTGTTATGATGCCAGTGCTTTTGCAACAGCAGTGCTCTCGGCACGCAGTGTTTTTGATTTTGCTGTAAGTATACTAATATCATTATGATGACGATGATTTATCAAGGTAGCGTGGATGGCGTACATTGCTAGTGAGTTGTCATTCATGATTGTGGTCCCAAAGGTTTGGGTCAACTATTGTGAATTGATTTTGTTTGATGACAGCGCTGTTCTCTCCAATACTATGTTTTCTCCAGTTTTCCTCCCTCCATAAAACATGAGAGTTGAGTGTGAAGTTGAGTAAAAAGTTCTTTTAAAAAAGGTTCTTAAAAAAAGAAGCCTATAAGAGAATTAAGTGCAAAAACATTGCCAAGCTTATAAGACTAAATCTGTCATAAGGTTTTTATTGTTTTATGATATTGAAGTTTATACTTTCCATCTTTTCCTGAAGGGCCAGTTTGGATTCAAGTTCAACTTGTTGGACATTGGTGGAGGTTTTCCAGGAACCCCAGATTCAACCATCACCTTTGAAGATGTAAGCAAACACTTCACAGTATTATTATGCCAACAGACATGAAATCCTAGATTCAAAATTTTGTCTTCACATTATTCTTCAAATGTTGATCTGGGACAGTAATTGATTTGTGAAATTTGGTCTTGTAACTGATGTTAATTGATGTTATTGCTAATTACCACCGCAAGTAAAATGGTGGTGCAGCTTATCAGGTTCGAACTGAAAGCATGTGACTGAATCTCACTGCTTCCCAGGAATCTTGTACCTTATCCCAATTCCTTATAATTTGTTGTCATTTTTTTTCCAGGTCTGCAACACCCTCAACCCTCTATTAGATGAACATTTCCCACCCAGTTCTGGAATTAAGATCATTGGTGAACCTGGACGTTACTACAGTGCATCAGCATTGACCCTGGCTGTCAATGTTTTTGCCAAGCGTGTGGTGCCTCACAGCCAGCTGCAAGAAGGGGAAAAAGCCAAAACAGTCGGCACTGTTTCCAAGAAAGATGAGCAGTTGGTAAGATATGGATAACATGTAACAGTTTTCCAATTGATGATGCTTGATGATAATTTTGAACATGGAACATTGACTATAGTGTCATGAAGCCTGATGATGACGATAGCTATTTGTTGGTTTCAGGGTTACATGTACTACATCAATGATGGAGTGTATGGGTCATTCAACTGCTTGGTATTTGACCATGCTACTGTTGTGCCAAAGACCTTGAATGAGACTGATGGCAATGCTCTGTACCCCTCCAGCATCTGGGGACCAACCTGTGACTCCTTGGACTGTATCACTAAGAGTGTGGCCCTTCCTAAGGTACATTATTCAAAGTAACTCAAGATATTTTGATTACTAGAGAATTATCAATAGTTTATGGAATCCATGGTTGAAGCAAAATTTGTGTGGTGGTGTTCAGTTACAGGGTAGATCTAGGATTTTCTTCAGGGAGAGATGCTGCATTAGAAGAGTACCCACACAAAAAAAAAACCAACACCCCCCTCCCCCTCCAAACAAATATTCATGATATCATCCAAAAAAGAGAAAATATTATGTTTTGGATATTTTCAAAGCTGTAGTAGGGGCACAAAGTTGACCCAGGGAGGAGTGCAACCGTTAGAATCAAAGGAAAAGAACATTATTTTGTATTGGTTATCTTTGAAGAGTAGAAGTACAAAGTGAACCCAGGGGAGGGGTGTGCACCCCCTGGATCTGCCCCTCAGTTAAGAAAATACAGACTTGTCAACAAACATGAGTACAGATAAAATCAAAATTCCAGTATGCATTTATAGCTATTGTTTGGTCATGTACCAGTGAAGAAGGTTGAAGTTTTGAGAGTTTTGAGACTAGTGATTTAATTTGGTATTTTTTGTTTTTCAGGTTGAGATTGGTGACTGGTTGTACTTTGAGAACATGGGAGCCTACACTGCTTCAGCAGCTTCCACTTTCAATGGTTTTAAAAAGCCATTCAAGTACTACACTGTCAATCAGCAGTACTGGTAAGAGAATGAATTTTTTTTACTGCTATTAAGTTCAGACAAAAGTTGGTCGCCACCCTTGGAATTTCTGAACATAATTCGGAATCTGTTCAGGAAAAGTTGAGTGAAATCCACTGTAAACCCACAAGCACTCAACTATGATCATTGGAGTGTGATTGAAAAACAAGCCAATCAATATACTAGAAATAATATTTTTACTAAACGAGTGCATACCCCCCTTCATTCAAATCTGTTGGATGAAATTACATTTCAGTTCTGTATAAATGGACTACTCTTAGATTTAATTTGAATTAATTTCTATTCCAAACATCTTTCTTACGACCAATAAAGCATTTTGATTTGGCTCATTTGCATCAAATTTGAGGGGAATTCACGTAAACACAATAGTTTTCATGTGCAGTTAAGGATGCAAGCTATATTTATACAAAATGCCCCTCAAAGTTTAAAATGAGAAACCAGTGAATGATAATTATATTAATTTGTATTTTAGGCCCTTGCTGAAACAGGTGATGGAACCATTCACTAACAATGGGAAATCCTCCTGTCACAAGACATTGGAAGAGTTCAAAGCCCTCTCAGTCATCCCAGAGCCACTCAGTGTCATCTCTGCTATGTAACTGTATACTGCATGCTGCACAAGTTTTACCCATAACCAAGGCTTTCTAGTTATTTGATTCTCATTGATATTTTATTAGAATTGTTTTTGTATCGATGATTATGTAGAGCAAGAGACAGATTAAAAAAATTTTCCTGGAGCAGAAGATATGATTTCAGCATGAAAAAAAGTCACATCTTAAGCATGGATTCATGGATTCTTTTCTTTGATCTGATCTGCCTTTCAAATAAATATTATTTCTTTGCAATTAGATTTATTGATTATTTTGTATGGTAGTTAATAAAATTATTAATATATTTCTGATTGTGATGGGATTGCAGTTTAGGGATTCTACCACCTTTGGTCAAATTATTCTACTTATTAGTTTGATTATAGCTATAATTATAAGAAGCATGTTGATGAAAATGAGTGGAAAATAAAATGAGTATGTCGATATATTATGACCTTATTTACTAACATAAAAAATATTAATGAACTGATTTCACACCAAAATGGGGCAGATAGGGGAGACCAATGAATGCCTTGATTGCAATAGCCAGTGCACATGAGCTCAAGTTCCTAGCACAAAGCGTGATGGGAAACTGAGTCCTTAAGCTTTTTCGGCTCTAAAAATTCATCTGACAATTTTTACTTCAACATTTTCTATGGAAATGTATTTCAACAGACAAAAATAACTTTTTTTTTCTGATAATTCCTTTGATTTATTTACCTGTTTCATTGCAAGACTCGGTCTCCCAGAGTGCTTTGTGAGCTTTGATGGATATTTCCTATTCACTTTGTTTTGTTCTACTCTTGCAATCCAACATGGCACTAGATGATAACGTAATGGTCCATTTCCCTCGAGAAATCTTGTCCCAGTACTTCAGTTAACAACTTTATGGTACATCGGAATAGATCCACTGGGGAGTAAACACTCCTGAAATCAGTGTTGAGTCTTAGCTCACATTTGTTGCCTTAGCAAACTCCTTGGGTTTCATCGTATGTTGGGATCTGAACAGAAATGGGTGTCGTGAGAGGGCGTCCAATATCCCTACTCCTCACCGTCCTCGAACACAAGTAGAATCTCAAGTTCATTTATCATTCAAATTATTTTCTCCGTCATTTTGATTGGCCGAGAGAACTGCAAATAACTGCCTACAAATAATTGCTCATAATTGCTTGTTCGCCACTAACAAATCACGATATTTTGCTCAACCTCGTCCAATAATTGCTTATTATTTGCAGCGGCTTTGCGAAATAAGTTTCATATGGTCACAGCGCCTTCAGTGAAAATCTATATATACTTGATAAAAAGAACCTCGCCCTTGCCTGCCACCTGCCCACAGCACCTGTTGTGATCTGACAAGAACAAGAATCTACGTACAATCCCTATGGCACACAATCCAGAATTCTTTAATAAAACTGGTCCCAAGTCTTGGAATAAAAGCGATTTATTTTCTCTAGCATTAAATAGAGTTTTTCAGTGATGAAAGCAATTAAAATGTTTGCCAAAAATTCGACCGCTAGTCGTCAGGCTCGCGATGTGTTGATGATGAAATGTTCACCGACAAAATCGACATGTGATGTTATTCACCTAAGTCTCACCAGTCAAGAAAACTAAGGTTTTAATGTTCAAACCAGTAAGAGTTAGCCATTCCGCTTCTTGTCTTAGGAGCTGGGATGGGGTTTCTACGACTTGCGGTTTCTTTAACCGTTCTGTTTTCCTTGGGTCTAATTTTAGGGATCTACAAGATACACGACTCTCCTCTCGTCTTGAGGATCTTCGGTAGAAGTCTGAACAACACTCCACCTGAACCATTCCGATTTCCGCAAAACTACCACGCGACAGGGAAACTACATTTGCCTCACAGCCAAATCGAAGAACCGTTCGAGGTTTGGTTCTCCAGAAAGCACAACCGCAGCAGGATAGACTATTACTATGGTAACTTACTAGTTTGTTTATAACGCCTTTTCTGGTGTCTTGTACATGTAAATTAGCCATGTGGAAAATTGGAACAAGCAAATCGATAATATACTCAAACTGTCTCGCGCAAATAATTTTTCACTAGCTTCCTTTATGTAATTATTCGATCGTATCTTCGTCACAAAAATTCTATACTTTTGAAGTCAAAATGATTGACTCTGCATTTTTCTAGGTGGTTAACTACGAAAAAAAGAAAAATACAAGAAATTGATACAAAACTGGGCGTGATTTTGGGGCGGTTTTACTAATGTTTTGGTTGAACTCTCAGTGCCGTGGTTGATCGCCTCAAAGATTTGCCCTAAGTGGCTGGCCAATTCTTTGAAGCAGTCACTATTCGCCCCTCCCACGTTTAATCAGTAAGACTAGCACCAACCTTGTGGTGTGTAATATGGATCAGTGAGGACTCGAGGTTACGCTGCTTCTTGATCTCGTCCTCAAATTCCGCCCCACATGCGTCGCGTTATACCATGGCCAGGCCTTGTTTGAACTTCGTTAATACTCATAATTAGTGTCATAATACTGTTATATCATAGGTACTGATAAGACCTTTCAACTAGCTGATCTGGGCAAGCACGGAGAAGCATTTAAAGTGGTTCCAATGTACGATGACAAAAAAGGCAACTACATCGGCTGTTGGAATCTAGCTGGAAATAAACAAGTACCGATTGTAGTGCAGCCAATCGTTCCTAATATGACCACACTCAAGGTGAGTGGAAAGCAACTCATAATAACGAAAGATTACACAAATTAGATTAAGAATACCATTGAACGTGGGTTTATCCAAGTTACAAAATAAAGTTACAACCACGTGAAGATTTAATAAATCACCAATCTTTCGGACAAAGCTTCCATCATCAGGGCAAGTGAAAAAATGTGCAGCACGTTCGAGATAAGTTGTAAATTGAAATTAGAAATTGTTGAACAGAGGCTTGAGTGTCAAATTTGTTTATTGACCCCTTAGCCTCACTTACAGGATACAAAAACTTTTCAAAGATATTTAATTTCTGGGTTTCAATCAGCCGATAATTGTTTCGGTTTCATTATCTACTCCAAACACCATGAGCTGGGAGTCAGAAATGATCGTTTAAAAAATGCGATTCGATCAGCTGATGAACATCACCACACGTACGAGCAATGCAACTGCAGTGTGATCATTCTACGGAATAAACTCTAGATCTAGTTTGAAAATAAACCTCTTGCATCACGTCGGAATGCAGCTCAGTTTGGAGGACAAAGCAATAGGTTTCAGTTCTCAGGAGATTGAAATTCTTTTGTTTTGTCCTCCAAATTGAGCTACTTTGACGTCACGTGAAAGGGGTCAGTGGAGGGTCTATACCTAGTTGACTAATCTACTGATAAATGGAAAAAGTCCATGGTTTGCAGACATTCTGATATGAAAGATCATAGGGCGTGGCCTCCATGAATATGTAATGGGGATCTTAGCGCCTGATTTCAAGCAATTTTGTTCCTTTCCAGTTTTCTCAATACGAGGTTTACCGAGGTACCGCCACAGCCAAGTGGGAATACCGTTACTTATCGTATGGCTTACTCAACAGCCATACCCTATGGGTGACAAGAACAGATCCTCCGAGACCCGTGCGATATGAGATGAAGGGATATGATAACCTATTAGCATCTTATTACGACTATTATATCTTGGAATATATATCGTTTGAGGAGTGGAAACCTGACTTGAAAAAGTTTGAATTACCAAAAGGTGAGACGATCTTGCACTAGAAATGTCACTGAAGGCAATCATTCCCGAGGGGGGGGGGGGGGGGGGGGGTACTCCCTATAATTGACTATACGGGGGTGCTCCGCCCGAAAGGCGTACGTTTTTCAGGCCGCAGGCATAGGAAAGGGGTGGGTGAGTTTGTGAGTTTTGGTATAAAAAGGGGTAGCTTTTCTTCAAAAGTATACGAAAGGGGTACCTTTTCAGGAAAAAAGTATATAAAAGGGGTGCCTTTTTGCTGAAATTTGGTATAGAAAAGGGTAAGGGGTCGAGAGTAATCGGGCGGAGCATCCCCGTATGAAACGACCCGAAGTACCCCCCCCCCCCCCCCCCGGGCAATCATTGAGTTGACTAACTATCAAATTGTGGAAAATAAACTTCTATTTAATGTCAGTCTTATCTCTCTTTTGTGAGGGGTTTTCTTTGCTTTATGTATCAACATGTTGGACATAGGCCTTTTCTGAGGTCGTTAAACATGATTCATCACTTCCCATACATCGTTCACTGGTCAAACACAAAGCATTCTGTCGAGGCTGCAAGGTTCCAATTTGAATAATCCTTTGAAACTACCTTAAAGCCTCGATTGAATGCTTTGTCTGTTACCGGTGAACCGATGTATGGAAAATGGTGAATTGTGGTCTGGGTTTGGTACTGACAAACAATATCATATAAGGCATGTTCGCTATCTTGGAAAAGGCTCTATGTCTTGGGAAAAATTAAGAATGCAGAAAAATTAGTTATCTTGCTGGTTATGTAACACAGATTCATGGTGCAACACGCTTGCTCACTCCATGGATTCCCATCTCTTGGGTAACCCGATGCAAGAGTTTCTGTCGTACGGAGCTATCTCCGAGAAGTCCATAAACAAGATGTACGTTGAATACAAGACACGACACAATAAATCATACGAATCTGATGAAGAACATGTCAAGAGAAAACATATCTTCAGGCACAATATGAGGTGGGTCATGTTATATTCCTTATTCATATCGATGAAGGGAGAGTTGGAAACTGGCGTCTAAAACATGATAACGAGGCCAGCAATAGCATATTTTCAGTTAGGCAAGTTGAATACATTCTTTTAAGAAGGGCAAACACCGACCGTTATAACTACTCGTTACAATCAATCAACTGAACCATTTTGGAGCTGCATCCGGGATATTTTTAACGTGGGTTACAAAGTCATTAGTCTAACCAATCAGCCCAGCAAAATCTGTGAGTTCGGGCCGGATTTCTTAACTAAATTTTTGGAGTAAACGAAATTGCCATCAGTGGTCCTGACGACCAGAATGAATAGAGGCTCCCATCCAACAATAAAAATCGATTTTTTCCCGGAAGGGGTGCAGGGCACGAAGTCAGCCCAGGGAGGGGTGCAACCCTCAGAATCAAAGAAAAAAAACATTATTTCGTATTGGGTATCTTCAAAATAGGGGGACAAAGTTGCTCGGGGAGAGTGCGCACCCCCTGCACTCCTCCCCTGGATCTGCCCCTTTACATGTTTGCTTATATGCATAAAGTTTTAGAATAAATCGTCTTATCATTCGTACTCAGGTACATTCGATCGATAAACAGAAAGAATCTTACTTACAAATTGGCTCCAAATCACATGGTGGATTTGATGGACAACGAGTACGACCACCACGAAGGTAACGTTAGATCTAATGACTAATACATGTGTGATCATCCACGAAGACATTATTTGCCAATGAACTACTTCGACAATACGGCGGCCATCTTGGTAGGGGGCAAATATACAAAATTTTGTTACAGTAATGGCGTCGATTAACATTACTGTTCACCACGAGTGAATTTGACAAGAGATGAATTAAGAAGATGGACATGAAACTGAGAAAGATAATTAAACGAATTTCTTTATATTATCCGACATCTTTGTTTTGTTTTGCACCCTGGACGTCCCATAATGCCTTGCGATTCAAGCTATAAAAGGAATGACTGATCGTAGAAAAATGAAGTGAAGTGCTTGTCACTTAACCAACGTGAGAGGACAAGAGAAAGCCAGGATTTGGGTTTTTTTTCTTCATCAGATCTTACGTAAACCCTGTGCATTTCGTATATGGTTCTTTTCATTAGTTCCGATTCAAGATGGCCGCCGTATCGTCGAAGTAGTCCATTTGTTATTATTATTTATTTATTTATTTATTAAATCAATTTGCCAAAGGCAGGTGATTACACAACAGAACATTTAAAAGTCCCCACTGACAAGGCGTATCAACCTTACCCAACCATTGTAAAATATACTAACCATCCCTCAAAGAAACCCTTAAGAAAAATATAATTAATGGAAGATTTCGTAATCATTATCAAAATTCATCATAACTGCTGATGATGTTAAAAAAAATTGTTGCCACAAAAATTATTTTTTTGGTTGTCAATTTGATCGACAGACCTGAAACAAGATAACAGCACGCATCACAAGGGAGCAGTCCACTTGCAGCCCCATCACGAGTCCTACAGCAACATGACTAAAATACTGAAGAGAGTTGATGTCCCAGACAAACTGGACTGGAGAGATTATGGTAAGAATAAAATGCGCAAATTCGATCATCATTTCTTACTTCGAGGAAGGACTAATTTCTGGAACGTCAGCACAGTTTCAAACTATTTTAAGTTTCGTTCTTATATTCACTTGTATTAATAATGATTTACCAAGATACCTTGAATTTACTTAATGAGGGTGTACAATATCCATATTTCGATTAATTTTTATACTTACCTGAAGTCTCCTTCGTAGCATGGTATTTCTTGAATGTTACATCAACAGTAGCTGTCAGAATTTGCTAAAAGTGTCGCACTTTCTCCTCCTGCACTGATTGGTACTCGTCCCCACGTCATTCTCAATGGTTGCACTCTCATTCAAGGTTCATTCCCTTTGATGTTTCAGGTGCAGTTACGCCTGTACGAGGCCAGGGAATCTGTGGCTCATGTTACGCCTTAGCTTCGGTCGGTGCACTAGAAGGGGCATACTTCATGAAGGTAAAACGCAATTCTTATGATGATGTTCGAAGTCGATAGATTACTATTCTTGCTCTTGTTCGTCTTTTTAGTGCTTGTTTTAGGAGACCGCAAGGGTCTCTTGCTTGCTTCAGTCTTCTTCATCGACTATGGCAGTGTTTTCGATGCTTGCTGCGTTGTGTGCAGGTTACATTTTGAACTTAATCGCCTTCGTAGTTGTTCAAAGATATCGAGGTTTATAAGGCTAGTAAGCCGCAAATTCTCGTTACATCCTTTTGTGGTTTGCAATCTTCTCAAACATTTTCATACCTTATGGTATTAGAAACTTGTTTACCTGAACACAGACAATTTTCATGACTTCTTCATCCCAGACTTGGTTGAATTTCAACATCTTCCAAGTTCTTTCTACTGATTGTATTTTCATTGTTTTATCATAACCTAAGAAATTTCTGAGATTTGATTGGCTAAGAGCAGTGGTCTTTCATGTTGGTATTTCAAAATTTCTCGCCGAGGACGGCTCTTGAAATTACAAATAGCAGCTATCAGAGTTACGCTCCATTGCCTTCAAACAATTGTTTTAAGTCGTGGCATTTGAGTCAGTTCCTATACATTTACTTCGAAAAATATTTTCAAAGTATTTTCATTAATTCACTCAGACAGGAAGACTCGTCGAATTGTCAGCCCAACAAGTGATCGACTGTTCATGGGGGTCTGGTAACCATGGTTGCAGAGGTGGTTACTACAACAAAGCTTTGAGTTGGATTTATCTGAATGGAATCGCTACAGCTGATAGTTATGGTCCTTATCTTGCACAGGTTTGTCCGCCAATGAAAAAGATTTTTCTATAACCATTATAATTATAATTTACTGGTTGCAAACACAACCTGTACATTACTCAAATACGAAGAAAATGTAAAACGAAAAAGTGAAAATATAAAATGATGTCCTTTTAGAGAAATTAACATATCTATGACACAGTAAAACATCTCTTAAAGAGGAGCTAATCCATGCAACGCCTGATTTGCAGATATCTTAAGACCCTAAGTGTAGGTTTGAAATATTTGCATATATATTTTTGCAAACTCCAATTATGTCATCTAACTAGATTAGCTTTCGCTATTTTTAGATGACATGTACAACTTCTCAAGCAATTTTCTTTTCATTGTTACCATGTATATTGTAATTGTAATTGTACGAATAAATGAGTTGTATGATTTGTTTGGCTGGGGATGGAACCTACATCCTTCCACACAATTAACAAGCCAATAAAAACTAAATGAGCCAAGCGGGCGACGGGCAAACTAAGTCCGTTACACTGACCAGACAGACCTTGAATGTGAAAGTAGACCAAGGAAAAAGATTAAACTTTGGGTCTCATTGAGAATTTGTCTCTTCTACAGGAAGGTACTTGTCACTTCGAAGGGACTAAGCTAGGAGCCACTTTAGATGCATTTGCTTTCATTCCTAAACATAACAACACTGCACTGAAGATCTCTGTGGCCAAGTACGGTCCTGCTGCAGTGTCAATGAATGAAAGTCCAATGTCACTCAAGTTCTACAGCTGGGGAATCTATGATGATCCTGCCTGTGGTGAGTTTAGGTGTTAGTTGCATGTACACCTAGTTCAAAAAACTTTGTCGCTCGGAGATCTGAAATCTGCTGGAATCTGAAACCGAAGTCATCATCGCTCGAAGGTCGGGCGGTGGCATCCTTTGACATAGGTGGATAACAGGTGTTAAAAACATGTTAATGTCATTGATGATGATGATGATGATGATGATGATGATGATGATGATGATGATGATGATGATGATGATGATGATGATGATGATGATGATGATGATGATGATGATGACGACTATGATGATGATGATGACGATGATGAAGAAGATGGTGTTGACCATGCATTGTCGTAGTGAAGATAACGATTATGATAATGGTGATACTACCGAAATTACTCAACTGTTAGCACCGAGCTCATGTGACAAATTGGAGTGTTCTAAATGGGCACGTGATTTTACCAAAATTCAAAACACGATGGATCTTTTCTTTGGCGGTGCTAACAGTTGAGTAATTTCGGTAGTAATATTATTGGTGTAATGATGATGGTATTAAGGTACTAGGACTGGCTCAGGGCGAAAAAAAAATCTCTAAATTTTTGTCGACTCCTAACTGCTTTGGGAGTAGCTGAATACGTTTTACATGGTTTTACTTCCATACTTCAATGCAATGTGGAATAAAATAGCGAAAAAGTTTGTATCCAAGGAAGCCATTTTGATTGAAATTTGAGAGAATTTCTTGCGATTTGACCTTTCTGGGCATAAGTGTTGACAAACACGGCTTGCGTTCTTGGCGGTCACGCGTAAAATTTCTTCTTTTAAACGCATCTTTTACTCATTAAACTATGCGTCGATTGTAATATATACAAAATAACAAATAAACAAGACTCGAAGTAGAAGTTTAGGCCCTGTTTAGGCTGTAAAACATCGCCGTGATGAATCAACATTCGAATGCTCATGTTTCACTCTTAGTACAGCGCATGCGTACCGCCGTTGCTATGGCTGACGTCATTTGTTTGGGACACCATATTAAATTTGGATCCAGCGACACGTGGACGATATAAAACCGAGGTTTTCCGATAGTTTCCGTGGTCCAATCGACCTGAAATCGGGTATCATGACGTATATCGAAGCCAAAAACAATATGGCGGCGAATTCTTAAGTTTCAATCCAAAACTTAAAGAGTTATGGCGACCTTAGAACACTAAAACACCACCGTCCCGGACGCGTTCTTCGATAAATTCTTTTGTATTTATCATACTATCATTGTATTTGGTAGAGAGTTTAAATAGACTTCGAAGATTAAAAATTAGTCAGCCCGGAGCAAAAATTTAATTTGGAAAAATTTTACGAACGTTTGAAGTTCGGCTATCTTGTATTCCCATTTGCATCTAAACGAAAAATAATTTTGCTCCGGGCTGGCTAATTTTTGTAAGGTATGAGGTGTAGATTATAAATGCTTAGTTTGAGTCTTATTAGTTAAATTAAAATAGAGATATTACGGAATAACTGATTTTAAAGCCTTGGGTAACCTGTGTTTTTTTGACACCTTAGGTGTGAAATTTGACACTTTTAACACGCGATTTGGGAAGTAAATTTTATGTATATTATTATTCTAAAGTCATTTGTAAGATATACTGAATACAATTTGAACAGTTTTTGTTTAAGTGACACCCACTTTAGCCAGTCCAGGTACCTTAATAAGTGATATTCATGGTAGAGGAGGAGATCATAGGTGATGATGGATGAGACACTGATTTTGGGAGATGATGATGATGGTGATTACAATAATATAATAGCGCTGAGGATGATCTTTGAGATGATAGTGATGATAATGATGTCGATATATTTGATGGTGATAATAATGATGGTGATGGTGGTGTTAGTGGCTATGATGAAGTGATGATGATACTAATGCCAATTATATCAACCAATACTTTCTCGACACCAAAATGATCAGCTTATTTTCTCTTATCTACCAGATAACCGCGTGTCTCAACATTCAGCTCTTGTTGTTGGCTACGGAAAGGAGAATGGTATTCCCTACTGGTTGGTAAAGAACTCCTGGTCAAGCTCCTGGGGTATGGAGGGCTACATTAAAATAGCATGGAAGGACAATACATGTGGCATCACCAGAAACCCGGTGGTTGCACTCATGAAACACACTTCGTTCCAATTCCCAGTCAAAGAGAAGATCAGATATGTTAATCCATTAGATCCTGACTCTATGGGAAGAAAAATACACCCTATAAAAAGGCCAAGAGTCAACAAGGAGAAGAAAGAAGAGAAGGGTAACCGTGTCAGTGCGGTGCACAAGATTACTGACGTGAACCACGACGACTTGGATGGGAAGACATTAAACACCAATAAAAAATCCAACATCAAAGTCTCTTGTTCCAAAAGTTCTCGTCTTAATAAGAATTGTAATGTAGAAAATCACCCATCATCTACCAAACATTCTGCTTTACACAGGAAAGGACTACAATCGTCTCGAAACCATTTGCCACGCCCTGGACAAAAGAGGACAGGCCAACAGAAAGACAGGGATTTATCTGGTAAAATATTGCGGAGAACTAGGCCGTATCTTGGTCAACTTCAAAGTATTTATGACAAGCTTGAAAAGTTAATTTCTTCTAGCAAAAACTGGCAGAAGGGCATGAAGCACTAGACGATATGATATTCCTAAGGAATCAGATTATTTTGTATTATACTTTAAAGGATATTTTTGGTGAGGGGGATTGAAGAGGGGCCGGGGTAATTTTGTAAATTACGAAATAAATTCTGGTAAAGTTAGCCTGAGAAAACAGACGTCCGTTCGCTCTCAAACTGCGTCCCCCTGTAAAAACGTGTTGATTTCTCGGGAGCAAGCAGTCATGGAGCGAAAGGACGTACGTCTCTGTTTTCTCGGGCTAAGGTAATGGAAGAAATATTTTTGACCCGTGTGGCATATGCTGGAGTAGATGCCTGAACTCGTCATCATACTTGAATCTCTCTTGCACTTCAAGGGCTTTTTTCTTCGGGTTCTCACGTTTTGTCCCTCCACGCAAACCAACTTCTATAGTTCATCTAGTTGTTGTTCTAGTTCATCCTGACTGGGAAAACCTTATAGCAACTAACTGAAAATCCTGTCTTCGTACATGCTAAGAGTAATAAGGTCATGAAATTTAAATACATGGCGTGTCATTATTCTTCTTGTTCATCCTGACTGGGAAAACCTTATAGCAACTAACTGAAAATCCTGTCTTCGTACATGCTAAGAGTAATAAGGTCATGAAATTTAAATACATGGCGTGTCATTATTCTTCTTTACGTTTGATGGGACAAGATTAATCGTATTTGAAATACGTTTATTGATAAAAGAAACTTAGCATTAAAAGGCATATGAAAAAGCAAACTTATTACGAAAAAAGCAAATGGAGTTAAAGTGCGAATCGAAAAACCAAGGGGCACCCAGAAATATTTCAGAAATCGTTTATCGTTCGTTGAACAATCAGAAACAACTCTCTTACTACACGAAGTTTATCTGACTACAAATCAGTCGAACTTCTTGCAGTTAAAAAAATGTTTCAGATTGCTCAACGAACGATACACGATTTCTGAATTATTTCTGGTCTTTCTGGGTAACCTCGGTTTTTCGATTCGTACTGCATGTATCTCCATTGTACTTTTCGTATCTACAATTTTAATTTAAAAAAAAGAGAAGAAAAATACTAGTATTCTAACTTTCTTGATTTCTTGAGACTGATAAAATATTGCTGCCAGCCCTTCAACATGCAGGGGGCTCTCATTCATTCATAGCCAGCCATGCAACATAGAGCGTACGACTATAAAAAACTTACGGGACGGACTGCGCCTTACCGTGACCGTGTCAGTGCCGTGCCGTGTATGAAAACTTTCAACATTCGGTGCCGTGTCCGCGCCGCGCCGTAACCGTGCCGTGTGCCGTAAGTTTTTCACACTCATACGAAATCGGCTCTATAATGTAGAGACAATGCAATGATTTTGTATAATTAATACAGGATCTCATTTCCCTAAGAATAAACTGGTCCCCTATCAGGACACGGTGACATTACAGACCCTCTTGAAACCTACCTACTAGTTACGTTATAGATAAAAGATTCCTTAATGGCAGGTGTATATACCATGATACTCAGCATTGATCTACATTGTTCTGTGTTGGATACATTACCCTGATACTCACAAGGTATTACTCTACAATGTTCTGTGTTGGATACATTACCCTGATACTCACAAGGTATTACTCTACAATGTTCTGTGTTGGTCACATTACCCTGATACTCACAAGGTATTACTCTACAATGTTCTGTGTTGATTACATTACCCTGATACTCACAAGGTATTACTCTACAATGTTCTGTGTTGATTACATTACCCTGATACTCACAAGGTATTACTCTACAATGTTCTGTGTTGGTTACATTACCCTGATACTCACAAGGTATTACTCTACAATGTTCTGTGTTGATTACATTACCCTGATACTCACAAGGTATTACTCTACAATGTTCTGTGTTGGTTACATTACCCTGATACTCACAAGGTATTACTCTACAATGTTCTGTGTTGGTTACATTACCCTGATACTCACAAGGTATTACTCTACAATGTTCTGTGTTGATTACATTACCCTGATACTCACAAGGTATTACTCTACAATGTTCTGTGTTGGTTACATTACCCTGATACTCACAAGGTATTACCCTACAATGTTCTGTGTTGGTTACATTACCCTGATACTCACAAGGTATTACTCTACAATGTCCTGTGTGGGATACATCACCCTGATACTCACAAGGTATTACTCTACAATGTTCTGTGTTGGTTACATTACCCTGATACTCACAAGGTATTACTCTACAATGTTCTGTGTTGGATACATTACCCTGATACTCACAAGGTATTACTCTACAATGTTCTGTGTTAGATACATTACCCTGATACTCACAAGGTATTACTCTACAATGTCCTGTGTGGGATACATCACCCTGATACTCACAAGGTATTACTCTACAATGTTCTGTGTTGGATACATTATCCTGATACTCACAAGGTATTACTCTACAATGTTCTGTGTTGGTTACATTACCCTGATACTCACAAGGTATTACTCTACAATGTTCTGTGTTGGTTACATTACCCTGATACTCACAAGGTATTACTCTACAATGTTCTGTGTTGGTTACATTACCCTGATACTCACAAGGTATTACTCTACAATGTTCTGTGTTGGTTACATTACCCTGATACTCACAAGGTATTACTCTACAATGTTCTGTGTTGGATACATTACCCTGATACTCACAAGGTATTACTCTACAATGTTCTGTGTTGGTTACATTACCCTGATACTCACAAGGTATTACTCTACAATGTTCTGTGTTCGTTACATTACCCTGATACTCACAGGGTATTACTCTACAATGTTCTGTGTTGGATACATTACCCTGATACTCACAAGGTATTACTCTACAATGTTCTGTGTTGGTTACATTACCCTGATACTCACAAGGTATTACTCTACAATGTTCTGTGTTGATTACATTACCCTGATACTCACAAGGTATTACTCTACAATGTTCTGTGTTGGTTACATTACCCTGATACTCACAAGGTATTACTCTACAATGTTCTGTGTTGGTTACATTACCCTGATACTCACAAGGTATTACTCTACAATGTTCTGTGTTGGTTACATTACCCTGATACTCACAAGGTATTACTCTACAATGTTCTGTGTTGGATACATTACCCTGATACTCACAAGGTATTACTCTACAATGTTCTGTGTTGGTTACATTACCCTGATACTCACAAGGTATTACTCTACAATGTTCTGTGTTGGTTACATTACCCTGATACTCACAAGGTATTACTCTACAATGTTCTGTGTTGGATACATTACCCTGATACTCACAAGGTATTACTCTACAATGTTCTGTGTTGGTTACATTACCCTGATACTCACAAGGTATTACTCTACAATGTTCTGTGTTGGATACATCACCCTGATACTCACAAGGTATTACTCTACAATGTTCTGTGTTGGATACATTACCCTGATACTCACAAGGTATTACTCTACAATGTTCTGTGTTGGTTACATTACCCTGATACTCACAAGGTATTACTCTACAATGTTCTGTGTTGGATACATTACCCTGATACTCACAAGGTATTACTCTACAATGTTCTGTGTTGGATACATTACCCTGATACTCACAAGGTATTACTCTACAATGTTCTGTGTTGGTTACATTACCCTGATACTCACAAGGTATTACTCTACAATGTTCTGTGTTGGATACATTACCCTGATACTCACAAGGTATTACTCTACAATGTTCTGTGTTGGATACATTACCCTGATACTCACAAGGTATTACTCTACAATGTTCTGTGTTGGTTACATTACCCTGATACTCACAAGGTATTACTCTACAATGTTCTGTGTTGGATACATTACCCTGATACTCACAAGGTATTACTCTACAATGTTCTGTGTTGGTTACATTACCCTGATACTCACAAGGTATTACTCTACAATGTTCTGTGTTGGATACATTACCCTGATACTCACAAGGTATTACTCTACAATGTTCTGTGTTGGTTACATTACCCTGATACTCACAAGGTATTACTCTACAATGTTCTGTGTTGGTTACATTACCCTGATACTCACAAGGTATTACTCTACAATGTTCTGTGTTGGATACATTACCCTGATACTCACAAGGTATTACTCTACAATGTTCTGTGTTGATTACATTACCCTGATACTCACAAGGTATTACTCTACAATGTTCTGTGTTGGATACATTACCCTGATACTCACAAGGTATTACTCTACAATGTTCTGTGTTGGATACATTACCCTGATACTCACAAGGTATTACTCTACAATGTTCTGTGTTGGATACATTACCCTGATACTCACAAGGTATTACTCTACAATGTTCTGTGTTGGATACATTACCCTGATACTCACAAGGTATTACTCTACAATGTTCTGTGTTGGATACATTACCCTGATACTCACAAGGTATCACTCTACAATGTTCTGTGTTGATTACATTACCCTGATACTCACAAGGTATTACTCTACAATGTTCTGTGTTGGATACATTACCCTGATACTCACAAGGTATCACTCTACAATGTTCTGTGTTGGATACATTACCCTGATACTCACAAGGTATTACTCTACAATGTTCTGTCTTGATACTTATTTCTTGTTCTCACTGGTTTGGGTTGATTGTCTTTGGATACATGAAACATGTATACACTTGTTCAATCTAAAACCGAAAAGATAATATTAGCGCCGAAAAAATATATATCAGTGATATTTCTGTATCGTCTTTGGTGCTTGAATTCAATTCACCTTTTCGGCGCTAGGCTTTCACGTGGTGAATCGTGTTACGGTCACCAAAAAGTTCGGACATTGTTGTTGAATTGCCACACGATCGTACTAACTTTTATACAATTTATTGACTTGATTTGTTTCTTCTGTTCTCAAATTTTTATCAAAACTTCTTTAGAAATAAATTATTTAGATAGTTTCACTAAGATTTTGAGAACAGAATTAACAAATTAAGTAGATAAATTGTATAAAAGTTAGTACGATCGTGTGGCAATTCAACAACAATGTCCGAACTTTTTGGTGACCGTAACATGATCCACCACGTGAAAGCCTAGCGCCGAAAAGGTGAATTCCAAGCGCTATTAATGGTGTGAAGACTACGACATGGATATCCGCTGGATAGGGTGTAGTCCAAGTACGTAGTCTACAAATAAGTAACCAATAAGTAGTCTCTCCCCCCGCGCATTTGTACAGCGTGTTAAAGCCCGTCAATGGAACGTAGAAATCGTTATGTAAACACAAATAACGTTGGTAAATGAAAAACCCAAACTCCTAAAAAAAAACTCGTTTATAAGTTTAATGAATGCAGTTTTATTAGCTTTGAATTACCAGCGCGTGTTCCCCAGCATCATTCAGAGATAACCATAGGATATATGCGTAATTAGAACGAGAAAAAACTAACCTTGCATGTTACTTGTTGATCGCGTACTTCACTTCCTCTCTTGTTTGATCCCATCCATGAGTCGTTACAACCTTGTAAACCTCAAACACAAGTCGGGGGAAATACTCAAGAAATACGAAGTCTTCCAGCAACATTTTCCTGAACGGTCCTGGTCGTTTATCCTCAGAGACGTGTGAATAGGCATTACGTATGAACCGTACTAGCTCTACTACAGAGGTAGTATCGTAAGACCTTCTCCTTGGTGGAGTCATTTCATCGTAAATATCAGGCATGTTTACATACCCTGGGTCATTCCACGTCGCATATCGGACTATCACACCGAAGCTCGTCTCGAGGTCTTTCTCCACTGCAGTTAAAGGATGGTCTTTTTTAGTACGTGGACATTCAAATTCTGGCTGATTACCGACAGCATTGAGAACATCGATCTTTTTGTCTTTCGACCAGAACAATGGATGCTGCAGTGCTTCTATTGCTGTTGGCCTATCGATTATATCGAGCATCTTGTTCACGAGATCAGTGGCTTCTGGAGAAAGAGAGCTATCCCATCCTTCCATTTTGCCATTCAATACGTTAGCCTCTGTTGCGATGGTGATTTCAGGCATACTCTTATTAGAACAATCTGCTGGAGAAAATGGATGCTTTTGTACTGACAAAATGTAATGAAGTAATAGCCCACTGGAAAAAACGTCCGATGACTTTGTGTGGTTACCGCGGGCCTTGAGTGCTTCAGGAGCAATCCAGCATCTTGTACCAACATTCGTACCATACACCGTAGTTTCATCACGAACAGTATGGATACATTTACTTAGACCAAAGTCGGCAATCTTCAAGCATAGTTTTTGGTGACTTTTATAGAGAATATTGGTAGGTTTGAGGTCGCGGTGAATTATATTCTGCTCGTGCAAGAACTTCACTCCCAAAACTACGTCTTTACAGAGTTTAACAGCTTTGCTGGCGTTAAAGGACTCTTTGAAGTAATCGTCAAGACTTCCTTCCATCAGTTCCAAAACCACGAATGAAAAACCACCTTTCTCGAAGAAATGCAAATAACGAACTACTTGTTCACAGTCTGCAAGTTTTGTTAGATTTGTAATTTCTCGTTTGTCTTGTGGTAGAGTCATTCGCAAAGTTTCGATACGCTTAATCGCCACTTCTCTACCGTCTTTCTCATTGATTCCTGCAAAAACATGACCAAAAGAGCCTTTCCCTATGTTGTCTTTGTGATACCAGAACGAATCCACCACTTCAATTTCTTGTCGCCTGGCAACCTTGGCAAGTGTACCTTCGTACTTCTTGGAAAATGATGTCCAAGGAATGACCACCGCAATCGTATTGATATCTATGGGTTTTGTCAGGAGGTCTTTTAGTGCAGGACAAGCTTCTGCTATGTCTACACAAGACTTGCCTGATGAATCCACACTTCTAGGATCAGCTCCATTACAAATTAGCAGGTGAGCGATTTCATAGTGGACAGATTTTTGTACTTCACTGGTCTTAACATGGTCTTCGCTGTCTGGTTCATTAAAGCCTTGCGCACCTCCCTCGCCAAATTCTGCGATCAAATTTTTACAGCAAAAGTGAAGTGGTGAACTTGCTATGGCGAAAACAAATGTTTTGGACTTCAAGAGGTCTTGCACAAGAACGGACTTCCAGTGGTTTCTTGTTGATGTATCTTTACAGATGGAGCTCAGAAGAGAAACGAAGATAGGCTCAGGTTGATTATAGCTCTCCTCACAAGCCACCTCAACCAATGCTTTAGAAAGAGGATAGTTCCCAGATTGGACCAACAAACTCATAACAGAATCACCATCTTGGTTTTCGGCCCACGGATCAAGTCCTTTGCCAATAGCACTTTTCCAAAACGCTTTTGGATCTTCTGTGACGTCTGGATACAAACGTTCGGGAAGTTTATCAAATGTTCTGTTGTTCGCTGCCACGAGAAGAGCTAAACGGCCAGACGAATCCACATCTTTTGGGTTTGCTCCAGCATCTAACAAGAGCTTGACAGCACTCCATGTGCGACACAGATGTAATGGGGTTTCCTCGTTTTCATTTTTAGGATTCAGATTTGCTCCAAGTTTCAAAAGTTTCTGTAAGATCTCTTTTGAGAGTGTTTCAAAAGTATGATCCTTAGTGATATTACGGGCGTAACTTTGATTTAATGGTAGTGCAAGAGATGCCCAAAGGTGAACTGGTGAGTTCAGATTGCCATCAGGGTTGTTAACAATATTTCCTTTTGAAACTTTTGCACCTTCAAAAATTTGCAAAAGTTTCATAGTTTCATGCAGCACATCTCCTCTTAATTCGGAATCATCTGGTATCTCTAAAGCTTTCTGAAAAAGGTTTACCATCAAATGATAAACAGAATTTCCGCTTCGTAACGTTTTTTCCACGCTGAATCCACGTTCCACCAGAAATGTGCAGACTCGTACCAGTGTCTGTAATGCCGATAGGGTTATCCCTGAATTCCTCATCATCACAGCATCAGACAAGCAAAATAGAAGAGGTGTTTGGCCTTGGTGGTTTTTTATACCAACCGGTATTCCATACTCTTCTAGCCTTAAACATATGTCCATTACAATATCTTGAGGTATGCCACACAATGGTAAACGAGTGACATGGTGTAGAGCAGTATTTCCATCTGAATCGGCACTGTTTGGATCAGCACCAAGTTCAACCAACAATTGAAGAACTTTCAAGATATCTTGATTTTTCAACTCGGTCTCTAACATCACTACGATCTTTTTCAATTTCTTGTGAGCACTACTATAGAAATGAAGAAGGTTTTTACACAAGGAAGCTAAGCGGATGATTATACTCAAAGTGGAAACAGTTCGATCAGATACAGTAACTAATGGCATTTTGCTAAACATCAAGTTTAACAATGTCTTCACAATCGTCTCCTTTTTTACTCCATGTTTGATAAGGAGATCCAGGTGTTTAGACGCATTATCCATCTTAACTGAAGACCAATACTTCAACACGTTTTCAATTACAAAGGTTACTATGCTCACATTGCAATTGTCTTTCAACTTAGAACATTGAGTCAGTTTTACTTTACCAAGAAGATAAACAAATGTCGTTGGGGATTCCCAAGCATAGAACAGGGGAGTCCTGCCATAACAGTCTCTGATGTTTGGGGAAGCACTTCCAGTCTCAATCAATGCACGAACCACGTTTTCGTTGTTACTTTGTTTGACGGCATAAAACAAAGCAGTTTTGCCATCGTTATCAGTTTTATTAACGTCAGCACCAGCATCAATCAATACACGAACCACGTTTTCGTTGTTACTTTGTAGGACGGCATAAAACAAACCAGTTTTGCTATTATTATCAGTTTTATTGACATCAGCACCAGCATCAATCAATGCACGAACCACACTTTCGTTGTTATTTTGTTGGACGGCAAAAAACAAAGCAGTTTTGCAATTATTATCAGCTTTATTGACATCAGCACCAGCATCAATCAATGCATGAACCACACTTTCGTTGTTACTTTGTTGGGCGGCATAAAACAAAGCAGTTTTGCCAGCATTATCAGTTTTATTGACATCAGCAACAGCATCAATCAATGCACGAACCACGTTTTCGTTGTTACTTTGTTGGACGGCATAAAACAAAACAGTTTGGCCATAATAATCAGTAGTTTTATTAACGTCAGCACCACCATCAATCAATGCACGAACCACGTTTTTATTGTTACTTTGTTGGACGGCATAAAACAAAACAGTTTTGCCATATTCATAAGTTTTATTGAAATCAGCACCAGCATCAATCAATGCACGAACCACATTTTCGTTGTTACTTTGTTGGACGGCATAAAACAAAACAGTTTTGCCATATTCATAAGTTTTATTGAAATCAGCACCAGCATCAATCAATGCACGAACCACGTTTTCGTTGTTACTTTGTTGGACGGCATAAAACAAAGCAGTTGTGCCATCATCCTCAGTTTTATTGACATCAGCACCAGCACCAATCAATGCACGGACCACATTTTCGTTGTTACTTTGTTCGACGGCATAAAACAAAGCAGTTTTGCCATATTCATAAGTTTTATTGACATCAGCACCAGCACCAATCAATGCACGAACCACGTTTTTGTTGTTACTTTGTTGCACGGCATAAAACAAAGCAGTTTTGCCATCTTTATTAGTTTTATTGACATCAGCACCGGCATAAATCAATGCACGAACCATGTTTTCGTTGTTACTTTGTTGCACGGCATAAAACAAAGCAGTTTTGCCATCTTTATTAGTTTTATTGACATCAGCACCAGCATCAATCAATGCACGAACTTCGTCTACGTTATAGGGTGTTTGGACGGCAGAAAACAATCGGATTGATCGGATTGCCTTCATCAAGTTATAAGTTCTAAATTTTATGTCATAAATTTTCGTAACATTATTCTTTGAGTTTGTTTGCGACTCTATGAAACTAGATGAATTACTTTGCTGTTTTTTTGTCTGTATTTCTGTTACTTTTCGTACTGACTCAGCTAATTTCCTTGCAGCACTTGTGGATTTTTCTTCCTCATGTTGGCTTTCTTTTCTTCAGTTCCATGATGAACTAGAATAACAATGGATTGTAGAATTTACTGTTAAATAATCACACTTTAGTCCGATATTCTTTTCTAAAACCAAAAGAGCCCTCTAGATCGACGTCATAAATGCAGGAAAATATTCTAGAAAGATACATTAAGAGCATCTGCTAAGGGGAATACCCCAACGCTTGTGCATTTTAAGGGTGTGGCCCCTACATAGGAGAATAAACACAGCCAATTTCGATGGAAACAAGAACTTAGCATTGTTTTTGTGTGTACGTGTTTATCTTCTTTCTAACTGGGGGGGGGGGGGGGGTGAGGGGGGATAAAAAAAGGCATATTAAAAGAAAAGAAAAGAAAGAAGGTGAACATGTTTACAGTCTCGGCTTGCTCACTTCAAATGAACATTTAACTCATTGAAGGTATAGTTTACACCTTTATTTTATTATTTTACTTCAACGTGCATCTTTCCTTGATTCTTTTGATATCGGTAAAGCTATGTTCGTGTGTGCGCATGCTCAGTGCTAGATATCATAAGGTAGTATAAGGTACGCTCTTCTTATAACTTGACATTTAAATAGTTTTTTGACCAGATCTGTGTATTGACAGTAGATAGGGAAATGCAAGGTATTATATAGAGTCATACATCAGTACAACTATTCAGTTGAGAAAAACTTCCATTGCTTTCAACTTCAACTTTGAATGTTCATTTACAATAGCCGAAAAGCCGAAAGAAAACAGAAGGAAAAAATGGAATTAGTGTCTACTAATGTCTATTAAAAGTACCCGTATGTATATTATTTCTACAAAGTTGCGCACCGGCTTCTCATTGATAGCAGTTGAATTTAAACTGAAGGAGCCACCGACGTTTTAAAATATAGGGACTTTACTTTACTTTATGACTGGAAACAATGAGGTGGCACCCAATAGAGTAGCGTCACAAGGAATATTTTTTTTTGATAATATGAAATGAATTCCTCCCCCTCCCCCACCTCCACTGTAGATCAATTTGATTAAGAAATGTTGGCTTATCATGTGATGCCCTTATCCATATTTCCAATCAACATTAGAAAGCTTTAATATGATGTCAGTGCTTCACTTAGTTATTCTTAGTTATACAAATAAAGCTAATAGAAAAGCCTGTGACTTTCACCATAAATAAACAAAAATTATAAAAACAAATAAGCGGTAGTGGGGATTGCATAACAAAGGGCACCTCTTTTTTAACCTGCCCACTTTTGATATTATGGTCAAGTGGTTATGCACAAAGCTATTCAAGGCTAGGCTCAGGGGAAGCCTTGCCTTAAATTGCTTTGTGCATGATCACTCAACCAGAATATCAAAAGTTAGCTATTAGGAGAGTGTGTCCACTTTATCTAAATGTGCATGTACCGAGCTACTCCACTTAGCTTTGTCATTTGCCAGAGATCATTAAATTTTTAATTTTGAATGTTTTTAGTTTTTTTCCCCACCTGAACCATATTAAAATGTTAACAGTTTGTCATTGAGTCACTGTTTTTCCATCTTGGACATGAGGGATGAGGGTAGTGGGAAAGGGCGGGGGGGGGGGGGAGAACTTCAAGTAGGGTACACTGGGGTACACCAGAATTTTTGTAGCACAATATCCTGAGGTTTATAAGGATGATTAGCTTCAAGATTGGTTGGAATGCTTGACCAGAAGAAGACTTGTGTTTTTGGGTAGCATTGTTGGTGTAGTGGTTTACTGCTTGCCTTTCATGCTGTGCCCGGGTTCAAGCCCTAGCTCAGGCTGGATCCTATGTGAGTTGAGTTTGTTTCATGTGTTTTTCTCTCCCTTGCCATGAGGGGTTTCCTCTAGGTTCTCTAGTTTTCCTCCCTCTGTAAAAATCAACATGTGAGTTGAGTGTTGTACGTTGTAAATGTAGAATGCAGTGGTAGTGCTTGTGGAGCGAACCTCACGGAAGAGCCCCAATGGGGAGTGACTATACTGGGGTGCTCCACCCGAAAGGGGGTACCTTTTTCAGGCCGGAGGTATAGAAAAGGGTTGGGAATTTGTGAGTTTTGGTATAGAAAAGGTTCAGAAATTCACAAGTTTAGGTATGGAAAAGGATGGGGAAACTGAAATGACTATTCGAGGAAATGAAACTGAGTTTTCACACAGTTTTACGCGATGTTCAATATTCATATCTGGTCTACTTCAAAATTAAGACATATGAAACATGTAACTTTTCAGGCCAAGTTGTATGAACGGAATACCCTTTTCGCTGAAATTTGGTATATAAAAGGGTAAAGGGTCCGGGCAGGCCATTCCAGTACAGTTTTAAATAGTGCCATTGAAGCGAACAAAAATGAAGAATCACATCCAGAACAGCACTGGGAACTAGAATTTTTTTTAACAAAAACTGACTGATAACCAAGATTTATTCTGTTTATATATATAGCTAGTTACCTAGATTAGCCCTAGGGTTACTGTAATTAGCTTGCAACCAACCAATTTCTAAGTTTAACATTTTTTTTCTTGAATATATTGTATTAATTACAGCGCGACGCATAAAAGTATGACCAATTTTAATGTATTTGCATACTTCTGTGCACGGGATTTTGATGAGAAGCTGTCTGGTTTTACCAAATAAGGCGTGTAAAGCTCGTTTGGCAGCAAAAAGCCTGTGCATAGAAGTATGCGAATACATTAAAAGTGGTCATACTTTTACGCGTCGCGCTGTAAGTTGTAAATAAAATTTTGTTGTTGTTGTTGTTTTGCGTGGAATAAGGATTATGCCAACAGAACCCATAAAATTCAATTGGAACAAATTGGAATAATCACAGCTCAATATTCAAGGAGTCACTGCACAAAAATTTCAGTATTTTTCAAGGACAAAAATTGATAACCATGTTTTAAACAGTACACCGAAGATGAGTAGGCCTTTTTATCTTCCGCCTGTCTGGGATCGAAATAGAACTCCCTCAAAACATATCAAAACACTTCTAAAACATAAACTTACCACAAAAAAGTCTGGGTTCGTCCACACACAGAATCGGCAATCTCAGTTGTACTTTATTCCATCTCTTAAACGCCTACACAGTCATCATTGCATGACATTTTTCCGCCTTCTAGACCAAACAAAGACGATTTTTCAGTGAGGGAATTTACAGTAAAAAGGACATAAATAACGTAAGAACACTGTAGCTGTAGTCAGATTTTACTCACGCCTTGAATTTTCAAGAAACAACTTCGTGGAACAAGGAAAAAACGACAAAACTAAAAAACTTTGACTCCTCACGGATCTTCTTCAAGATGATAACGAAAGTGCTTGCTTGTTCTTGCTTGTCATTGCTTGTCCTAGCCTGAGTATCAGGCTCTCAGAGGTCCCAGCTCCGAAGGCCTGATACTCAGGCTATGCTTGTCCTTGCTTGTTGCATTCCTCTAATCTCTCACGTGATGTAGCTCACAGGAAGCCCAAGGCCAGGGAGGGATATGGAGCGGGTAAATGGGGTGTCTGCACAGCCCCTTTTGGAATTTGTAATAATATCATGGACTGAGCTTCCTCAGGGGAAAAAATCGTCCCCTTTTCCTGGATCCTTTTGAAAGTGAAACTCGCCGACTAAGGATAAATTGAGTAGTTTAGAGTTGCCTGAAGAGGAGGCTACCCCTCCTCTACCTCAACCACCTGGTTTTGTTTTATTTTATTTACGTACACTCAGTATTGCTCTATTACCATTCTCAATGTGCTAAAGCATTCAAATATCGTCCAATACAGTTGGACACACCAAATATTTGTCTGTTTAAGAAATTGCTATCAATATGAGTACGAAACCGGAAATTATTGCTGATTTTCCCAATCATCACATTTCGAATTCCACGTCACTCGTGTATACGTCACATTACTCAAAAATGACGCAAACCTTGTTAGACTACGACTGTATTCTTTTGGTAAATATGTATTGTAATATATTGTAAATATGAATGTTTATTAAACTGAAATAAGTAAAACACCAAATGGCAAATGAAAATGAGAAATATTGTATTGTATTGAAATACAATATTTGGGTTCCCTGTGGTACAATACCAAGCGCGTCATCGTTGGCTTGATCACGTGATTACCGAGTCAGGACCAAGATGGCGGCTTGGAAGTTGTACATGACTTTTGTGTTAATAAATCCCTCAAAATAATGGCTTTATGACCGATTCAACACAATCAATTCAACTTACTGGCCCCGTGCAGTACTAACCGATATTCCAACATGTATGAAAGCACCAAAAACATGTTTCTTACCCGGGCTCTAGAGAAGATTCTTCATGACAAGGAGGCCAAGAAGTCTTACCACTCACAGCTGAGGAAAGCTTGTGAAGTTGCTCTAAGTAAGTTATCTGAGCTTGTAAACACCAATATTACCTGCCTTGCTAGCTGATCTTCAAGTTGTCAAAATGTACTGGCGATTTATTGTGAGTGGTAGATTAGCGAGAATCCAAATCATCGGAATAATCGAACGGGAATGTCATGTTTGATTGATAAATATAAAAGTTAAATATAGTTTCAAAAATAATATTATTTGCATAAGGAAAAAACCTCTGAGGTGTTGCAGGTGTATTTTTTAGTTATTATAGAGAATTCGTAAAGGAGAATTTTTCCTTTTTATGCGAGACTTGCTCAAAACATATTCAAATTAAGGTCGTAAATAACTGTTGAAGTTAATCTGGAGCTTGAGAAGAGATCGAACATTTCATATTTATAACCACTATATTTTGATAAGCTTCTTCAATCAGTTATTCCCGATTTTAAAAAGCATGGCTCGACAATGTAGATATAAAATGTAGGATGTCTTTAAGTTATTAAACTAAGAATTATACTTTCCATTATATTCGAGAATTTTAGTCGAAAATTTTAGTAATTTAAGCAGACGTAACACCTCCTCATTAGAGCAACATAAATTATAAACAAATGTATGTAATGGGAATATAAGCTTTGATTTCCATTTTGACTTCATTTGTTAACCTATCATTCTATCACTGTTGTGGCTTCGTGTTTTGTTTTTCATTTGTGGATTATTTTTTGACTTTAATCAAGTGATATTCCAATATTAAGTTCTTGTTTTTTCAATGTGTTGTTTGGGTGTGCAAAGTGTTCAGGAATATGAACATAACCTGTGGAATAGATTAATTGCGAGATGTGATGATTGCGGTAGTATTGCGGTAGCAGTGAGTGTGGTAGCCATGAGTGAGGTAATTTTGGACTGTTTATTTTAACGAAGTGGCTAGATACCTGGGACCCGGGAACAGTTTTCAAAATACTAGATGCCCGGGAGTATTCAATTTTTATTAAAAAACCCAGCTAATAATAACTTTCATGGATTCAAAGTATTCTAACTTTGTTTACGATACGGAAGCACTTCTTAGAACTCTTAGACATTTGAAAAATATACATTCGTCAAGTCTCGGCATACTATATACGTGGCATCCAAGTTGTGGCACTTGGAAAAAGTTTTGAAAACTGATCCTGGGTCCTGGGTATCTAGCCAGTTCATTATTTTAATGTTTGCCTGAAATTGTACCACTCTCATGGCCGCCTGCAATACTTTTGCCAACAGCAATCCTCAGATTGATTTGCATATGACATGTTATGCATAGCCTGACAGGGGGAGATGAAGGCCTCAGCATTGTTTAACTTTTGAAAGGGCTGAGAAAAAATTTACTCCTGCTACTGTAGCTGGTGATAATGAGTTTTATATTTCATCTAAAAAAGGCCAATTTATTGTTGAAGTAAGTGTTGAAGTACACACATGCCATTAAACTATTGATATAACTATTCTTTCCTTTGCAGAAGAGCTCCATGAAACACATGGAATAACAGCAACTGATGAAAAGTAAGTGGTTGGTAATTAAATATTTCTTGGGAAACATGGGTAGCCTACCTGTGAGAGCTTGCCTCTCACCAATGCGACCTCAGTGGGTTTGAGTCCTGCTGGGCTCGGTGTTGTATGTGAATAAAGTTTCTAGTTGGTACTCTCCTGTGCTTTGGGGTTTTTTCTCCGGGTTCTCCAGTTTTCCTCTGCAAAAATCAACTTCTAAATTCCAATTCGATCATGGAATATGGGCCACAAGTTTGCTAGCCACTGGCTATTAAGTGCTACCCTCGTAAAAACAAAGACGTTTTCTTCTTCATTAAATTTTGTCATACTTGTGCATGTCGTGCTGTAACAGCTGTTACCCAATAAAGTTATAAAGAAGGAAAGAAAACGTCAATAAGATGACATTGTATTTCACTAAAATCATTGATTTTGTACTTCAATTATTAATTATTCTTTTACTATTACTTTCAAAGTGATGGAAGCCCTTCATCAGTACTTCCTCCTCCTAAAGGAACGTTACCCTTCATCTATGCCGACAAATATTTCCTTCCGTTTGAGCTTGCTTGTCAATCAAAGTCTCCACGTATTGTTACTACAGCACTTGACTGTTTACAGGTATGTAAAGTAGTGGGTATAGCAATAGTTACAGCTAATTTACGTCACGCCCAAGTAAATCCAAGAATTCAAATATAGTTTTCAAGTCTTCATATTAACATTTCAAATCTCCAATCAACGGCTCCAATATTCCAAAAAAAAATCAGTTTAAAATTAGGTTTTGGACCTGCTATCATGAATGATTGTGAAATATTTACCAAAGGAATTCACTTGCCAACCACATCGCTAAGTATCAGCTTCAAAAAAATTATTTTTGAAATAAAAATATTATGAGTTGCCAGAGTTTTGATTGCAGAAACATTAGGGTTACTGGTCACGTGTGACGTAAATTAGCTGTAACAGTCTGTGGGATATTGGTATTATTCAACTTGCACATCCCTTATATTATATGCATTTGGCTGTTGCTAACGATTTGCAAAAGTCAACTGTAATGTAAAGAATGTGTAAGTTGAATAATACCAATGTTTTGAAATTCCAAGGAATTTCATGGTGTTTATGAAGGCTGACTTGTAAATGAAGCTAAGCCTGTGCAAATAGGTCTGTAGTCTTCAAAACAGCGGTTTGCATCGAATGTGAAACTGGTGTATTTTGTTGTATAAAGTCTTGCAGTGCAGTGTAGTATGTTTCTTTTGTGTGTGAGTTTTGCTAGGTTTTCTTGTCTCTAAAACATTTCAATTGTGTGTTATTCAGAAATTGATAGCTTATGGTCACTTGGCTGGTGATATACCAGACAGCATAGAACCTGGCAAGAGATTAATTGATCGTATTGTAGAGACTATCTGCAGCTGTTTTGTGGGTGTTCAAACAGATGACAGTGTTCAACTACAAATTATTAAAGTAAGTATGGGCCTGTACTCCATGCAGCAGCCATGTTAACTGCAACAATAGATCCCTCTATGTGTAGCCTTGCATTCAAGCGCTTGGGAATAAATTTATGCATGTTAAACAAAGTTTTTTTTCATGAAAAAAATGGCTGCTGCCTGAGTAAGGCCTATTGTGGTTAGACTGTATAAAATATATGCTTTCAATGTTCATGTATTTACTATTGTTATGGTCTGTAAGGGTTCACCCTTTATTGTGGTTCAAATTTATCCAGGTTTTAATTAGCAATTATTCGCCGAAGGCGAAGTGATTATCGATGAATATTTACCGAGCGGCAAGTCTTCGAGCTGCGAGGTAAATATTCTTCGATAATCACTGAGCCTGAGGTGAATAATTGTTTTAGTATAAATAAAAAGGGGATTATTTCAAAAAAAGAAAGAAGGAAACAACATTGAAAGTGAAAATATTTTAGTTTTTAAAAGCGCGACAGCCATTTTGTCCAAAAAGGTGATTATCGGCTGATAATCCGAGATAGAAAACCAATCAGAGCGCGCAATTTTGTATAATCACCTTTGTATTTATAATATATTATATATATTACTCTTTATTATAGGCACTATTAACAGCAGTGACTTCCAATACATGTGAAGTACATGAAGGTACCTTACTACAGGCCGTGCGCACATGTTATAACATCTACTTGGCAAGTCGTAACCTCATCAATCAGACCACAGCAAAAGCCACCTTGAGTCAAATGATTAGTGTAATATTTCAACGGATGGAGCAGCAGGCTGTAAGTCTAGTTACTCTATTGTTAATTATATGTGCCGCAAATATTGTATATTTCCCACTGTTAAGGAAACTATTAATTTTGACCTTTCTAAGAAAATATCTATATTATATATTATTATCTATACTTTTATGATAGCAAATCTTCTAATGTGTTTAACCAGAATCTCAGCATCTTTGGCGGCAGTCATATTAATAGAAAAAATGTCTTTAAGTATTGTAAACTGTAGCTTTTTAAAGTTGAAACACTTTCTTCACAGATCTTTAAGATTTTTTGGATTTTGAAGTGGGATTGTCTTTTTTTCAATATTTCTTTTCATTTGTTTATTTGCTGTTTCATTTAGGCAATTGAAGAAGAAGAGGAAATGAACAAAGAGAGTGAAACTGGTAGCATATCAACAACAGACAGTGACAAGACAAAACATACCCCCACCCCACCCGGGTCAGTTGTATCTGATGAACATAAACCAACAGATGAAAGTGAATCTGAAGGGAATAAACCCGGTAGTTCTCCAGTTGAGGATGGTTCTTCAGAGGCAGATACCTTACCTCAAGAAGACAAACATGCTGATGAGGAAGCTCCTGATTCTACCTCCAAAAAAGAAGAATCGTCTACAGAAACAGATACTCACTTACCCCAAACGGTGGAAGAAAAAACTGACAAGACGAAGCAAGGTGGAGAGGAAGCTGTCATCCCAACTGAACAGGATGTTGATGAAGGAGTAGATTTACAAGGTTGGTGCTATACATCTTGATGATAATGAGAAATAAAGATTATTATTATTATTATTAATATTATTATTAATATTGTTATTAATATTATTATTATTATTAGGGTTAATTGATGATTGACAATGATTAATATTTAATGAGATGAATAAATTAATTAGTAATATATTATACAATATGAGTGGCTGATTTGTAAGGGCATTTATAAAGGCAAGCCAGAGGTGAGCTGTTGTAAAGCCTATACAGATCAGACTTGAATATTGTACATTGCTTATCAAATTCTAGGAGTATATTTTCATGTGCTACTAAAATTTTTGTGATTGGAGTGAGTTTGACTGAGAAAATCCATGTTAAAGTTGAATGCAAATCGGTATCTGATTTACAGACTTGTCCTGGTTGATTGATTTCTTTGTGCTTTTCCTTATTATATAATGATTAATGATGATGATAATGATGATGATGATGATGATGATGATGATGATGTGATAACCTATCTTGTTCTTCTCTATTAGATGATCAGAATGATGAAGTTATCAAAGACTCTGAAGAAAATGAGCCTCAGACTCAACAACAACAAGATAAAGAAGAAGACACTGAAGCAACCAAAACTGAAGAAGACCCAAGTAGCAACAAAGAGGTGAGTGAGACAAAAAAACAGACAGTCAGTCATCAAAATCCATGCCAGGGAAATGGAAATCCTTTGTGCTGTCCAATCACTAACCAAGCAATTTTCTTCCTTCCAGGAAAACAAGGAAGATGTTACTGAAGGTTTGTTATGATTTTTATGTTTTCTATTTTAATTTTTTTTGCATCAAAATCTAATCTGATGTCTAACATGCAATCATGAAAATGAAATTACCCATTTCTATTTTGAAATCCCAATTTTCATCATTCCCTTTTTTTTATTTTGGTTCCTCCTACCCTTTTTCTGTGTGTGTGTTCCACTTGCCTCTCTTTCCTGTCCTGTCCCATCCCTTTCTATCTCATCCCATCCCATCCCATCCCATCACTTCCTGAACATTTCCTATCCTAAATCATTTATCTCATCCCATTTTGTTCCATCCAGTTCATCTCTATCATACCCAACCCTATCTAACCCTTGCCCTCACCTTCACCCTTACCATGCTATCCTAACCCATTCCTGACCATCAAAACCTCTCCTATTTTCTGTTTTCCTACCTTCCTTTTAATGATCCTTGTATTCCTTGCACTCTCTTTTTACAGATCAATCTCCAGTTGCTAATGGAGAAGCTGAAAAGGAACCAGAACCAGACAAAGAAGTTGCAGACACACAACAACAACAACAACAACCTGAGGAAACACAGTCTGATGTTACAAATAAAGTTGACAAAGAAACTCATCAAGAGGTTGAACAAAAAGAAAATGGCCTTCAAAATAATATTGAACACCAATCCCTCCCTCCAGGTGGTGATACAGCAGAAGACCCCAAACAAGCTGAACCACCTCTAGAACCCGCAGCTGGCCCGAAGGTCATCCCAGAAGATTCAAGGTCCATAGATTCTCATAGTACAGAAGATCATGACGACACCAAATCTGTTGACGGCAGTAGCTCTGCAACATCTCTTACTGGTCAACAGCCTGGGCCAGTCAAATTCTCTCATGTCACTCAGAAAGATGCTTTTTTAGTGTTCAGATCATTATGTAAGCTGTCTATGAAACCACTGGCAGATGGGCCTCTAGATCCAAAGTAGGTATTTTTGTACTTATGATTAAATAATACAAGTATGTTATATCGCAATGTGCAAAAGTATGACCACATATACGCATACTTCTATGCACAGGTTTTTGGCTACCTGCCATACAAGCTTTCTCACTCCTTATTTGCTAAAACCAGCCAGCTTTGCATTAAAATGTGTCAGTTAAACCTTTAAAAGCCAATTCAGTAAATACATTAAATGTGGTCATACTTTTAGGCATTGCAATGTAATGTTCACAGATGTAATTCTTAAACATTTTAAATATTATCTCAACTCTGATTGGCTGTGAAGATTCAGCCAATCCTCATTAGGTACCCCTCAATTGCATGTAAATATTACCTAATAAATATATCATCTGTAGGTTTTTCTAGACACTGGGTCTGGAAGGGTATTTGTGAGATCCAGGAAACTAGAAAACATCTCACATGATTCAGGATATTGGCATCAGCATCAGGAAGTTGAATTCGATGTCCAGGATGCCGGAATTTGCTTTCTGATTAACAATGTCAGGAAACATGTGAAAAAACTAATAAATGAAAAAGAAATTCAAATGCCTTTGAATATGAATATGGTTGTCTCTTATAATTAAGGTGTTGTCAGTTATGCCAAAATGTAACAAGATGCAGTATTTCAGGGGAAAATAGTGTGGGTTCTGGATCACCCCTTCCAGACCTTGTACAGTACAGAAAAGAGTGTCTTCAACTTGTCCATTCATGTGTACCAACCTTAGTATTTCCTTACCTTTAACTATATTATGTTTGCCATAATACATCCAACTCTTTGGTGTTGGCTCTTATCTGACGGTGACAGTTCTATACTGACCAGCATTTTGGGGGCCACAAGTTTATCAGTTAATTCGATGAGATGATAACTAGCGGTAAGCTAGTGTGAGCTGCGTCGGTGTTTCTAATGAAACAGTATGGATAAAAATTAATTTTTACACTGTAAAAAATAAGAGAGATCACTTACTGACGTTTCGGATGCTAGTTTCTCTTTTACTCTGAAGAAGGACTAGCGTCCGAAACGTCAGTAAGTCCATCCATACTGTATCAGTCAATTCTACTGTCAAGTGTTACCTTCATGAAATAAAGTTGATTATAATAAAAATAATAAAAATAATAATAATAATAATTATTATTATTATTATTATAATATATTTATTAATCAGAAATATTTGATAATATTGTTTCAGGTCACATGAGCTGAGATCCAAGATCTTGTCTCTGGAACTTCTCTTGTCATGTTTACAAAATGCTGGTCCTGTGTTCCGTGACCATGAGATGTTTATCACTGCTATCAAACAGTACCTTTGTGTGGCGCTGTCCAAGAATGGTGTATCCTCTGTACCATCAGTCTTTGAGCTGTCATTGGCAATCTTTCTGACTCTCCTATCTTCCTTCAAGACTCACTTGAAAATGCAGATAGAAGTAAGTGGTTGTCATAAAAATAATTGGAAAAAAATGAAAAAAAAGCTGATTATAACCTCATTTGGTTAACTCTTTGTAAACATTTTCTTCAAGGTTTTCTTCAAAGAGATTTTTCTCAATATTCTTGAGACACATACAAGTTCATTCCAACACAAGTGGATGGTTATGCAGGCTCTCACAAGGATTTGCTCAGGTATGACAGACGGGCTTTGTTATTCCGGAAAACATTCAGGCCCAATGTGGATGCCTCTCTACCTCATGCACGATAGACCTTAAGCAATAGACCTCTCGCTGCATATCGGAATGCAGCTCAATTTGGAGGACAAAACAATAGGTTCCAATTCTCAGGAGACTGTAATTCTTTTGTTTTGTCCACCAAATTGAGCTGCATTCTGAAGTGCTGCAAGGTGTCTGTTAATGATAGAATGTCATACTGTATTTATGGATTACTGTGGCGCTCTTTAAATGTTTAGTGTTTCTGTGGCAGCGCTTATTCAGGTCTGATGCTTATTTCAGGGTGGCGCTCTTCAAAAACTACAATATTTGCAACTGTTAACAACAAAATAAATATGTTTTAAATGATATTGATTACTAACCTTGTTTTGTTCCACAGATGCACAGTGTGTGGTTGACATCTACCTTAATTATGATTGCGACATGTCACTATCCAATATATTTGAGCGTTTGACAGGTGATCTGTCTAAAATAGCACAAGGAAGGCAAGCCATTGAACTGGGAGCAACCCCGGTAAGTATGTAGTGCAGGGTGTGGCAGTATTTGATACGCTATCTATCATAGTCTAGAAACATACAATGTAAGACTTTCAAATTATTTACACTTTCAGGATGTGTTGACAGGAATTATATCTCTTTACCTTCATATACAAATTGCCCATTTCAGACCATATGACATTCTCTTGAGAAATGTTCTTTTATTAAAATATTTACACATGAAAGAATCAACTCCAAAGAAAGGCATTACATGGTCTGAAATGGGCAGGACAAACAACGAAGCTAAAGAGGTCTATTGTTTCATCAGCTGACTGCACATCAATTTGAAGTTTTTCCTAGAAATAGGACATTTTTAGGAGAAAAGAACTAAAAGAAAGAGATAGACAGCCAAGAAAGTCAAAATTTAGTTTGACCACTTTAAATAAAGATTTACACTTAAGGGTAGCAGCTTGAAAGGTGTCAGTGGTTCTCCTCTCTTAGTGTTTCCACATTTCATGTGGTTATCTGAGCCATTTATGTCTAAGCATTAGTAGATTTGATAAAGACAGTACATTCTTGTCAGTTATTTCTAAGACCCTGACTATTGGTTCAGCAGACCTGTGCTCTAAACACCATTTTTAATAGAGACTAATTAATAACCTTATTGATTACTGATAGATGTTCTTGAGCTAAATGCCCTCTTCTGGTTGATAATGTAGGTTCAAGAGAGGAGTATGCGTGTTAAAGGACTAGAATGTTTGGTCTCTATACTAAAATGTATGGTGGAATGGAGCAGAGAACTTTATATCAACCCTAACTCACAGGTTTCTACTGGAGGTAATTATCTTTTGTGACTAATATTTATTAGAGTAGGTTAACTGTACCTGTAAAGAAATCATGGAGAAGACTTTGTCTGTCATGGCCATGAAGATGTACTGTATTTGTGCTCTGAATAAGTATATGAAAATCTCTTGATTAAAACCCAGGGTTCAAAATAATGGCCGGTCAATGGTCAATGTCCAGCTAAAATTTGGTGCTTGACCGGTCTAATATGGGTTTGAACGGACTTGTTGACCAGTCATATTAATTGACAAAAATTAGATAAAATATCATACGTCGGACATCTTGACAGGCGTAAGACTGGCCGTTTTTTTGAGCCCTGAAACCATGTTCAAAACTTTAGATGAGGATATTTTATATTCTTTTCATCTTTTTCAATACCATCATCATTGCCATTACCATCAACTATCATTATCATATCAATTGCTGTTATCATCACTATCATCATTACTACCACCACCACTATCATCTGCCTTGCAACCTCATCTTGTGACCACTCTTAAGAATGGAGAAATGATTAAATATGCATGAAATTTCTTTCCTTATTAAAGATTATAATTCTTTTTTGCCAGACACCCCAAATGTGAAAAGAAAATCCAGCATGAATGAGAATGACAAGGAAGAGGACAAAGACAGTAATAATGGTGAATTGAAATCATTTGGTGGCAGTCAAGGATCACTAAACTCTACCTCTGCATCATCAAATATCACTCCTGACAACCCTGTGGAATTTGAATCACTCAAACAGATGAAAGGACTCATGGAAGAAGGCATTTCTAAGTAAGGTCCCATGAGATTGATTAAATTTGCTGAACTTACAGATAAATAGTTAGCATCTAATACTAACAGATGTTGATGACCCTAAATATGTTTGTATAGGAGATCATTAGTGGCCAGATTTAGAAATTTTCAAAGAGGCTAGCATTCATCTTATTGCATGCAGTCTACCATAGAGCAGATTTCGAGTTTGAAAAGTCACAGTACGGCACAGCACAGACACAGCATGGAATTTTGAATGTTTTCATACACAGCACAGCACTGACACGGTCACGGCAAGGCACAGTCCGTGCTGTAAGTTTTTCAAAGTCATACAAAAACTGCTCTTTGTCTGTACACATCACGTCATGACACAATGTTTGAAAGGTTTTTATCAGTTTGCTTTGTGTGATCATCCAATAAATTGTTTTGTTAGATTCATGCTTGTTTAATAATAATTCTATTTTTTTTTTATTCTTTTCTCTTAGATTTAATAAAAGCCCAAAGAAGGGAATCAAATTTCTTCAGGAACATGGTCTCCTTGGGACGTCAGCTGAGGAAGTTGCTGAATTCCTTCACAATGATGAAAGACTAGACAAGGTGAGGATAACTTGGAATCTTATTACCTTTTGTAAAAGCTTTGTAAATTTCATTATTTTGGACTTTGAAACTATGTTTATTAGAAACTTAAGTTTAGAAATTTTTTGATTGAATTAAAATTTATCATAAATTTCCATAGCCAGTTATCCCTTTCACAGTTCCCTGTACCATCTTCCCTGTACCAGCTGTGCCTTTTCTTCGAAGCGAGACAAATGGTGACCTTGCAATGATAAAGACATGTGAATAATTGTCCAAGGAGCTAAAAAAGGTCTCTATCAGTGCAAGCTCACGGTTTGTTTTACTTAGATGCAAAGGCACAGCTACCTTTCAAGATAGCGCAGGGAACTGTGAAAGGGACTATGAATACCTTTTTTCTTTTTGCAGATTCAATCTGGAGAATATTTGGGAGATCATGATGAGTAAGTAAGGGCGTGGCAGTCAGGGGGTGCGGGTTGGGGTATGGTCATAAGCTTCAAGTTAGATTCATTTGGATGCATGAAATCTCAAAGTGCTTTAGGACATTGCATGTCGCTAGTTCACTACATCAATTACTAATGCTGTTATTGTCTGTTCTTATTTTCCAGCTTCTGTAAAGAAGTAATGTATCGATACGTTGACAAACTAGAGTTCACGGACAATGATTTCATCAGTGCTCTGAGAATATTCCTAAATAACTTCCGCTTACCTGGTGAAGCACAGAAAATTGACAGAATGATGGAAAAATTTGCCAGCAGATACCTGGAGACTAACCCAAGGTAAGACAGTTAAGAACTTGAAATGATTCATATTTTGCATTTTAGGGTCCTTTGGAATCCAATTATTAAATGTTTTACAGTGTGAATCGAAAAACCATGGGCACCCAGAAATAGTTCAGAAATCGTATATTGTTCATTGAACAATCCGAAAAGACTTTCTAACTACAAGAAGTTTATCTGACTACAAATCAGTCGAACTTCTTGCAGTTAGAGAGTAATTTCAGATTGTTCAACAAACAATATACGATTTCTGAAATATTTCTGGGTGCCCACGGTTTTTCGATTCGCACTGTAAAACTGTGACAGGAGGCAGGAATGATAGTCTTTTTCCCCTGGGAAACTGAATTCTTTCTCATGTAAATCAGATTAGACCAGATTCAATAAGTTTATTGTTCCTGCCTCCTGTCATGGAGGCCATCATGTGATGGTGCAAAGCCTCTATTGTTTATCAAAGAATTCTTAAAGTTGTAAAAAAATAATAATAATAATAATATTAAATATATTAACAACATTGTATAAAATCCATTGTCCTAATGTAGTCTTTTCTGTTTTTCAGTAATACAGTTTTTGCCAGTGCCGATGCGGCATATGTCCTAGCATACTCCATCATCATGTTGACTACAGACTTACATAACTCTCAAGTAAGCATGCATGCCATTCTTCTCCAGATTATATTCATTACATTACTGTGCAATGCAGCTTAGACTAATCATCATTAGAAAAAACCTACTAATGGTCTATCACCAATCGAGCCCTGTGATTGGCTGAGCTACTAGGGGTCTATTAGTGATAGACCTCTAGTAGTGAAAAGCGCCGGTTTTGAAAATCTAAAAATATATATTTAAAGCAAAATCCAAAACTTTTTGCATCCTTTTATTGGACCGATTAGTAGGTTTTTACTAAAACAATTAGACCTCTCGCCCTTATGGCCTACAAGTTAATAGCCCATTCGGCCTTCGGCCTCATGGGCTATTGACTCGTAGACCATTCGGACTCAAGGACTAATTGTTAAATATAACATTCACATTAATCCAGGTTAAGCGAAAGATCACCAAGGAACAGTACATCACTATGAATAAGGGTATCAATGACAGTAAGGACTTACCTCAGGAATATCTAGAAAGCATTTACGATGAAATCCTGCAGAATGAAATCAAAATGAGAAACCCACCAAAGACAGCAAACAGATATAATACTATTTGTGAGTATAGCAATGCTGAATATCATTGAATATTATAATGAAAAGTGAATGGGATATCAAGAGAACACTCTCAGGAAAATACACCATTTTTGAGATGCGTCAGCGCTTTCAAAAATATTGCAGGCACAGACATGTATGATCTTGCACCAAAATGCCTCTTTTTCATGTCTGCACCTGCGATGTTTTTGAAAGCACTTGCGCATCTCAAAAATGGTCTATTGGAAGCAGCAGACTCCTGATATTTTGTCGCAGACATCACCCTTGATTCCTTTATGTCTCAAGATAATGTCTCACAAACTGCATACTTTGGTATAGATCTTCAAAATGAAAAGCATCGGCGTGTACTCTACTATGAAGAAATGGAACAGATGGCACAGACTGCTAAATCACTGATAGAAGGGGTCAGTCACGTGCAAACCACATTCACCAGCGCTACCCATGTAGAACATGTGAGGCCTATGTTTAAGGTAAATACAACCTCTACTCATTCTTCACCCTTCACTCTTCACTTCATATTACTTGTTTTCATGTTGTTGCCATGTTAGTAAAATTTAGCAAATAATGTTAATATGATAACTTATTTACTACAATGTTATACATCTACTGACAAAAGTACTTACCATAATTATTGAATTTCAGGTTACCTGGACACCATTCCTGGCAGCATTTAGTGTCAATCTGCAGCACTGTGATGAACCACAAGTAGCTTCTCTGTGTCTGGATGGTATCAGATGTGCTATTCGTATTGCTTGTATATTTGGCATGCAGGTGAGTGTGTAGATAGCTGTCTCTGCTCTGCTCTGCTCTGCTCTGCTCTGCTCTGCTCTGCTCTGCTCTGCTCTGCTCTGCTCTGCTCTGCTCTGCTCTGCTCTGCTCTGCTCTGCTCTGCTCTGCTCTGCTCTGCTCTGCTCTGCTCTGCTCTGCTCTGCTCTGCTCTGCTCTGCTCTGCTCTGCTCTGCTCTGCTCTGCTCTGCTCTGCTCTGCTCTGCTCTGCTCTGCTCTGCTCTGCTCTGCTCTGCTCTGCTCTGCTCTGCTCTGCTCTGCTCTGCTCTGCTCTGCTCTGCTCTGCTTGGTTATGGCACTTGGAATCCCTAGATGCAGAATGATTTCAGGGGGTGGCTGTTATGCTTATTTTTAAAACTCCAAGGGGAGAAGATTAGCCAATCCCCTCCTGAATGATCCACCCTTGCCCATGTTTGTTCTCCTCACAACAATTTTTTCACTTTCAAAAAGGAAGAAACTAGAACTAGTAATACAAGCAACTTTGCTTCCTTCTCGTTCACTTGAATGTCTTGCATCCAGAATTTGTGACAATCACTTTACCTTTATTTCCACAGCTTGAGCGAGACAGCTTTGTACAAGCCTTGTCAAGATTCACTCTACTCACAGCTTCAGGACTACATGAAATGAAGTCAAAGAACATTGATACGATTAAGACACTAATCACAGTAGCACAAACAGACGGCAATTACCTTGGTCATTCATGGCATGAAGTATGTACACCTATAAAAAAAACAAAGTTGTCAATCAGAGATCTGCAATCTGAGACCAAGATCATCACTCCAAGATGGTGGCATATTTAGATATTAACTTGTTGTGAACTACTAATTATAGAGACAAAACAATAGTAGTTATTATGGATTCATGCAAATGAGACAACAAGCATTGTATTGACCCGATAGCCTCACTTGTATGATTCTTAAAACAAAAGAACATCTCATTTGCATGCATCTGTAATAACAGCTATTATCATTATTCTTCATATTTTAATTCATAGTTCACAATTCCTTTCAGTCTCAGATTTCAGATCTTCGACGGAAAATGTTTTTTTGAAATACAATTGTTTGTTCATTGTGGTCTAACAAGAGGAAAATGGTACAAGTGTGAGTGTGGTGAAAGTACTTCAGAGGAAAGGAGAGGGATGGTGAATCTTCTCCCATTATAAATCCTTTATCACATGCCAGCCATATTTATTCCCACAATAATAAGTTCCTTAGCTTGTACCAGACTAAACTCATCCTGAAGTGCTTGAATGTGATGGTACACAAGGAAAACTCTATTTTTCAAGTTGATAGTAGTCTCCTTTGCAGCTGTCAATAGTTTCGGTCCTAGATGACGGCTGTGAAGGAGCCTAATTTGATAGGTGTGGTGTGAGAATGCAAACATTATGATTAGTGGTTGTACTGTTTGACCTTGTTATTTTCACTCTGCAGATCCTCAAATGCATCTCTCAGTTAGAGTTAGCCCAAATGATAGGCACAGGAGTCAAGGCTGGTCCTGTAGCCAATGCTCTCAACCCTTCTCATCCTGTGCGTCACCACCCTGGAACTGCTACCCCTGCCAGAAGCATTCCCACCCCAACACAAGAACTTGTCAATGATCCCAAGAGGTTAGCCAGTATGCAGGAGACGGTAGGAGAGACAAGCTCACAGAGTGTTGTTGTGGCTGTGGACAGGTAAACTACAATAGGCCATGTTCAAGATATTAAAATTCTAGCACAATAAGGAGGCTCTAATGAATAAAATGTTCAAAACTGCATTAGTCCAAATAGTCCTAATAGTCCTGATAGTTCAAACAGTCCCAACAGTCCTGACAGTCCTGACAACAGTCCCGACAGTCCTGACAACAGTCCCGACAGTCCCGACAGTCCCGACAGTCCCGACAGTCCCGACAGTCCCGACAGTCCCGACAGTCCCGACAGTCCCGACAGTCCCGACAGTCCCGACAGTCCCCACAGTCCCCACAGTCCCCACAGTCCCCACAGTCCCCACAGTCCCCACAGTCCCCACAGTCCCCACAGTCCCCACAGTCCCAACAGTCCCAATAGATTAAAATGCATTCTTATTTTTCATTTTCTTTTCATTTTCTATCCACAGAGTATTTACTGGCTCTACTAAACTCGATGGCGAGGCTATTGGTAAGAAACACATAAATATAATGTTTCAGATGCTCAGACTTGGGCGTAATGTTGCCCCATTTCAGACCACGTGTCATTTCCTTGAGAATAATATCCTTTGTTTGAGTGGTATCCATATTCATGTGTCTTTCTAATACGCAACCGTTAAACAAAGAAATGATACTCTAGGGAATGACACGTAGTCTGAAAATTATGGGAGAACGTTATCCCCAAGCTGAATAGGTCTATCATATTTTTTGACATTATGTTACATTGAATGTTGATGGGATTTGTTGAGATCAGAGTTCTTAACTGAATGTTGATTGTGTTTGATATTTTTAGTGGATTTTGTCAAGGCGTTGTGCATGGTATCATCTGAAGAGCTGTCCAATCACAGTCATCCACGCATGTTCAGCTTGACCAAGATGGTGGAGATATCCTATTACAACATGGCTCGTATTCGTATTGAATGGTCCCATATATGGGCTGTGCTGGGTGAACACTTCAATAAGGTACCATGGGTTTTAGTTATAGGATATTAGTGTAGTTGGTACATCGAATGGTCCCATATATGGGCTATGAATAGACATCATCATCATCATCATCATCATCATCATCATCATCATCATCATCATCATCATCATCATCATCATCATCATCATCATCATCATCATCATCATCATCATCATCATCATCCATCCCTACCATCATCATCATGTATCATCATCAATCAATCAATTAATCCTTATTGGGTTATTAAGCAGATAAAGAACAGCGTCATTATCGTCGTCATCATCATCATCATCCATCCCTACCATCATCATCATCATCATCATGTATCATCATCAATCAATCAATTAATCTTTATTGGGTTATTTAGCAGATAAAGAACAGCGTCATTATCGTCATCATCATCATCATCATCATCATCATCATCATCATCATCATCATCATCATCATCATCATCATCATCATCATCATCATCATCATCATCATCATCATCATCATCATCATCAATCAGTAGTGTAGTAGATATAACAATACTATACTTTGCTCACTAACAGTGTGGTTGTAATCCAAATGAAGACGTCGCATTCTTCTGCGTCGACTCCCTTCGTCAGTTATCCATGAAGTTCCTGGAAAAGGGAGAACTGCCTAACTTCCGGTTCCAGAAAGACTTCCTGCGACCTTTTGAGCACATAATGAAGAAAAACAGGTAAGCTGGGACGGCAGTTAACCCTATAAGCCAGTTCGAAGCTTAAGAATCGTTTTCATTGCGCATGTGATTTTATCCCGAATTTCTCACCTTTTGTTTAATTAAAAACAAAAGAAGGTTTAAACAAAAGAAGGTGAGAAATTCGGGATAAAATCGCATGCGCATTAAAAACGATTCTTGAACTTTGAACTGGCTTATAGTGATACTTCACGTGATGTAAGGCTTTGTAATTCATGTGCCAACCAGAGATGGTTCCCGCCAAAAAATGAGCGGCTCCGGGTGAATCCATGACTCGGTACCAGGAATTTAATTTAAATGCTGCGTCTTAGCAATGCGCGCGAATTCCCGCCAAAATTTGATGGGAATTTCGTAAGAAAGCCTAGGAATATTTTTGCTTTCAATTTTAGATCAGCTACTATACGAGACATGGTAGTCCGCTGTGTTGCTCAGATGGTGCACTCGCAGGCTCATAATATCAAATCAGGCTGGAAGAACGTGTTTTCTGTGTTTCATTTGGCTGCGTCTGATGTTGATGAAGGCATCGTTGAACTGGCTTTCCAAACCACCGGTATGTAGATTATTTTAGAATACATTTATCAAAAACTATGAAGGTTTTTAGTCGTGACTAATTTCCGGTCTCAAGCAATAATTTTAGCATAATATAAGCATTTGTACACAACATTCTCTCGTGTTCTCATTATTCATATACCTTATCGTAGAGTAATTGCGTCCAAAATCTTCCACACGAGTTCTTTCCCAGGATTAATCTTTCACATGCTTTCAAAATAAACCCAGCCCCGTTTGATTTTGGATGGCTTGTGTTTTATTGTGCATTATATTGTCTCTTTTCCTTCCAGCGACCATTTTCGAGAAGTACTTCTCAGCCACCATCGACTCATTCCAAGATGCAGTCAAGTGTTTATCGGAGTTTGCTTGTAATGCGTCCTTCCCAGACACCAGTATGGAAGCTATCCGCCTGATACGAAACTGTGGCAAATATGTGTTCGATAACCCAGAGGTAAGGCCGTTGTAGGAACCCTAGTTCACGCATACAACACAAGTATAACCTGCTACGTGCGCAGACACGGCTATTATGATAAACTTTCTCGCCTGCCAGGTTGATTTATTCTCAGGTTGTTTATGCTCGGGTAAAGTCATCGTGACGTGCTTGAATGTGAAGATAGCAGTCAAAAAGCTATTGTTCAAGGAAACATGGCTGCTTTGTGCGTAATTCAGGACAACATAATAATGCTTGTCTAGTTCACGCCTGCTGCTCTGGGAAAGCGTGTTGCGCACACTTTTGTAGCCTGCGTCACATCCGGACTTTCTTTCTGTTAAGTCCATCTGCGAAATAGTGCACGATATCGTATTCCGATGCTGCTCCCGCGAATACCTGGATCTGACTGTAGTAGTTTGGGACTTAATAGAAAGAAAGTCCGGATGTGACGCAGGCTAGTACTTTCGTTGCATATTACTTTTGTAGGCGTATTAAATTCCTAAAATTCCTTTGAATAGCCTAGTTTATTTTTGATATTTTGGGATTCCCCAGATGTTTAAAGATCACAGCTCTGAGGACGGTGTGATATCTGAAGCCGACAGGGTCTGGGTCAAAGGCTGGTTTCCAGTACTATTTGAGCTCTCGTGCATTATCAACCGATGTAAACTGGACGTTAGAACAAGGTAGGAGTAAGGACAATCTTTCCCCCCAATCTGGTCTCCTGTTTACTGCTATTCTCGTGTTCTGAATGCACGGATTTGTGTTGTTGTTTCAGGGGTTTGACGGTCATGTTCGAGATCATGAAAAGTTACGGTAACACGTTTCAAAAACACTGGTGGCGAGACGTGTTCCGAGTTGTGTTCAGAATATTCGATAACATGAAACTACCAAACCAACAAGTAGACTGGTCTGAGGTAAGGACAAAATATTTTATTCTACCCCCTCCCTCCTCAGGAAGCTCTTCACCATACCATAATAAGTCAGAGGGAGCTTGGGTAGGACGACGTACCGCGCCCTTGTCACGTGTTATTGTGTTGTAGAAATAAGAGTGGATGACCATCACGTGTAGTCTCGCCCTTTACACTTATTAGGTTTGAGTGGATGAGGTAAAAGTCAGTGGGACCACCACGTGTTACCACAGCCCTGTACGCTTAGTAGGTGTGTCTAACCTTTGTCACGTGTTGTTGTGTTATAGAAATCAGAATGGATGACCACCACGTGTAACCACGCCCTGTACGCAGTAGTGGACGTGTTTACGCAGTACTTTGAAGAGCTATCAGATGTACTTCTAGATGACATGTTTTCTCACCTTCTTTGGTGTGTCCAACAAGGTAAGAGCCGTTCAATCGTGATTTGTAGATTTCAATACCATCTGTTTGCCGGTGACACTAGCAACCTTAAGTTTTGTAAACATCTATGACGGTGGCGTCAACCGGAAGTTTTAATAAGTTCTCTTTGGAGCAAATGACCTCCATATTTAAAGAGTATGATAAATCACGCACCCCTCCAGCCCCCACCCCCCCCAGCCCCCAGCCCCCAGCCCCCAGCCCCCAGCCCCCAGCCCCCAGCCCCCAGCCCCCAGCCCCCAGCCCCCAGCCCCCAGCCCCCAGCCCCCAGCCCCCAGCCCCCAGCCCCCAGCCCCCAGCCCCCAGCCCCCAGCCCCCAGCCCCCAGCCCCCAGCCCCCAGCCCCCAGCCCCCAGCCCCCAGCCCTCACCCTCCACAGCCCTCACCCCTCCAGCCTTCACCCATTCGATCTCGACATAACTGCATGCCTCATCTGTTCTGGAATTAGTTTATTTCAAAATTATTTTTGAACCACATATCAATCTATAAGAATAACAATAAATTTGATTCAAATAGGAACACGTCATGTCAGAGATTCACTTCGTTTTGTTCAACCACTGTTCTGGTTCATTAAAATCATTAAAAGTTCAAAACAATACTTTGAAGAATTATAGTTTACAGCAGAAAGTGTAGTCCAAAATCATAAGTTCAAAAAAAAGTTTGTTCAGTTGGATTTATCCACGGCGCTTCTTGTTCTTATTCTTCTTTTTCTTCTGTTGTTGTTTACGTCCATTATTCCCTCTGTTTTGTTTTGTACTTGACTGCTGTGTTTCGTCACCAAAAATTTCCTTGAGGAATTCTTTTCGTTGTCTGTGGATGATGATTCAAGAAGAATCACTAGTAAATACACATTCATCATTCCCACTTTGATATCCCAGTAGTTCCCATTCGTTTGGTTTCCTTACCTTTCATTTTGCTTACGTACAAAATACCTAATGGTGAAATGGAAGACAACCAACGCTGTAATCAGGCAGGCGGTTACGGAAACAACTACGGGAGTATAGAGAATAATGATCTCTGTCGTCTCGTGCTGTAAGTACGAGACACGTTCTGTTGTTTTCCTAACGAAAGCAGATATGTCATCTTTTAATTGTATGGCGATCGGAGAAGGAGTAGGAGTAATGGCATGCAATATAGCATAGATCTGGTCGTACAACAGTTTCCACTCTTCTCTTCCTGATCTTCTCTTACTGGAACCAGATTTTAGATTCCTACGAACATAGTTCTCGTCGTGTATCAGGACGCGTCTTTTGGGCTTGGGTTGTCTGGCTGTACCCCTCGTGGATTTACGAGGCGTTGTTATGTCCACTATTCTTTGTTGGGGTCGAACCTTGTCTTGTGATGCGGTTTTTTTCTGGCCATGATCAAAATCATAATTATCTGATGAACCGGTGAATTCTGTGCGAGGAAGTAAGCGACTCGTGTCTGGTGAGAAATAAGAATACAAAACCCTCTGTCAGAATCAAGGGAAGAAGACTTGAACAAAAGCAACTGCCTACTAGATATGATGAGATGTGTTTGTCGCTCGACTAACAATCTGGTAGCATATTTACCATCGTGTGGAATGATGGGGTCTTGATGTTGGTCTGTATCAACACGGGTTACCTCAGCAGAGACACCTGTTGAAGGGCTGTAACCGCTGCGCTGACTCAAGTCATAAAAATGAAAACCTACATCACCGAGGGTATCTACGCCATGATGTTCTTGATCACTGTCCAGGACGAGCTGGATGGTATTAACAGACGCATCTGCTGCAGGTTCAATACTGTTATTACGAGTGTCATTGTACAACTGCTTGTCTTGTACGCCTGCTGGAAGATGGAGAAGAGTGTGAATGAAAACTGTACGAATGTTTGATAAGACCACATACTATAACAGGACTGATGAATAGAAACTAGGAACCTCCCCGAAGTTCTTTCAACAAGTGTTACCAAGTTTGATGGAAGGCTCCATGGCCAGGAATCTTTTTGTCATAGTGACTAATAACAACCCACGGTCTCTTTATTTACAGCTGTCATGTGTTGGAAGGATGTTCTGTATGAACAGAATCCCCCTTGCTTAGAAGACTTGATAGCCATTATTGGTAAAGATCTGCTCGCCTTCCCTTTGCATGTTCATGTGATACTGATCACTGTTGCTGTCTTATTTTAACATCATTATCTCACCATCATGTCGAACAAGATCTCCAATCTTTATGCTCCAAGTGATAGTAGGCATGGTAAAGTAATCAAGCATCTGTACCACGTAGCTTCTCAGTGAAAACCATAAAGATGGTTGGGCTGATTGGGCTGGTGGGATCGGAAGAGTAACATTGAACTCTGTGATGTCACACTTGGGCCACCGTCCTGGCACTGGACAAACTGTTGTGAAAGGAAATAAAACATATAAGTGATAATTCAAGTAGGTTTTCGGTCAAAACATAAATGATAGAATTTCAATCACTAAATTGTGTGCATGGAAATCATACGAGACAATTTAATTGAGCCGAGCGATTGGTTTAGAAAAGAACAAAAATCTCACCATCCTTGTCCGGCAGCTGTTCATCTTTTTCTTCATTCATTTCTACATATTTCTTCTGCAGTTTGCAATCTTTTGCAGGTATCGAATCGTAATAATAATCGTTTATTCCATCCGTGTGGTGGATGCATGTCACATAGATGTTGTCCGGGTTCTCCACCATCGTAACGTTCAGTAGAGATGCTTTTAGTTTGGAAAAGAAGAAAAGAGAATAAGATAATAAAATAATAAAGAGATGTTGATAAGAAGAGGGAATAAAACAAGAATTGATTAACGTAGATGGAGATTATCATCAAATAAAGACTTTTGGAATTCTTTACAGACGATCAAACCCATTTTCGACAAAAACTTTGTGACATGATTTTTCTTACCTGAATCATCACTATGCTGATCAAGTTTATACATTTCCGCGTATTTAACTTCATTTTTATCAATTCTTATTGGACTTTTAAAAGTCGAGATTAAGATAAACGTGAGAATAGTAGAGAGCGACATTTTGATGTCCACTCTCGTTGATATTCTTTGCAAAAATAATTAGTTGAATCTATGACGTAACAAATGTCATCATCAATTAGAATAGTGACGTATCACCACAGGGTGACCGTGCGTTGATTTTGCGCTTTGTCGTAATTTATCTCGATAAATTATATATTTTTGATTTATGTAACAGCTTTAATTAAGCCAGGGATGTTTTGAAATAACGGTAATAACCACCTTTTATCGAGTTTTGTTCGGCGGCATCCATTTTGAAAGTAGTGTAATTTGCGCGCGCAATTTATGATAGGTGTTATACCGCTGGACAAAAATACCGCGCGTTTTGAAACAAGCAGCATCGCTGACTTGTGGTCCATTGAATCTATCGCATTTTGTATTTCACAGTCTGGACGAATTTTCGGAATTGAATAAAACGTTTTAACAGAAAAAGATAAAGTTTAAGTGTACCTTATACGTTCCCATGTTAGTTGTCTTCAGGAATTTTGGCTGGCATGTGTCAAATCTCATTGGTCGGTTTGTAAGGCAAGCCATTTAACGGTTGCTTTCTCGCGTCATGAACCCGTTTCTTTTTCTGTTTTCAGATAACGAACAACTTGCCCGTTCAGGTACAAACTGCCTTGAGAATCTAGTGGTCTCTAATGGCGAGAAGTTTACCCCGGAGATGTGGGAGAAAACATGTAAATGTATCGAGGATATTTTCTCTTCTACGTTACCTCAAGACCTGCTGAACTGGGGAGCAGGCTTTAACACACCATCACTAACCACACCTGAGAGTACTCCATTACACAGTCCATCACAGGTAGGTTAGTTAGAGCACTGGATTACTGTTACCACCATCGCAGCAAGTATGACTGACACCACTGCATGTCACCACCCCAGCTACTACCACTGCCAACACCACCACCATCATCATCCAAGCAAATTCCGTACTACCACCACCACCACCACCAATTCACTTATACAACAGACACAGGAACACCTAAAATGCCATTTGTTGCTAAAAACGCTCTTCTCCACAGGCCATCATGTGGGCCAAATCATGTCATGCGAGGAGGAAGGGTGAGAAAAAAATCTCATTTTCTTTTCTTTTCTTTTTTATTTCCAGAAATCTGTTGATATTGAATTACGACCAGAGCACGACATAGTTCCTCGATTACCAAACGGTGAGTGATATCAGAGCAAAGATTTCATGACAAAATTCCCAGAATGTCTGTTAATGTCAGAACATTCTAGATGAACACAGGGACCCCAATTTAGCAGTTTTTCTACATCATTATCCACAAAGGAACAATATACCCGGCAAGCAGAGTCTTCTTTTACCTCCTCCATGGGCAAAAGGAGATTCCACTCGTAGGGTATTTTTAACACTTTGCACAAACCTTCTGACTCACTGGTTCTTTTTGTTCGTTGTTGTTTAGATGAGGATGAATCATCAGAACTACATCAGGATCACGAGAGAGATGATATCAGTGTTAGCAGTTTACCTATGGTGAAGTTTGAACCATCAGACCCTTCCAATGCACCTAGTAAGTACCTTAGTCAACATAATCTGACTATCATCATCACTATCATCACCATCATCATCACTATCATCACCATCATCATCACTATTATCACTATCATCACTATCATCATTATCATCACTATCATCATTACTATCATCACCATCATCATCACTATCATCACCATCATCATCACTATTATCACTATCATCACTATCATCATTATCATCACTATCATCATTACTATCATCACCATCATCATCACTATCATCACTATTATCACTATCATCACTACTATCATCACCATCATCATCACTATCATCACTATCATCATTACTATCATCACCATCATCATCACTATCATCATTACTATCATCACCACCATCATCATCACTATCATCACTATCATCATTACTATCATTACTATCATCACCATCATCACCATCATCACTATCATCACCATCATCATTACTATCATCACTATCATTACTATTATCACCATCATCACCGCTATCATCATCACTATCATCACTATCATTACTATCATCACCATCATCATCACTATCATCACTATCATCATTACTATCATCACCATCATCATCACTATCATCATTACTATCATCACCACCATCATCATCACTATCATCACTATCATCATTACTATCATTACTATCATCACCATCATCACCATCATCACTATCATCACCATCATCATTACTATCATCACCATCATCATCACTATCATCACTATCATCATTACTATCATCACCATCATCATCACTATCATCATTACTATCATCACCACCATCATCATCACTATCATCACTATCATCATTACTATCATTACTATCATCACCATCATCACCATCATCACTATCATCACCATCATCATTACTATCATCACTATCATTACTATTATCACCATCATCACCGCTATCATCATCACTATCATCACTATCATTACTATCATCACCATCATCATCACTATCATCATCATCATCATCATCAAAATCATCATTATCGTCATAAAAATCGTCATCACGATCATGCATCAACGTCATCAGTGTCTTCATCATAATCACCATCAACATCATAGCCACATCACATTATTATCACAGGAATCCGCTCCTGAAGTGCCACCATATTTTATCGTCGGGTCTCTTCTACTCCTCAGTATGATTATCATCATTACTGTTTCCTTCATAATCATTTATTCTTCATTTCAGAAACATCAGCTGAACAGATCTTCACATCTCTACTCATCAAGTGTGTAGTACAGTTAGAACTCATTCAGACAATTGATAACGTGGTGTTCTTTCCTGCTACCAGTCGAAAAGAAGACGCTGAGAACTGGGCAGCTGCTAAGGTAAACCTCTGTCTAATAGGTTTGTTAAGGCGCGGTAATACGAGCAACAAAACTGTGCAACTTGCATTACAACCTCACGCGCAACAAATGTTCGTTGTAGCAGAGAGTAGAAAGCGCTTCTACTTCTTCAACAAAGTCGCGCAACAAAATTTTGTTGTTGCATGGGGTCGTAATACGAGCTACTTTCACTTTATTAACAATACAATGTTGCGCGACAAGTTGCACGATTTTGTAGTTTCCGCGCCTTCAGGTAAAGATAACATTTTTTTATCGATACCCTGAAATAATCTTTGGGTGATCTTAGTCAGGGCACGGCTAACAACCTCTTGGCTAATCAAGTCAGGGCACGGCTAACAACCTCTTGGCTGATCAAAGTCAGGGCACGGCTAACAACCTCTTGGCTGATCAAAGTCAGGGCACGGCTAACAACCTCTTGGCTGGTCAAGTCAGGGCACGCATAACAACCTCTTGGCTGATCAAGTCAGGGCACGGCTAACAACCTCTTGGCTGATCAAGTCAGGGCACGCATAACTCACAGAACGAATTAGAATTTAGCTTGATATGTTTTGCGGAAGGAGGAAAACCGGAGAACCCGGATAAAAACCCTCAAATCAAGGGAGAGACCTAACAAACTCTACTCACATTTAATGCCGAACCCGAGATCCCAGAGGTGAGAGTACCACCTTTGATTCCTCCAGATCGTTAAGGGCGCTCACTGAATATTTTGTAAATGTCGTTCCAGTGTGACAGTTTCTCTCGCGGTCGAGGAGACAGCTCCATTCCTCCAGATGTTGGGATGTTCCAGTTCTTAAGCGCTAAGCAGCTTTTCTCGTTCGTCAAGTGCCTGGAAGACTCGCACCGATTCGCTATGTCTTTTAATTCCAATGACGAGCAACGGACGTTCCTAATGAAATCAGGTTAGAAAAATGAAAAAAAGATCTCTTTACCTTGGGCGTAATGCTTAGCCATTTCAGACCACGTGTCATTCTCTTGAGAATAAGATTCTTTGTTTGAGTCGTATCCATATTCATGTTTCTTCTCATGCGCAACCGTTTAACAAAGAAATGATACTCTAGGGAATGACACGTGGTCTGAAATGGGTAGGTAAACCTTCCTCGTTCAACACGCCTTTCATATGGGAAAATTTTATTCATGTTGAAAAATCGTGACATTACGGTACGCACTTGCGTGAACTAAGGTTTCAGGCACAAAATCTTGATAGTGAACTTAGAGAATATTAAAGAAATTAAACAAAAATGGTTGACCAATCAGGAGCGAGGATTTTCCTTGACCACACCCTCCCTCCCTCGGGAATATAGTGCATAAAGGGAGTTTATATATGGTATTTTTATATTAGGTTTTAAAGGAAAATCAAAACCAAATCTGCTGAAGCAAGAGACGTCAAGTTTAGCGTGTCTTCTTAGGATCTTATTTCGAATGTATCTTGATGAAAATAGAAGCGATGCCTGGCCTGAAGTAGAAGCAATGATCATCAGGTATGTTAATGTCTCGGGATATTGTGTTAGGTGAAGCTAATATTTTACTTCGAAACCGCGGGGAGTGATGGCCCAATTCTCCCGAGCGAGGGGCTTATATATAACGTGTTCGAATGTGCGCACTTTACCCAAATGCTAGACTTTAATAAAGCGCTTTTCTTGTTTTTGCGCGATCTCGACAATTTCGAGGCGTCTCGGTTTTTGGCTCCCGTCAATAGACCTAATCGGCTAACGCGTTGCTATGTACTTTTCCACCCAATTCAAATCCTCTGGGAATAAGAACTTTTGTTTCAAAAAATTTCCATGTGATATCGAAATACAACAGACAAAGAATCTTATTCCCAGAGGTTTTGAATTGGGTGGAAACGTACATTGCAACGCGTTAGCCGATTAGGTCTATTAAAAGTTTACTAACTCAGATCGTAAATTTGAAGGACCGAAGACAATATAAGTAAATGACCTCCTTGTTTTACAAGGGTAGCACTTAAAAACATGTAGCTCTCATTCCATGATGGAATTTCTGAGAAAGGAAAAAAACTCCCAAAGCAAAAAGTGAATCAGCAAGCAACTCTACTCACATATGATGGCGAGTCTGAGGATTGAACCCATGACCACAGCTGTGAAAGGCGTTGGATTAGCAGCGCGCACCATCCATGCTTTCCTAATGTGTCGCGTGCGTAGTTGTTTGGGCTCGCAGAAACCTATAATTGATTTGAAATGAGAAGGCAAGGGATTTCGCTCCCAATACCTTTTTTTATGTGTCTTCATATTACTTACTTCAATTATTCTTGTTTTCAGACTCTGTCGTGAATCACTATCATATTACCTGTCTCTTGAATCATCTAGTCATCGCGAAGCTTGGAGCTCTCTTTTACTTCTATTCTTAAACCGCATATTAAGACTTCAAGACGACAGGGTAAGCAGCACCCACAAATAAACACCCCTCGCCTACCCCCTAGGCAGTGGCGGATCCAGGGTTTTTCAAAACGGGGTCCAGATCGGGGAATAGATTGCTATGACGTCATATTAACGTCATATGATGTCAAAGTAAAAAAAAAAAAAAAAAAAATGGCGTTGAAAAAAAAAACGGGTGCAGCGGACCCCGTCGCACTACCCCTAGATCCACCACTGCTAGGGATAATACTGATAGCCACTGTTTGAAAGGAGGGAGGGTTTGTTGGTATTATTAACCACGGCGTGGAGGGGAGGATAGGATGTGCCATTTTATCCCGAATTTCTCATCTTTTGTTGGATTAAAAAAAAAAGGTTTAAACAAAAGAAGGTGAGAAATTCGGGATAAAATCGCATGCGCACTGAAAACGATTCTTAAACCTTGAACTGGCGTGGGTATTTGCTGAGAAAGAGGCCAAAGCCCCCTAGCCTCCCCCTTCTTCGCAGTCTATAATTTATTAGTATTGCGTTCCTTTTCAGTTCAAGGTCCATCTGAAGTCATACTACCCCATGTTATGTGACCTGATGTTACTGGACCTGAAGATCGAACTAAGGACCATCCTTCGTACCATGTTCCAGAGAATAGGACCAGTGTTTGGTATCTGTGACTCACAACATTCCAGTTAGCCGATTCACTATCAATCAATATTAATATTGTGATTGAATGACTTATCAATCTATGTAAGACATCACATTGCCCCACCCCACCCTCCTGAGTACCGAATTGTCATTGCTTGAACGAGGCTGTGAATGAGTAGTTTTTACAAAAATTGTTCCAAACGGGATTGAAAATGCGACAATTAAAAATTCCTGTCGGTTCTTCGTAGATTTGTGGTGGTTTACATAGATTGATAAAAGATCACGCTTTGGTTACCATGGTGATTTGTGAAATGGAATTGTAGATTTTTAAAAAGTCGTCGCCTTTCAGAATCGTAGAAATGTAAACTTTGCCAATTTGTTGAGCCATGCAACCGAGACAGATAAGCGAGCGTTCGCCAAGTCCATCAAAGAACATTTGGGATACCTGTGGTAATCATGTGGATGGCGGCCTGGAGTTGACAAGCATTTTCTAGGAACTGGCTTTTGCACTCCTCGCCGAGGATTACGGTGATAAATATCAAATCAAGCAGCAGACAGCGGTATCCTAAAATAGTTGTTACTCCTTTCCTCATAACAATAAAACAACCACTTCAGCTCGGCTCACAGCACATGACAAGGTAACTTCGAATTTACCCGCATTTTTCCCCTCAATAATTCTTAGAAATCATGCGAAAACACTCCATTGATTCCAAAGACCTGAACATTATCTATTATTACTACAAATACGTTACAAAAAATTCTCAACCCACAATCCCTTGCGAATAGCCATAAGCTGTGCGCTATGAATTGTGGGTTCATTAAATAATGCATGCTAATATTCGTTACGTTGGTAGTCTTTTGAAGCAACTTACTCGACACTTAAACGGGCTGCGGAATCAAGGTTTGTACAGCCCAGTGAATGTAAAAGAACTAAATAAACAACAAGACAAAGATAGTCGTGGTTTATTAAAATAAAATGGTCACAGAAAGGAAGCATAATCATGAAACTTGTATGACGTCATTAGCGCTTTCCACGGATGACGTCACGATGGTGCATTATGGGATTGAAATGCGGACAAGCAAAGCCCAAATATTGACCTTCCTTGTAACTGAAGCATGTCCGAATTTCGATCCCACAATGCTTTAGTAACCGTGTCCATTAAACGAAAAACTGTTTACAATGGTCAGCGGTTGATTGCCGGATGTGAAACTCTGTTTCCCGATCAGGGTTTTCAAACACCAAAAACCAATCAATTGACATTCGAGAATGACGAGTACTTTCCGAACTTCGGAGAACTGGTGAAGATTTCATACAGAAAGGAATTGTGGGATTGAATGAAGTCTTAGGAAGACAATCGCAAGGTAGAAGTTGGACGTGAATTTCATTACGTAGAATTAAAAGTAAAAATTGCGAATCTGACAGAACCTGAGACAGTGCTTGATTCTCATAGATTGGATTTTGAGTGCGTGTTAAGACAAAGTCGAGCTAGCCGTATTCCACAGGAAGTACAAAAGATCGCGGCAAAAATCCTATGTACAATTAAGAAGGCAAGATATGTACGTCGGCCGGTGCAACTTGCTCTACACCACTCCTCCCCTTCTCATGTATTACTGAGGAGGAGAGGGGTGGGGGAGAGAATGGAAACTGACCGAATTCTACTCTAGTCTGCTAGGAAAGGCATATATATGTTCAGTTTAGTCACCTTCCTTCCCCTTTCGTCTACTTGCTAAGGTTCCCAAGGGTCGGGTGGTGGTTGTAGGATTCTAAAGTCTAGTACAGTATGGTAAGAAAGGTATATGGGGTCTGATTAGTCACCTCCTCTCTCGTCTACTTACTAAGGGTTGGGTGGTGGTTGTGTGTGTAGGGGAGGGGAGGGGAGGGGAGGGGAGGGGTGATGTGATAGGATTCTAAACTTTAGTTTAGTCTGGTAGGAAAGGCACATGTGGCCTTCCTTCAAACAGACTAGTCACTACAGCTGGATCATAGATAGTAGACAAGTCTCCTGTTTCGTGATCATTCTTGGCTACCTGACGTAGAATGCGTCTCATAATCTTGCCTGATCTGGTCTTGGGTAGGATTGGTGCGCTCTGAATCACATCGGGTGTAGCAAAAGGACCGATCCTCAGGCGAACTAAAAGGCGGCAAAAAATACAATCCTGTTACTATTGAGTTTAAAAATACATTTCACCCTTTACTCTTTAACTAATGGAGATTATGCTCTTCGCCTGGTTCTCACTTGCGACGAAATTGTATTGGGTGTCGGAAGCAGGCTTATAACTGGCTGGAAAACGGAACCGGAATCGTAGTCGGAGGCGGAATCGGAAGGTCGGAGGTTTTCTTTTGCTTGGCTTTTGCTTACGATTACAATGAGCGGTTTTCACGCATGAACTTGCTTCCGATTCCGATTCAATCGCAAGTGAAAACCGGTTTTTATGCTTGATAAAGAGCTATTGGAAGTTCCTCAGTCTGTTCTCATAAGGGGTTCGCCTTGTGCCTTAAGCCTGTTTAAAGAGTTCATCCACACTTATCTAGATCCAAGCGATGGTTGCGCAATCAGAGCGGTTGTGTGTACATTTGGAGGTAAGATAAGATATAAGCCTTACCTTTTGACTTCAGCTCTTTAATAAGTTCATCGCTCATCACTGCATCCTATCACAACAAAACATTAAATGTTAGATTAATCTACGAACTGAAAGTACCAATTATAAAAAAATGTAATTCTGTGTGAGTATCATGGTAATACTAGCAGCGAGAGCACTAGTCTCTCTAGTGTGACCCGAGATCGATTCCCGAACTGGGAGCCATATTTGAGTGGAATTGCATGCTGATTCCCCCCTCTGCTACCAGGGTATTTTCCGGGCTTTTAGGTTTTTCTACTTCCGCGATGAACTACAATTGATTCTGGAGTCGGAGTCAGAATTGGAAGCAGCTCATGACGAAGTTAAAACCAGAAAACGGAGACGGAATCGGAGTGGGAAGCGCGTCAGAAGCGGAATCAGAAGGTTTCCTTTTCTTTGCTTGTGCTTACGCTTATGACGAGCGGTTTGAATGCAATTTCACACATGCAATTTCACACATGCAATTTTACACATGCAATTTCACACGCAAGTGAAAAACAGGCTTTAGGGAAATCTCAGCCTGCGTAGCGGCGTTTTGGGGGTGGGGGAGTAGGGAGGGGGGGTCTTCAACTTCCCCTCCCCCAAAGCGCCACTACGCAGGCTAAAAAATGTCAGTAATAGATCTAGACGTACCTCCATCAGGGACACGAAACAGTAGATTCCTTCACCCTTTTCTTTATGAGGACATGAAACCTACATATAAACAATCCGTGGTCAGCGGTAAGTCATTTAGTGGTACCTCATTGGATGAGATCGAGCCAATTGGATTTCTATGCAGTCCGGGATGAGAGTGCTGTGTGAACAACTCTAAGAGCAACTGCGCAGAATATAGGATCAAATTACAGACTTGATAGAGTTCTTTGCAGACTGCACTGACTTCATGGTATTGAAAGAGTCAGTTACGAAGAATAGAGTGATCTGATTGGATCATAAGCGGTCAATATGACTGTTACTCCATAGGGATACCTACCACAGCTGCTTCACTGACAGCGTCATGTTCGACCAGTGCACTCTCAACCTGAGCAGTGGACAAGAGATGACCAGATACATTCATGCAGTCATCTGTACGACCAGTCACCCAGAACATACCGTTCTCATCTCGCTTACATCCTAACACAACAGACAAATATATGTTCTTTTAGATAATGATGATCAAGATGATAGTAGTGATGATGATAATGATGTTGATCATGATGGTGATGATGATGATGGTGATGATAGTGATGATGATGATAGGGATGATGATGATAGTGATGATGATAGTGATGACGAAGGTGATGATAGTGATGATGATGATTATAGTGATGATGATGATAGTGTTGATGATGATGATGATGATCAAGAGGATGATCAAGAGGATGATCAAGATGATAGTGATGATGATGATAGTGTTTATAGTGGTGAGTGGCTATAATACAAGCTATATCTTACTCACCATCACCAGTCAGATAATAGCCTTTAAACTTGGAGAAATAGACATTCTCAAATCTACTGTGATCATTGTAGATTGTACGGGCCATGCCAGGCCATGGACGCTTCAATGCCTGGAATAATGTACAAACATCAATCAACCAACCAACCAATCAATTAATCAACCAACCAACAACGACTTAGATCAGACCAGAATTTATTTCAGGATTCAATCCGTGAGTTAGCCTGATGCCCTGACTTAGATCAACCCAGAGGATATTTCAGAGTTTGATCTATGAGTTGGCCATGCCAGACATTGATCAGCCCAGAGATTATTTCTGAGCTCACGATCATGTGATACCTACCAGATATCCCTCACAAGGACCTTCCATCTCTTTCCCCTCTTCATTGATCACCACAGGCTCAATACCAAAGAATGGAAAGCTCTACAATTAAAAACTAACCATTAATAACTTTGAACTCTGATCATCAGCTACTGTTTATCATCTATACTCACTGTTGCACCTGGCCTCATGGGCGTGGCTCCTGGCATTGGTGTGATTACGTGACCCCCCTGGATGAAGAAAAAATATTGATTTAGTCATAAATGTTATTCAAATATTTCCCATAAATTAAAGAATTTTCATAGAATTTTCTGAGGCATCTGAAAAACATTTTTCAATTCAGGTATTGTCATGTCAAAAGTAGGGTAAACAATGCTTTACTGTGATTCTCAATATTTTGTGAACTCAGACATTTCAACAGCTTGTCATGAAATTAGTTTTGTTCTTGCTGCCATCAATCAGAAATAATCAGTCAGTACCTTTTATATTTTTGACTGGCGGCAGTGAAAAAGCAAATTCCAATGGGCAACTCACAACTACCGAGTTAGAAAGAATATTGAGAATTGCAGTGATAGACGAAATCGGCTAATGCGTTGCTATGTATGTTTTGACCCAATTCAAAACCTTTGGGAATATAAACTTTTGTTTTAAAACATTTTTCATATGATATCAAAATACAAAAGACAAAGAATCTTATTCCCAAAAGATTTGAATTGGGTCAGAACATACATAGCAATGTGTTAGCCGATTTGGTCTATTCCTACTTTCTTTTATCTTAATCCAAGAGCATAGAGATAGTTAAAGTATACACTTACAGTCTCTGTCTGCCAGTATGTATCCACTATGGAACACTTCTCATGACCAACGACATGATAGTACCACAGCCACGCCTCAGGGTTAATAGGTTCACCTACTGTACCGAGAATCCTCAGACTACTGAGATCATGCCTGGAGAAGCAATGAAAATAGTAATGGGAGGATTAGAAGAGTTAAGCACCATCTCATCCCCTTCATAGGACTTCATTGAATGATCATTTACTATCTTTAGAATAAATGTTTCATAATCATTCTGAAAATAGAATGAAATCAAAGATCACTTGCAGTGGCATTTCAGAGGGAGGCTCTTCTTCAACTGATTCACTGAAAACTTTTTCTGGAGGGAGGAAAACCAGAGAACCAGGAGAGAAAACCTCGAAGCATATGGAAGAAAGACTGTTCCCACTCACATTAAAACCTGGGGCATATTGGTAAGAGGTCCCTATCATTGCTTTCCATAGCAAAGGAACATTCTGCCAGTTATCTTGGTTGACACAAGACACAAATGACAAATATTTTATCAGATTCGACTAAGTCAGGTATGAAAATATGCAAAAATTGAGATCAAAATGGATTCACTGGTTTGTTACTTACTTTTTAATCTCATGTTTGAACTTCATCAAAGCCCTGATGGCAGTTGGTGCAGTGTAGAACTTCTGGACCTTGTATTTATCAACTATTTCCCAGAAACGTCCAGCATCAGGGTAGAATGGAGTGCCTTCAAACTAAACAGATATGGTATGGTCATGTTTGGATTTGAGGGTTTTCCCCCAGGTTCTCCAGTTTTCCGCCTAATAGATGAATATCATAAACTGGCCAGAGTTTTCTAATTATTTTCATTTTAAGCCAAGTAAATATTTTACAAATTACTATCTATCTATTAATGGTAGTTTATATCACAACGCGCCTTACCATGGCCACCCTGCAAAAATTTCGTACAAGTTAACCAATTAAAATGCCAGAATTCAATTTCAAAGCAGCGCCGATCGACAAACATGTTACTGCGATTCTCAAGAAAACTCTTTCAATTATTTCAAGCAATGTGGATATGTTTGATTTAATGGTTGTATTTGCTTTTCATGACAAATAAAATATGTAAACAATCTCATTAGTTCTCGCATTTTAATTGGTTAACTTGTACGAAACTTTTGCAGGGTGGCCATGGTAAGGCGCGTCGCGCTGTAAGCCACTTGCAGAGAATTTTGCTCAGTTACTGGAGCATTGTTTGATCTCTGACCCTTAAATGAAAACCCTGTTTCCATCATATTGAAAAACTGGCATTGCAACATGATTTGGCACACATCCTACTCGTTACTGGTTTTCCTAACAACCTCACGAAGACCAATGAAATCCAAATGGTATTTTTTAACAAAATCACTGCTATCTCGATGAAATATTTCAAATTTTAAAAATCGAATGGATGTAAGGGTGGCTTACTATTGATAATGAAGTTTCTATCTAACTTTTATTTTATTTTTTTATTATTATTATCTTTTTGATTATTATTCCTCCTGCCTCCTTTATTTTACATTTTTTTCAAAGAATTTGCAAACCTAATAAATATTGTTTCTATCTAACTTACCAATACACTAGTAGCACCCATTGCCATGGGGCCGTACGTGATGTAACTATGACCAGTAATCCATCCAATATCAGCCGTACACCAGTATATCTCACCAGGATGATAATCAAATGTATATCTGTCAACCAAATTGTCATCATTATTTAAAAAAATAAAACAGCTTTTTCTGTGCTCCGTTCAGTAATAAAACATGCAGGAAGTGACATAAGCATGAAAGAAGTGTGACAGGAAGCACGAGCCATAGGTAAGTGCTTCTCACGCTTCTTGAGTACTTGTCCTAAAATTTCTAGCTTTTCAAATAGGGGAATAGGTTAAGGGAATTTGAAAGAAGATTGAAGGTTCTCCAATTTCTCAAAAACCCCTCTCCTGTCACTCGGTGGTTAGAGTACCTGACCAGTACTCTGAAGGTTCAAGGTTAAACTATGTCAGGAACTCAGAATTTTTTCCAAGAAAAAAAATGCTTCATGATACATATATATTATTTGAGCAACATACGAACCCTTCTACTGTTATTAAATGAGTGGTACCTTAGATTTGGAAGAGAAAAGAAAGGGTATACCAGTGACCGCGGAGCAGGGGGGGCTGGGGGGCTATAGCCCCCCCAATAATGGGAGCATGCCCTCAAACCCACTAGGTCTTCCAGTATTTGGTGGTCGTTAGCCCCCCCCAATCAAAATGATTAGCCCCCCCAATCAAAATTATGCTCTGCGGTCGCTGTATACTATTCTTTTTTACTTACTTAAAAGTGAGTGCTGTGTAAAGCATGTAGCCACCTGTTGTGTGAGTCAAACCTTTCGGCTTTCCTGTTGAGCCACTGAAACAAAGACATATCATTACGTTAACACTTTGATATCACATCCAACTGTAGACTTTCAACATCCTTCTTAGCGGCCCCCCACACGAAGGACTTTTTCCTCTTGCAGCGTGCCAAATTTACTGGTTGATTTTTCAACCGGAGGCATGGTTTCTGTATGTTTGACAGTGTTTCACATATCACATGACATTTCACGTCATATACGTCATGGATAATATATCACAACCAGTCTGTCGAGCATTTTGTACCTCTGAAATGATTAAAGTTGGATGAGAATGGAAAAAACGAACAATGTAAGAGATGTCATATGACACAGTTTCTGGTAAAAAATGCTTTGCAACACGAAAGTTCAAAAACAGTTTTAAATCTTAGTTATGAACATTTCTCTAGGTGAGTATAATTTATATATATATTCATCTGAGTAACTGTGGGTGTATTGATATAGTATATACCTTGTGTATAACATAAAGAGAGGGTCTTCGGCATCAACCCAGACTGCCTCATGCTTGTCACTTGCTGTGGCCATCAAGTCATGGTACCAACAGTCTACATTATCATCAAAGGAGGTCTTGAAAAGGAAATGAATTTGTGTTTAAAAATGAATAATTGTGCTATATAGTTGTCTTGGGATAAACAAATATTGTTTGTTTATTTTTGTAGAGATGGACAGAAAGTAGAATAAATAATAAATAAAAAGGTGGATGGATGGATGGATGGATGGATGGATGGATGGATGGATGGATGGATGGATGGATGGATGGATGGATGGATGGATGGATGGATGGATGGATGGGTTGGTGGGATGGATGGATGGATGGATGGATGGATGGATGGATGGATGGATGGATGGATGGATAAGTGAGTGGGAAGGTGGTTGGCTGGCTTTGAAACTTCAAAAAAAAATATCTACTCATTCATGATACATACACTCAAACTTTTACAAGGTCGCTTTGGAGGAGGACTATCTGCTGTGCCATTTTCAGCTGGTTTGGTTGTTCCCAGATGTTTCACAACAATGCAGGTCTCAACTTTGAAACCCCTAAACAAAGTATGAAAATTATCCATGAATAAAATACACATTGTTTAAGATGTTATTGTATATGGGAATAACCATAATATGTACATTTGTTTCTTCACACATGTAGTCTTTGAATCATTTGAATCCTGACATGTCGCAAGCAAAACTCAAACAAACAAACATGAATGAAAATACACAATAAAATAATGAGGATTTATTATAAGAATCATTATAAGAATCATCAACTGAAGGTATTTTTACTAGAAACTGACAAACTCTTAGATTTACCTTTCGGTACAGATTTTCTTGGCATCATCAGAGATTTCTTTCAAGTCAATCATTTTAAGACCTCTATATGAAGCATCTGTAAACCAAGGATAAAGAAATAAATAATTGAATCATATCATGTTTGGAAAGACATACCGTTTTGTTTCACATTTATATGAAATCTGTTCTACATCATGATCGGCACTATTCTGTCTTACCTGCAGTAAGCAAGACCTTGCACTTTGAATCTAAGATTCTCTCTGCCAAAGAGTGAGCAGAAAACCCTCCAAACTGTTCCAAATAAATAATAATAAAACACAAAAGATGAGAAAATTAAATGGAGTGGCGATGAATTCAGCTATGGCACTAGGATATTGCAATTCCATTCTCATTGCCAAGATAATACCTAATTTTAATCAGCTTGGTAAATAATTAGTGCAAACCTGCACACACTTATACACTTCCCATGATCTCTATCTCACAATGCACACTGGTCACGCAATATGGCATCAGTCATGCAATCACAACAGGTGGTAATCACATCCCCTAACCAGTGACCCAGACAGTTTTAGAATTGGGCAAAGTATGGTCACAATTTTTCCAAAAAAATTGCCATTCATTTCATCTCATTCCACTGACAATTGTGAATATAAATTTTTCTTATCAGTAATGCTTTAGAGAATGCAATTGCTTTGATGCAACTTACTAAGCAAAACCTCCATAATTTTATTATTTTTTCTTCTTTTTTTTGAGGGGGGGGGGGGGGTTGACTCACCACAATGGAATGGACAGCTCCAATCCTTGCACAAGCCAGCATTACAACAACTAGTTCTACAATCATTGGCATGTAAATTGCAACCCTATCACCTTTCTTGACACCTAGAAAGAAGATACAATATTGAAAAATTATGACACAAATGAGTCAGGCATACTATCAGGACTAAAACTATAACTTGTCTGCTGAAATCCTTGCTTTGCCTTGTGCGTCATTTTGACCAGTAACATTAATTGAGCCAGAAATAAGGTATGACCAAGCTGAAACTAACTTCGCTGGTCATCATGACAGGTGGCTGACTGGCTATTATTCTTACACCTGTACTACACTGTCATGATATCAAACAGATTCTACATATCAATAAATTTAATCATACCTTTTGCACATAATACATTAGAAAACTTGCAAACTTCCTTGAGCAGTTCACTGTAGGTTATCTTCTTTTCGTCACCAGGGAAATTCCCCTCCCTAGAGATAAAAATACACAATTATTTGTAATAAGCAGCTTTAATCCTGAACTGAGACTGGAACAGACCTCATGCACGGTAAGGCAAATTATGTTATGACTATGAAAAACTCAAATTACAGATGTGCTGTAACATGACCGTGGAGTAAACAAGCCTGACTCGACCAGGGTTTCCAGGTGTTTTGGTATCAGGACATTTTTAACCCTAGTAATCAGTATTTTCGACAAACAGTATTACAGATATTTTTGATTTGGCAGTTTGGTGAAAATTGGCATCTTAAAGTGGAAAAAAACAGGTTACTAACGAACCCGCTGAACCATAGTTTTGACAGACAAATTTGTATGACAACTGAGCCCACTAACGCCTACGAATACAATGAAAAACATCAATATTTTGTCTGCATTCCTTTCTCCACAGGTCGGTATGCTTTTGATATTTTCTTCTCTACAACTCATCAAAAGGATGCCGGCCCATAGAGAAATAAATGTAGACTAAACGTTGATATTTGTGGGCGTATTCGTAAATGTTTGTGGGCGTAGTCGTCATACAAATTTGTCTGTCAAAACCATGGTTGGGCAGGTTCAGTAGTATATTGGTATATCAACAGGGCCTGACAAACATTTTCATTAATTAAATAAATGATAATAGATTGAAGGCATGGTGATAAGGGGAGCCTGTCTTTATCTTTCTTACATGGCCACCCCTCCCATACTACCAAAAACAATCCAACACTTCAAAGATTAAATTTCATTCATTGTTTTATCATACCGCGCGAGAAATCACACCACCCAATACAAATTCCATCCTTCAACACTTGCAACTTCAAAAATCCAAATAACAAAAAGAAAATTACCGTACTTTGTTGTGCGTGAGAAAGAATAATGGATATTTTGAATGTATTTTTATGGACGTCGAAAACATTGAACATTGTTTATGTTTCCCGGTATGAACTTTGAAGTTTAAACTTGTGATACTACGGGGCTTTATGCATTCATGCAAGCCTTAGAATGACAAATTCGGCCAAAAGTTCATGCTATAGCTAAGATATAAGGAATTTATAGAGATTTAGTCTGATTTAGTGAGGTTCCACGTCACTAAGTTTATCAGCTTTGAATGAAAGCTTCGATGGTTTTGTCTCCTTCGAGCACACACGAACTTACAATGTTAAACACTAAATAACCTTAATACCCACCAGTAGAACACCACAGAGTCTGCCAAGCCATTCTTTACGTGTCTATCCAGTACATTGTAGCATATGTTGGTCTTAGCTCCTTCCATCCATTTTATATCGACTCCGCCTTTCTTCAAGTCAAAGTTGTAATTCAAAAAGTTCTCTGGTTTTGGCGGGACTTGCCAGTAAAATTCTTTCGCTACATCTCCCCAAAAACCTGCTGGATCTTCTAAAGACTTTTTGTACATAGATTCATATTGCTCCATGCTTGAGATGTGAGCAGCTTTCTTGTTCTCTTCTGTTGGATAAAACCATCCTTCTAACTCTTTTTCGTGCTCAGGTGATGCAGCCGCCATTTTGATGTTCATGCGATCAACAAGGGTAAGGGAGGGGTAGGTGAGGACAAAAGTCACCTGAGTGGGAGGAGCTATCCACGTGTCATTTTTGTCAATCGTGTCCGAGTTTTTTCTTTTCTTCTTTTTCCCCCGTGACAACGTAAGCAATGCTTTCATCTTATCTAATTTTTTTTGGAGACAGCTTTCATACTATTTATTTTTGAAAAATTCAAAATTATGTTTCAGAGACATAATTATATGGAAGTCAGCAAAAACAAATGCATGCCATTTAGATGAAGCCTCTGTATTGGGTGGGGAAATCAGTTAAGTTATCTTTTATCCCCAAAAGAGGGTCCTGAAGGCGTTAAATGGGAGCTGGGATTCACCTTTTTTTGGGGCTGGGAAAATGGGATTTCATGTATTTGGGCTGGGATGTAGCCATTACTGGGATTGGGACTTTGCAAAATCTCTAACCCTAACTTTATAACATGGACTAAGATTTTGCATGACTGGGATTTCACAAAATTTTGGGCTGGAAAATGGGATTAATCTCCTATCTGAGTCTGCTGATATCATCATCAGGACATCAATGTAAACAAGAAAAAAAACAATTGACATTTGTAATGATTTTAATTCATCTTGATTAATTGATATTCTTGGTAATCAACATGGTAGAATAATCACAATTCACCTATAAAACAAATTGGTTTCAATGATAGTTATTTCTGGTAAATTAGTGACACAGGTGTGCTGTAATTATTCTTTTATACATCAGCGGTGCAGAGCTATTTTACAATGCAAAATATAAATACAAAAACTTACAAAATAAATATACAAAACAAAAAATACTTTTGTATCCTTTGTTTAAGGATAACTAGTGAGGCAGCCCAGTTAAAATCAGCAGAAACATTATAATAATTTGCGTGTCAATTTTTAGCTCAATTAAAATTTTCAAAAGCTGGATCAAAATCTTAAAAACCATTGGATTGTACATATGGCATTGTACTACGAGGTTGACCTCACGGTTTAAAAGGACTGCTATGGCCCTCTTTCACATGGCAACCAATATTGGCTGAAACAATAGATTCCACCATGCTTAGCCTCACATTCAAGTGCTTGAGAATAAATTTATTCTCATGAGAATAAAATTGGCCACAGTGTGATAAAGTTCCATAGTCCATCCATTCTACAATTGAAGTTAGGCATACGGTGAAATTATTAGGGCATTGTTTTGCCTATTTCAATGTCATTTGTAGATTTTTACACCGAGGTAACCTCATAATACATTTGATATGAGTACTGCTGGTTTTAAATAGGCTTGCTGGTGGTTTTCTTGTAGAATAATAGAAATGCTATACATCCCCTGACATGTGGCTTCAGAATCTGGACACCCTCCCTATTTACCCAACCTTTAACAATACATAGGACCATGCCTGTCTCAAGTATGCTATCCACCCCTTCCCATGTTATAGAAATTCTTTTGTTTTTTTCCTCCAAATTGAGCTGCTTTGACGTCATGTCAAAGGTGTCAATTATCCTACATCAATAGCTAATAACATTCCATTTGTTCACTTGGTTTTAAATCCTCCTTCCAGAATATTTGATCAATGGTATTTTCCGTAATGAAGGTACATTCTGTTGGGTCCAGCCAACAAGATAAATTCAATTTCCAATATCGATTGTAAGGACACATCAGGGACCTCAATCTGTATAGCATTAATATTACTTGTATATATATATAGGCTACTTAAGACTACAGATCAAGCTACGTCCATTCATGTTGTAACCATAATTAGTGTAATCGCAGAACAAAGTTGAATTTATTCTGCCTTAAAATGGAAAAATTGGAAAAGCCTACCTAGCTAACAATAGTTATACACATCAGAAAAGAAGCGATGTGTTTTTCTTATCCTGTAAATCGGTGTTTCTTCAATTGTACTAGAGAAAGGGAAAGAAACAAAACCAGGGCGTACTAAACTAATAGTAACTTAACTGCCAATCCATGTTCTTTTCAAAAAAGTACTATATTTTGAAGAGCTAAAAGCAATTCATGATCAATAAATTCACAAGATGCGGCTAGAGCAACGATATACAATGGCAGACTTTGTCATCTTTCCCTTTTCAAAAAATACAATTGCAGAAACATTCACAAGATAGAGTTCCAAATTGGTATTTTGCAACTTGAATCGAGCAAATTAATATTTATATTTCTTTCATAGAAAAGATTGTAAGAATGGCAAAAACAGCAGCGTTACAAAGATATTTTTGATTTTTTTTATGACATTAATTAGCAGCCTCAATTTTTATGTTCCCTTGTGGCTCCCTTGTGTAATACCAATCATATCTCTACAAAGGCACAAGTTTGAAAATCATGAAATTTGATTGAGTTGATCACAGGGGTGAACGACCTATGGCAAGGAAATTCACCACTTCGTCTCAGTGATCATGATGTATGGCTAGAACTACGATGGATAAAATAGAGCATAAAAAGTTGGAAATGACAAATGTAAGAGATTGGTAATAATGGAGTAATATAATACAAGTAATATAACATTGTTCAAGAAATTTTGTGGCTTAATTGGATAATTCCACGACATTGTCTTGAACAAAGATTTCAAAATTTTACCCCTTTGTAACTAGATACTGCAGTCTTCAAACCATTCCTTTTTGAAAACTATACTGAAACAGTATAAGATGAGTAAAGATCGGTATACAGCTAGAATAAATTGTAAATTGTTAAGTTGCAGTTGATTCATTATTATTTCATTGTCATTAAAATGCCTACCAGTATGTATTTCATAAAAGTCTTTGTTCAATTCAAAACTAGCCAGTATTTACATCAAGTTTGTGGTCTTGGTGTGAATAGTTTGTGGATGATAACTTTTCACTTTAAAAAATAATTGGATGGATCTGACTCCGTACATGTCAGGGATGTCCTGACAGATCCAGAATATTTTAAGGGGAGGGGAACATACAGCCAATATACAGCTTCTATGGTATTTCTGTTTTCTTTTAGCATTGCATTCATTGAAAGCCAAAAGGGAGTGTCTGGCCAACCAATCCTTCCCCTCCCCAACCTCAGGATTCAAGAGGTCATTGTCATGGTGCATCCACACCCACCCTGGATCCACCTATGCACGTTTAGCCCAATTAGCACAAATGATTAAGAATTTTCTTTTCTCTTGAGCAAGAAGAATAGAAATAATGAAACATGAAAAATTAAGGAATAATCTAAAATGTGTAAAGGCTCGTAGTCATGTTTGACTAGAGTAAAAGGTGATACTTGTGGATCTAAGTAGATATGCTTAAGAATAATAATTATATGGCACAGAAAGAGAAGATGGTTAATCAGTTGTACCATTTGAAGCAAGTGAGGTCTATTCAGAAGCTGGAAATATCAAGACCTTTCAGTAATCAATTTGTTGACAGGTTGGACAAATAAGAAATTGTTACCACAATTGTGGAGAGCCAGCCTTGTCTGGCTGAGGTGCGACCCCAGATCTATAACAAAACCAAGATATTATAGTTAGTATAGCAATGAAAAAAATAACATGATAAACAAGTATTTTACAGTTGCCGTTTTTTAAAATTCAATTTCGCCTTTTTATATTTTCCTTGTAGCCACACATCCTATGAATTCTTTGTGGGTGGCATGGGTGGCGTAGTGCTTTACTGCTCGCCTCTCACTGATGTGGTCCTGGTTTGAGCCCCAGCTTAGGTTGGATCATACGTGAGTTGAGTTTGTTTGAGGTGTTGTTTTCTCCCGTGCCACAAGTTTTTTTTCTCCAGGTTCTCTGGTTTTTCCTCCCTCCATAAAAATTAACATGTGAGTTAAACTTGTTGTATACATAGAATATTGAATGTAGTGGTAGTGTGTGTGTGGGCCCAATTCGAAAGCAGTATTCATTTACTGAATTTGTATCCCACTATAATAAGTGATTTATTTAATTTACTCTACTCTCATTAAGGAAGCTAAGCCTTTATATTTGTGTTGTTTATTTACCTCTGAAAACTCTTGTATGATGGTGAAGCCATGTTTATACACAGTGGAACTGAATTCTTCTGCTTCTCCAAAATAAATTTATAAACAGATTCTGAAAAAGAGTGATATAATACATTAATAAAACGATCTTATAATAATAGATCACAGCAAAAAGATGATGTGAAGTACTTACCTTTTACCCTTGGGATTGTGTTCAGGTTGACCTCATAACTATCATCAAATAGTTTGGGATTTACAGGTTCAAATTCTGAATTAAGAAAAGAAGATATCTATGTTTGAGCCACATCTGTGATGGTATGAGTTGCCAATGAAAGAAATAATACTCAAGGGAATAACACACAAAAAAAATTGATTACGACTATCAAATACAGAACACTTAGTCATGTGTGGCATTGCTGTGTTTCAATCTGATGATAAAAGTCTTTGAATCTCATTATCTGCTTGAAATGGTCATCAAAAACTAAGAACCACAATGCTGTCAGCCAAAAAGAAAATTTTCAGAAGCTTGCAATTTAGCCCTGTCTTTTCTATTAAAAAAATCAAGAATCTGAGTTCTCACCAGAAACATATTGCCTTCCTCCAGGCATGTTGTGACAACATCGGCACATGCAGGTATGGTAACGCAATCTTCCTTCGTCTAAGTATGGATGGGACAGTGCATCTGTACAAGTCATTCTTTTGCTCTGAAACATTTTAAAACAGTCATCAGGTTAATAATTAGACACTCAGAACAGCTCAGAGGATTTTATCTCAGCTTCTCAAATACATGATTCAGAATATTATGATCATGACTTACTGGATCAAAAACAAGCATTCGGCACAGCAGATGAACAGCTTCATGAGTGGCCTGGTTAGATAAGTTATACAGGGTGGCAAGTGCAGGCTAGAAAAGAAATATGAACAATTAGTATATATATCAAATACAATGCTGGAACTAATTTTTTTGATAGGCAGTTCATTTGTCAGGCCAGAGGAATATTTGGCCTTTTTGAACATATGTCACGTCCATACCTTTCACTACTTATGACAAAGATTCATGGCTAATAATATGCAAACCAGGTATATGAGTTATCATATACAAGAGTTTAGATTCCTTACTTGTTTGTGCGGTCTCTGTAGAATGTATTTTGTTGCTCCATCACTGGCACCAGCCTTGGCAAGATCTTCTAAGCTTGGTGTTCCCAACAAATCTATTATCAGGTTAAGCTAGGCCAAAAATAAAATTAAAAAAAATAAAATATATACACACAATCGATTGGTCAAGCAACATGATAGAGAAAGCACCAAATCAATGCAAGTCACCTGTAGCCCAATCATTATATATAGTTTTCATCTAATAGAGGTAGGAGAATGAAGAATGACAAACACGGCTTACCTGCTGGACAGGGCTTTCAGCTTGAAACAAAATTTTTCTGCTCAAAAGCTCAGCAAAGATGCAACCCACTGACCATAAATCCACTGTTAATGACAAAAAAATTGAAAGTTATTTTGAAAGTTATTTTGAAAGTAAATTACAAGTTATTGAAAATTCACCAGGTAATTTTTTTCTCTTAGTAAAAGCAACTTCTAATTACCTGCTTGGGAATAGTGTGTAGCACCTGATAACAATTCTGGGGCTCTGTAATACTGGGTTACAACCTATAACGTTTGGGAAAAAATTGGAGTATTTAAATATACGGTAAATATACCATAATAACTAATGATATGCTGATAATCTTTTTTAATAATTATCATTAGTAGAATAACTATGAGTTGGTTTTTCAGTACATATTGCTGGTTTTCAATTATAAGTGATTTGAGAAACAAAAGACATGACAGCATTCCATATTATTGGCAATGCAAGCAGTGTCTTTTTTAAAGTATATATACTTTAAAAGACACTGTTTGCATTATACTTTGGAAAGCATTTCTGAAATTATGCATTTATGGTGAACATTTTCATTGTTTACGTGTGGAAGGAAGGACTAAACATATCAAATGTTTATGATGCTACCTTGAATTTTAACAGGAAGTTGAGGTTAACCAGTATTGTAAATCTAGAAATAGTATTATTTACCTCTTGTGTCATCACAATACTTTCATTGGGCTCCTCCATGCGTGCTAAACCAAAATCACATATCTAAAAGATAACAATACATTGTAAACAAAGCCTTAATCATAGGAATCAGATCCTGTACAATTAGACCCTCGGGACAATTCAACTTGCCTCATACCTATGCAGGGCAATAGCCACTATTTGGACCATGGTCCAGTTTTAAAAAATGGTGCGGCTTTCTTGGGTAATAAATAAAGGGGGAAAAATAGTTCTGACAGTGAAAAGAGGTACAGTTATAACTGGATCATCAGTACCGGCTACGTACGACCACTACTGACAATAGTATTGGCTACATCCCTGGCACCTTAAGTGAGGTGAGATTGTTGGTTCTCTCCCTTGCTTCAAGGGTTTTTCTCTGGGTTCTCCAGTTTTCCTCCCTCCATAAAAACCAACCCTAATTCGATCTGATATGTGCTCCGTGGTCAGACAGACGGCTGCCCGAGGTGAATTCGTATGCCTACGACTCGACAACGTTGAGCTGCGTCCTTTGTAATTCAGCTCTTCAGCTGCAAGCAAGGATGATTAACCCCTTCAAATTTATTTATTTAATTTATTTATATAGTTTGTATTTACCTTTAAGAGACAATTACTATTAACTAATAAATTTCCAGGTTTGATGTCACGGTGTATGATTCCTGAAGAGTGAAGATATTTGACTCCTGGAATAACAGAAAGGAATGTCAAATAAATCAGGTACAAAGAAAATATTATCTTACATTTGATTACATAATCACTGAAAGGCTTTCACATTTACTCAATTGATAAATATTTTGTTCTCTGAGAAGTCTTTTTCAGGACTTTTTATGAACGAGTAGAATGAACGTATGAGTAACAAATGCTTTAAATTCTTATTAAGCTTAATCATCTAAAAAATAATAAATTAAAATATCTATCTACGCCCACCAAACAGCTTTATTCCCTAGTTACTCAAGCTCTTATATTTCTTGGTCAAAAATTACTCAAAAAACAGTTTCTTATCACTGGGATTTTTAGTTCACAAACTCATAACAACCAGTCACAATTTGCAGCAACTTTGGAGCTCTTTAATAGTTTTTAAATAAACTCACAGAAAATGCCTTAAAAATAATCTTTTGAATATTCGACAAAGTAATTTATAGACAAAAGTACCCCTTAAGACCAAAACAGAATACATTACCACCAGTAACATAAATTTGAAAGCATTGTCATCAAAATGAATAGAAAAATTAATTTCAATTGTTTTAAATGGTAACGAAATATTTCTAAGAATTTTTTCTCTCAAAAGAAAATGAAATGTTAAGCTATAATAAAATAAATTATGACAACTAGAAAAAATCATAAATGTATTCAAATTGTTAAAAATCAACAAATAACTTATGGATACTTATAGAGATGTTGAGAAGTTGTGACGTAATAATTTCCGGGTCCAACTGCTTATAAAACCACTTAAATAAAGCAAAAAATGTTCTCGATGAATTAACCTCCACCTGAAACAGTTAGACCTTTGGACGACAAATTCATGAAGAAAAAGTATGAATTTTTTGTTTAAAACTGTGTTTCATTTTGGACCTGGAAGTCGTTTATCCATGTTACACTTAACAGCCCTATATAGCTTATGGTGTACAATTAGAATGAAATTATTGACCAGTAGTAATTAATCTTTTTCTGGGGATGTTAAGAAGAAATAACTTACCTCGTAAAATTTGGTACAGAAAAACTTTAACATGGTCTGCTGTAAGTGGTTGAGGGGAGACAATGATTTTATGGAGATCAGACTGCATCAACTCAGAAACAACATAACTAAAATAAAAGTTAAGGAGAACAGAAGCAAAGCCATGTGTTTTCTTAAAGCTTGATGGTACACCTCAAATATTTAGAAAATGATTGGAATGGTATGCATTCAAAAAATTTATCACATTTTTTTCCTTCCCTCCATGCTTAACACCCGAGTACACATATGCTTTATGTTAACTTAAGAGATCTAAACTTGAATTCTTGGATAGTTAAGCCAAGGGGCTATATAAAGCATGGAGTTTTTGGACTTGTGCCTCTTTCTATATGCTTTTTGGTTAACCATTTATTAATGGTTCCCAACATAAATTCTACTGTTATACAGTGATACCTATGAAGACATATACACCCAACAAAATCAGAACATTCAATCTAAAGATTCCTTAAATTAATACCAAAAATATATTTAGATTTAAAAAAAAAATTTGATTAAAAAAATTAAAAGATTTGGGATGGATTGATCACATAAGTTTGTGTCAACTGAACTAGCAAAATAAGACTGTGTTATGCCTCTACAACAGATCTGCTCATCAGCTGATAAAAACTGACATCTGTTAAATACTAGCGGTTGAATCGTGTTTCTTTGACAACAAGCTCAGTTCGCTTATGAATGAGCTTGCTGAAATCAACCCAATTGATATATATAGAGTATACTACTCGAAACCGACGTGATAACTAAGTTCAAAGAAATTGGCAAAATGGTTGATATTTATGCTGAGATGATATATTTTTGAATTAGTAAAAATATTATTCTGTTCTCGACGGTCCATTTGTGATGAACATCATCACAAAGGAACTTGACCGGAAGCTTTGTGTCTAAAGGGAACTTTGTATTTCTCTATCCTACGCTATCTTTTTTCTTTATCTACAAGACCACTAAAATGGAATTATAAGCACTAGATGTGTATTCGAAATCTTCTTGTAGTAAGTCAAAACACACCGCTATTTTGAAAGCGTTGGGGCTATTTTTCTAACCCTTTTATGCTAATATACATGGCATTCTATAGCAGATCTATTCATGTTCAACAGGTGACGCTAAGAAAAGCTTTTATTTTTGCCAGGAAAATATTTAAAGCAAGCTAAAAATTGAAGCGAAATGGTAAGAAAATGCAACGAATGCTTTCAAAACCACAAAAATGTTTTGCTTTTTAATATCCATTGGTGAATATTCCCTCAAAACCAGCAGAGAGTCGGGCGCCCTTCGAATATCGAAGCTTCGAGGACGCCACTGTTGTAAAACACAAACACGAACCAAAACCGAACGCCATAAATGTTTGTTGTCGCATAACGGGTTGAAAATATCCCCTCTAAAGAGAAAGACGAAGGACTTAAGTCAAGTAGAAGAGGGGTCGCCATTTGAAGAAAGCCGCCCCTCCTATGCGTTTTGAATTCATAGTTCTGTGAGTATGTCACGCTACAAATATTGAATTTATCTACCAACTAAAGTCATAGAAATTTAGGATACATCTCGTTGAAAAGATCGATGTGGCCAGGATGGACTATATCTACTGCCGATAGTACCTGGAAACAGAAAGAAAAATAAGGAAGAAGTAAGCGATGCGCGGAAGTCTTGTCCAAGCAAAGCTCCCCTCTCGTCTCTCTTTCTAGTTTTACATTAATTACACCATAAACACAGCCAGAAAAATAGTTTATACACAATGGATACGACTTACATTATCGTGTTTGAAGGTGCATAGCATTCGTAGTTCACGATAGGCTCTTCGACAGGATGTAATACTCTCAAAGACCTTCGGAATCTTCTTCAAAGCTACTCTCTTGCCATTGCGAGGATCTGTCACTGACCTGAGCGAGACATGACGCGAAAAAATTCATCCTCGATAATTCAAACCCACAGATATTAATTCTCGGGAAATACTCACCAAACTACCCCAAAAGCCCCATATCCTATAGGTCTGTCTGGGTGGTTTCCTTGTTGCTGCATTTGCTGTGGAGCATAATGTCTGTTGTGAAAGACGGGTGTTCGTTGGGAGTGAGTTGTAGGGAGAGCCATGAACCCGCTACAACGACTCTTGCACAAAGCCATCAAGCACTAAACCCGATCCATACTCGTTTAACAGCCTTTAAAATCATTCACACGACTTCATGATAGTTCACAGTTGCAATACCAGCAACTAGGACGATCGTGGTAGGGTATAGAGCGTTCGGTTCCGTAGTATTTAAGTTTGGAAGTGTGATTTTCATGCGTCCATGACCGGCTTCTTGTCCCTCTGTGCTTCTTGTTCGAACTTTGGAACAACGCACATGTGGCAGCGCCTTTACTGCGCTTGCGTCACGCAATATCAACACCACAGACGAACTCTGGGTAATTTGAGGTCACGTCACGAAACACTCGAACGATCACGTTAGACACGCAAACGAAAAAATGATACCCTTTTCACGATTTTTAGGAGGAACGTGATCCTCTTTATCTTAAAAACATCCCTTCGTTACCATATTCACGTAGTTTTCCGGGCGAGTAGGGTTTAGGGAACTTTCGTGATGTTTAACGAAACAAAGGTCGGGTATCTGATTGATGGCTATATATTGCCGCGAGGCATTAGACCTCATATATATTCGAAAATCAATAACCTTTTAAATTCAGCGCATGTCACGACCGAGTCATGTACGTCAGGTACACTTGAAGAGAACGCATAACTTTGCGAAATTGTTCGTGACTTTGAAAAAGATACTGACGTCAAACTTGAGGGGATTTAGAAATTATATACTTCTTAGAATTCCCACTCTTTATTATTCTACGTGTGTTTATCAACTTTCGTGTATTTTCTAGTATTTGAAATAAAAGCAAACGGTAAGATTGCCCTTCTTAAAATAGTTCTAAATATGGCCATTCTGAGCATATCTATTGTGAAAAAAATTATCCAACAGAGTCAATACAAAGCAACAAGTCTAATATCGAATCGAACAAATATTGTCAAGGTACCTTATTCGCGTGATTTAGACAGAGTCACGCTAGATATTTTCTGATAAAACCGCGTTGGTGTGAATGCATATAAAGTGTATTAAACAATTTATTGATACTCGGCGGTGTTATATCATTAATAATAGTACTTCAGTTTCCCTTGGTAGACGTCTGTGACAACAGCCAAGGTCGCGCGTAAATTACTTTTAGCATCAGAATCTTCCAGCAGAAGTCTAATGACTAACTCCCTTTTTGACACGTTCAATGGTACAAACTCATCTCAGGGCCCAAACTTACTCAACTCTAAAAGTATTATTTCCGTCAGTTTGGATTCATTCAATCGGTTTCATCACGTTTTCTCTTTCTTCTGTAATTTAGTTTTTCGCTTTTAAATTTTTTATGAAGGTAGAATTCAACAAGTGTTTGGTTTTTAAACTCGAATTGAAAAAAAAAAGAAAACAATTCAGATCTTGGCGAAAAACGCGATAAGAGAAAAATTATCAAGTCAAGAAGCACTAAACAAATTGATATATTTTCTTTTTAAGGGGAAATAAAATAAGGGGGAAAGCGAATGTTTTTCAGAGAATTTGTCTGAAAAGAAATTGAGATCCAGAAAAAGTTTTCAGTTTAGCAGTGAGTGATCGCGTGACAGAAAGTAAAACGTCGAATAATACATCCTATGAACAACAACTCTGCCACGAATCTCTATCAACAATAAAATATGGTATCAGTGCCTGGCAGGAAAAAGGAAGAATAAAAGAAACAAAGACTGAAGCGTGAGTTCACGCGATTTCAGCGTCGTTTTTATCGGATTGCGTGATAAACTATTGATTGTTGATGGTAATTAATTCAACACTAGGTTACCCCCTACAGGATTAAGGCTAAAGGTTTCGAATATCGTGTAAATAACTGGATTTTTCTTAATTAATTACGGACACGTACATAGAACCATTAAAATAATAATACAAAAGACCAAAAAATAGATCAATACGGTAAGCCTGATAAAAATAGATGAATATTTCATTAAAATGCAAAAAAAACTGAAAAAATAGAATAATTACGTCCACAACGAGGTGAAAGCATGAGGTAAAGTAGAGCAACTTTTCGAGATTTTCGAGTGATTTATTCCCTTCCATACATTCTTCGTAATAGTGTAGAGTTACATTGCTTGGGCTTCCTGTGGTAGTGGTTTCTCTAGAGATCTAGACAATAAAACTCTGCGCTACAACAACAGGTTGCATGACGTCAAACAGGCCGAAATTATTCAAATAGTCTAAGACGGTTATCAGAGCAGAATTCCGTTAATTCTTGAACCACTTTCTTAATATAGATTGATGCTATTTTAAGAAAGAGTATCAGTGCACTGTCGATGGCCTATGACGTCACACGCATGCGCATCAGTTATTTTAAGCATGTCCTTGTTCGTGCGCCGGCACTGGTTACGTCACAGCTAGTAACGACTTTGCGTGCAACTGTGAAATTTGCATTTTAACATCTGTTGATAGCGCGTCATGTTTCTTCTGACATGTACGAAAATTAACCGGGAAATTTTCCCCTTCCGTAACTTTTATAAAAGGCATTATTCCTTTTGGAAACTAAGTTGTTTCAATTTACGCATTGTGGGAATGGATTACCAGTGAATACCTTCAAGTGTGACGCTCTTTTTTTTACGTGCGAAAATGAAGCCGAAAAGGTTGATATGTTATTCTTCGATTCGAAAGCTGATTATGTCGCTCTTGAAATTGTAAACTTGTCACTAAATTTTGACATTCAGTCGTTATTGTTTAGTTGTCGAACTGCACGCAAAGCATCTTTTTTGATTTCTTCAAACTATGAAAATAAAAACGACAACTAGCTCGATGAGAATAGAATGATTTTATTTAAAAACTGATACTATATAGTAGCAAATACAGATCATTGGTAAAAGAACAATATGCAACGGGGGAATGCGTGCAGCATGGCCTATCTCTGATGTATATTCTGCGCCTTTGTTCCTTATCAGTCCAGGGATTACTAATGGCATCTGATAACCAGAGAATTATCCAGGAAGCATTTGCGATAATTCACATACCAGAGCGCGCCTTCCTTTCAATCTTTCTCTCTGCTTTTGACACCGACTCAGCAGTAAATTGAATCAAATTGAGAGAATTGTTTTCTTTTTCAAAAACCGCTTGCGCATACGAAATAGTGGCATGACCATAACCAAAAGTTTACACAAAATTTTGACTGAAAACATTTTCAGTTCATCTTAATCTTTATAATGAGTTAGTGAACTTTTTTACAGCGCTATGCCGGTTCTTCAAACGAGATTTTCAGTTTATTTCTTTTGCTATATTTTTCAACATTGTAATAAATTAATTTTCTTTTGAGCCATCTTTTAATAATTTCCAAACACGTTTTATAGACAAATACATGAAAAAGCATGTTCCGTGTCACTTAACTGGCTTCCGAGTTCACGCAACATGATTGGACGGATGTACTTCGTGTTTTTATTGGTTCAGAAAGGAAGTGTTCTTTGACCACAATTCCGGTTCCAACTTCAAAATGCACAAAAAGAACTATGAGTATAAAGACTGGTCTGAGTATGGATCTAAAAAGTTGTTAATTGAGGAAATAAAGATTACGCACAAGTCGTTGCGAGCTTTGACTTCGACGAGCGCGCATTTATCAATACATCAAACATGTATACAGACGCAGTGAACGCGGTTATTTTTCGTGATATTTCACGTATTTGAAGAAGCTCATTGTTAGCCACCTGACAGGCGGCCGATCGAGAGACATAACAGGACACGAGTTCCCGGCCAGTCAAGGGGAGGAAAACAGACTCGCACGCCGCAATAGAAGCTTGTTTACACTACTAAGTAAATAAAAATACACGCAACTTCCAGACGCAAAAGAGCGCAGAAGCAAGTTGCGTTTACAGAAATTTTTCACAGAAAAACCTCTTAATAGTCTTGATTTTTTTCACAGCTGGAGCGAAGGGCATGGCGCGCACAACATATGGTTTGCGACTGAAGTTCTGAACGCAGACGGCACGTAAAGCTAGCACGATGAAACTTGTTTTGACACCAACAACACGAAAAAATACAAAAGGCGTTTTTTTCTTATATTTTGTAAGTGTCGAGGTTTTGCGTTATTTTTTGTCAATTGCTTAAATTTTGCAATCAGTTCCAAGAGTCAAGAGACAAACATGCCGGTCATGTTGGCGTGTAAGCCAATTAGGAATCTTTTGTTAAATACCACCAACATGGCGGCGATGACGTAACGTACAAACGGAGAATATAAAATAGAGCGAAAACACTAGAACCATGAAATAAAAACGAAATAGTTACTAACTAATAGTTTTTATTTAGTGACTATTTAGTCAATATCACTCAACCAGAAACAACAAATACAAAAGGAAACAATACCTCATTACAACTTTACTTGTCTTTTATAGTAACTAATAGTCGCTAAATAAGAACTATTACACACTAACAATTTGATTTTGTTTCATGGTTCTAGTGTTTTCGCTCTATAAAAAAGCGCGCACTTTGGTGATTGCGCAGTATTCAGTTGTTCCTTGAATTGAACTTAGTCCCATTATTTGTTATTCAGTTGCGTATACATTTGGCCACCAGATCCCTCCCCGAGACTCCATTCCTACTGGTCAGCATACACCAAGAAAGCTCGGTACTTCATGTAGACTTTCATCACAGGTAGCCCAAGCTGGGTTTCTGTGGTGTCATATTATAAGAGAATGTATGGGGAACTATAAAAAACCTCAATAAAATCGTCAAAATGTGAAATAAAGTAAAGAAATCTTAGCTACCTTTGAGAAGTTATACCTCTATTGCCCTGCCTGGTTAGAATTCGGATTAAGCCAGTTTTAGCATTTTTTTTCTCCACTGTTAAGAAACACCGAACGAGTATTGACTGACCATAAAGAATGCAGGCGCTGGGGAATTTGCGCAAATCACGGCCGCAGAGGGTTAGTTTTTATTGGATGATTTTCAAAAACATACTCAAAAGATGGAAGAGTGTTTATTTTTTTTTCATAAATTAATAGTCATGTTTGTAACAAACTACAATGATTGCTTCATACAGAGGTAGGTTTCTCCACGACAATGTCACACAATACTAACATCACACAGATAAACACACACACACACACACATACACACACACACAAGTACTCACGATTCCAATATCATCAAAACGTTGGTCAACACTTGTTTCCTTAACCCTAACTGCCCTTCATCGAGAAAAGGACTGGAAATGATTCTAGGGTCGAAATTTAGGGTAAGGTTTGGGGTTAGATGCAAGTGCTCTTTCAACAAGGGCATTTTGGGCTATGGAAACAAGTATGTACCCAAAATGTTACACTGACATTTATACGCAACAGTTTATGGGCACCCAACGGGTCACGTGACTAATTCCCGCCATATTGACCAGCAAAAACTTCCGTCAAAACTTGGGTGATCAAATTTCCATGTACTTTTTTTGCTTGAATTCTCATTCTTTGTCTGTAATGCCGCAAACGACTGGGTGACTCGCGTTGCTGTCCAATATGGCGCCAAGAATCACATGACCTGTTGGTGCTTATCCACTTGCTTTATTCTACCTCTCGTCAAAACTTCACTCTTAAAAACTTCTATAAACGTATTAGAATAAACTATAAACTTGTCAGTCGTAGTGATGATTAATTCGATTAGTAGTAATGAATAGCATCCGCAAATACAAAGCCAACCCTGTGGGGAATGGGGGGGAGGGGTACCTGACTTACATGACCTATTGGGGGATTATAATCATGCTCAAGGGAAAGAATCAAACAATAGCTATGACAGCCATGTTGGTTGATATGATAGCAGCTATGACAACCAGCAGTACAGGATGTGCCATTGGGTGCAAAAAGATAATAATCTTGGTACTAGATTTGTATACTGACATAGACCCCTTGCAGCACTTCGAAATGCAGCAATTTGGAGGACAGGACAATGGGCTTACAATTCTCAGTGGCTATAGTTTGAAATTCTTTTGTTTTGTCCTCCAAATTGAGTTGCATTGACATCACATGCAAGGGGTCCATAAATTTAACTATCTTAAAAAGATACATAATTTCAAGATATTTTCTTAATAATTTGAAGTCAAGGTTTTTTGAAACCCAGTGGCACATGACAACAGAAGACAAAGAACGCAAGCACTCTCCCCTCCCCCTCCCCCAAGGGATAAAGCAGAAGCTAGAAACAAACTGAAAGATATACAAACGACATACATAGACTTTGTTTTTTGTACATTTTGTTCTTTTTACAGATTTTGTTTACACTATGATCAATTTCTATCAAGCATGAGTATATATACATATGGATGACATAACCTAAGTGCGTATATGAAGTAAGGCGAAAGAATTCAGTCGTCTCCATGGAGACTTTCCTTTTCAAAGTATAAAGAAAAACAAGACACAAACTCCTCATGCTTAGTTGGGAGTGAATTTAGTGAGGTCAAGGAAAACCCATAATGCTGTGCAGGGTGAGTTTACTGTCCGTTTTCCTATGAACTTTGGAAAAGAATATTAGTTGATACAGTATTTGGTAGCTCAAAACCATGGTAACAAAGTTGGGCTTGATTGGTTAGTAAGATGAAGCAATATCTACGTACTGAGAATAAGTGTTAAAAGTTTGTTTTTTTTGGTACCAGGTTATTTTCAGTTTTGTAGAATCACTGCCTGCAAGCCATGTTGGACAACATGAACAATTAGAGAGAATTATTTCTTCTTGTTGTTGTGCTGTCCTCCAACATGGATGACAGAACGTTACTGAAATCCCAAGGCAATCTCAAGAAAGGTTAAATGCACTAACAGATCATGTGATCACCAGCAAAATGAAAAACAAGAATATTGATATTTTGCTCTTATAGATTAGAAATAATTTAGAAGTAGAAACAATAGAAATAAAGCAGTCAACTTTATTTTTTTTAGTATGTTAGCTTTTTCCACCCAATATAACGGCAGTGATCACATGATCTGCTAGTGCATACATTCTATATTATGAAGCCTACTTACTATATACAGTGTGCAAGATTAGGAAGTGCTTCCTACTAGGTCATAGCTGCAAACATTGCCTGTTGACGTTCCAGGTCTTCGACTGACATGACTTTCTTGTCATGCGCACTTGGCACCCTTCCCTGGGCTCCTCGCAGGATGTCTTCACTGAACCACTTGGTCAGTACATTCTCACTTGGCGATAGTCTAGAGTTAGGATCTTGATGCTGGGGCATACCACTAGGAACTGAAGTAGTAATGATATAGTGAATCTTTGTCAATATTTAACTGATGGTATATGATTTTATGATTACCTTACCCTATGCCCCTGACTTTTAGGTGATTGTCCTGGGACATCCCAGCCCGAACTGGTTAGGGTTTTGGGTTTATGTAGCTAATGCTCTACCCCCCCTTCCCCCTCTATACTGCAACATTCAGGCCTTGCAATCAAGTCTGAATTTTAAGATATTGAACGTGTCATATTGCAAATCAAATGAACGATATATTCAGCAACAAACCTTTTCCTTGATGTGGTAGCAGACCTGGATGTCTTGAAACTGGAAAATTTGATGCTGGTGGCATCATGGGAGGATTCATTGGTCCATAACCATGGTGACCTGGCATTGGAGTATGGCCTGGTCCATACATCATGGAAGGATGCTGTTGCATCATCTGCATGACAGCAGCTTGTGACTGCATGGGCGGCATGTTGGGGACCCTAGGAGGCATCATCCTTAGATAAGGAGGACGTCCTGGTGGTCGCATCATGGCTGGGTGCACCCCCTGTTTCCCCTGAGGGTGCATGTTGGGCATTGGGGTGTTGTAAGGTGTACGAGGTAGTCCCGGTGATCCGAGTATCGATGGTGGGGAAACCCGTCCACCCATCATATGAGGGGGTGTCGGTCTGTTCCTGTACATTTGGTTGAGGTTGTGAAATTCTCTCCTGAGCTGCTGCTGTTGCTGATGCTGTTGTATGGCTTGTTGCAGTTGCCGTTGCTGTTCTTGATGATCTTGCCTTGCATGATGGTCACTTATTTCATTCTGCATTCTCAAATGGAAAGTGTCATCTAGACCCTTCCCTTCATGGCTGTTTGGAATACCCCTATCCATGTTCCCTAGAGATTGCCTTTCTTGCATCATACTTTTGACTGCTCTCTCGTTATGCCTCTGAAATTCTTCATCCCTCGATGTGGGACCATTCTTCAAGTGATGGAAATGTATCTGTTGGTTGGACATTAGGTGGTGCTCTGCATGAGGTGGTCGCTGGGGAGTTACTGGTGCAGAGCTTGGCATGGGTAGTCGATTATGACTTGGTGATGCTGATGTCCTTGATGTAACAGGGGACTGTGGTTCTGAATGGATACCTGATCTTAAGGGTGAGACAGATCCTGGCGAGTATGGCTTGAAAGCTGTTGGTTTCAATAACTTTGCCTCATGGCTGAAAGGCTGGAACATGCTCTTTAGTTCTTCCTTTCCTAGTTGGTGTTGCTCAGATTGTTTCATGTGTTTCTCTGCAGAAACATTCACACTGGAATGTTCAACACCATTTTCCATCTTATCTTTCTGAGACTCATTAGAGTTGGATTTGGGTGTCATTTGGTCTTTCTTGATTTTCTGTAGCACAGATGTTGGCATGAAAGCCATGTCTCTCAGAGCAGATGTTTGACTCTTCGGTGTGGTTTTAGCTGGTCCAACATTATTAGGCCTGGGCATTGGCCTTGATGTCTGGTAAGATGACTTTGCTGGCAGCTCATTGGGTAATTCAAAGTGCGGCTTATCAATGTACTGATGTGCGGGGCTGCCTCTGATTGGATGATGTTGGTGCATGTGTGGCGCATTGATAAAGGCATCTGGTGTCAAGAGAGGTGAGAAGCTTTTTGGTTGGTCATACATGGAGTTTAGTGGTGAAGGGGACCTTCGCAGCATTTCTAAAAACAATTTCAAATAAAATCATTAATTTATAAATATTTAATATCTTTAAACTTTTAGAATTTTATACTTCTCTTTTTGATAAGCTAAAAGTGTGCTAAATAGTTTTTGTATTGTTTACTTAACAAATTTCCAATGGTTTAGAGTGGTATGTCCTCTTATTTACCACGATATGACATCAAAAATTGGTCAAAATGTTATGTACTCACAAGGCGTAGCCAAATAAAAGATCAAGAATAAAATTAAAAAACGAAGAAAAAGTTTGAAAGAAAAAACTGTTTGAAGCATGCGCTTCCTCCTTGAGTGAGTGATTCGTCATTCTATCGGTATGTCCTCTTATTTACCATGCCTCTCAACCAATCAGCACGCGAGAATTTTCACAGTTATGGAAATATCATTTATATACCACAGTTGCTACCATCCATTGTAAATACCCAAACATTTCATAACTTTTGCCAACTCACCAAGAGACTTGTGCATAGGGGTCCCATAGGGAGAATATGACCTATCCATTTGTGGTACCACCTGAGGAGGTGATGGTGAAGGAATCTGATGTCCCTGCATCATATGCTGCAGTACTTCTGTAGGCGATGGAGATCTTCGGAGCTTCTGCAGAGGTGATGGAGTACGAGATGTTGGCTTTGCTTTTGGAGAGGGGGGTCTTGGAAGGAGACGGCTTGGTAGTCCAGGGATCTATGAGAAAATTTAAAGAATGTTAGACTGCTAGACTCTTTGTGTATTTTAACCCTAGGGCCAAATACTTGGTGCATGCAAAAGTTTCAAAGAACCAGGGAATGTGACTCAAGTTATGGATACATAAACCAAACCAAACATTGATTTTATTGAGCCCTGAAGTAACTGCTGGGCTGACCTATTTCAGGGCATGGAAAACTCAGACATTCAGAGTGTTGGAAAGAAAAAATAGAATCCAGGGTGAACGCCTCTAATCAAGGAATAGACCCAAGAAACTCTATTTAAGTGTAATACTGAGCCCAGAAACTGACAGAAGTCCCCAGAAGAAACTAGTCCTTTCCTGTTATACCACTCATAACAGAGTTCCCCCTCAAAAAAAAAGGAGACGTAGAAGAAATTTAGCAAATAATTTACTGACCACTGGCTGTGGTTTCTCAGGCAGGTTTCCTGATGTCTTCATGTTCGCTACAAGCTTGAAGAATGCAGACATATCTTGACCATTGCCCTCTTTTTTCTGAGCATCTTGTTGCTTGACAGGCTCTTCACGTTGCTCACCATTCTCGACTGTCTTCTCAATATCCTCCAATCGACACTGCCCCTTCACTCTCTCCTTGTCAGTCTTCCCAGACGACATCACAGTCTCCAGCAATGGCTTCATGTCAATCTTTGTCTTTTGAAGCATTTCTGCCAGGTTTTCTGGTTCAGTGCTGGCGTCCACTGGCTTGATAGGAGTAAACATGAAGTTCTGATTGGGCGATGGTGTCCGTGGTGTACTAGGGCTTGCACTTGACAACCCTGTAGTCATTTGAATCAACATTAATCAACTGGCCAATATTATAGACCTGAGTACTGCTTACACTAGTCAGAACATGTGTTATTCCATTAAGAATAAATTTCTTTGAGCATAATAAACTAATGTGCTTAATTAGGGCAAAAAAATTATGATGCTTATCACCTAGTCATCGTACGATTTCCAGCCAAGCACCTCTTAGATTGTTCCTATTATAGGGACCATTAATTATTTATCGCAGGGGGATGGGTGAGAAAATGGTGGGTCTTGAAATTTTAGTGACCCTGGAAAGGGGAGTCTTGAAAAAAGTAATAAATATTTATATCTTTTGAATATTTCTTTAAAGTGAAGGGGTCCTAAAAATTGCTTTCATCATGTAGGGGGCACTTTGAACCCTACCCCTTAAAATATTACTGTTAAACAAACACAATAATACTAAAGGGATCAACTATTGCATGCCATACGCTACTGTCCCACATAAAATTAATGATCTTATTTCTGTGGTGGAGACAAGAAAGAAGAAGCAGCATGTACCTGAATATTCTAGTAACTCCTCAGCTGTTGAAGATCTTCTGCTTCCATCCCTTCTTTCACCAACACCAAAAAACTGACAGAAACGGCTCGCATTGCTGTTACCTTTGTCAGACTAAAACATTAAAAGTAATATGATTAATATTATGATAATAAAATCATCACCTTGATGTCTTAAAAACAAGATAATTATTCAAGTATTATTAAGATTAGTTATTGTGAAGGCATGGGTGGTGTGATCTAATAACTGTTGTGCTTGTGGGTTTGATAGAAATGATACTCTAAGGAATGGCATGTGGTCTAAATTGGGAAAACCAATGTGCCCATACTAAAAGTATCTTATAGTTTCGATAATAGACCTCTTTAGCTTTGTTGTTTGTTGTGCCCGTTTCAGACCATGTGACGCCACTCTTCGGAGTTGATTCTTTCATGGTGTAAATATTAAAAAAAAAGAATATTTCTCAAGGGAATGTCATGTGTCAATATTATTTTGCATATTGTTACTCACCACATCAGAGAACTGCAGGAAGGCATCTGATACAAAAAACTGGTTAATATCAAAATCCTTCTCATCTTTATCGTTCTCCTTGTCCTTTGAAGTGTCTTTGTTCTTTTCATTCTTCTCTTTCACTTTTCCCCTTTTGTTTGATTTTGGTGGACCATCACTTCCAGTGAATGACCCAGTCTTACCTTAGAATAACAAAAGAAAAACAAATTTGGTTGAAAAAAAGATTACACATTAGAAATCAGCATTGGTTTAACTCAAGATCAGTGCCCCAGACATCCTGTTAACCGCCTGCTGCCTGTTACAGTGCGACTACTTCAACCAAGGCCACCCAAGCAAATTTTCATACAAATTAGCCAATCATGATTGAGTACTTAAACAATAGAATTGTCATAAATTTTCACATTTTTCCCTTAAAATATTTTACTTAATACTTGTGCATTTATGATCAGAAATGAAAAAGAAACAGTTTTTAAACTCCAGAAGTCATCACCATCTTGTTATTCAGCATTAAAAATGTGATTTACAAATTTGATTTAAAATTTGTGGGTGGCCTTGGTTTGAGTAGTTGCACTGTAAGTAGCACCTTTTTATGAAAACTGTCAGCTACACAATGGCCAGGTGACATTGGACTGTCGCTGGAGTAATGGTGGGATGTCAACCAACAAACGGCCGACAGTCTGCTCACAGGGTATCTGGGTGCTGTTCTTGCATTTTGTCTATTTTATAAATGATTGACATGGGAAGACAATTACTGCAAGTTATACATACTTCTTTCTCTAAACATCTCTTCCCTGTCAAATCCACCAAGTTCAATGGTTTCTAGTTGGCTTGTAGGTCCATATGTCAACCATTCTGGTTCAGGTTCCATTTCTCCATATCTCTTTTTACCTAAATAAATATAAGTGAGAATTTTTTATTTAAACAAACATCTTTTAGCTCTTGATTTACTCAAGCATATTTTCTCTCGGCAAATCCATCTCATTATGTTGCTATTCTTTAAGGTTTATGTGGCTAATTTTGAGATATAAATGACAGTGTGAATCAGGTAGTGCACCTGTCTCTCTCCTCAAATTTAATTCCCAGAGATTCTACATCACATGTGAGTCTTTTTCTTAAGCTGAGGGTTTTTGCAAGTTGCTAATTTTGAGATATAAATGAAAGTGAGAATCAAAATAGTGCACTTGTCTCTCCTAAAATTTAATTTCTAGAGATTCTAAATTGTATGAGAGTCTTTCTCTCAAGTTGAGGGTTTTTTCAAGGTTATCTGACAGTGCTTGTTACCACCAAAAATCCCAACATGGTGAACACCAATTTGACCAATAAGTTATCAATGCCCTGACAAGACGATAAGTCTGGACAATCTTCCGCATCCCTCACTGTATTCTGAACATCCTCTCTGAGGTTGTTTCATTATTTATTTTAAGTTCTAGGGACCAAAACGAACCCAAACTAGCAGAGATACTAACTCACCTTTCCTGTAACTATAACCATCTTCATCCTTGCTTCTTTTATAATCGTCATTTCTGTCTCTCTCCCATGGACTGGTTTGTCGAAGATCACCATTCTATTCACAATATACCATAACGATTAATAACTTGTTCAAAAGCCTTACGAGACGAGAGGCCTTAGAAGAAAATTGTTGTTGGATGTTCCTTGAGTCCGTTAGTCCTATCATAATAGTCCATTTTCGAGATGCGCGAGCGCTTTCAAAAATATCGCAGGCGCAGAGATGATCTCGAGGCATTTTCGGGCAGAGTCAATAGCGCGCGTGATCTTGCCCGAAAATGCCTCTTTTTCATGTCTGCGCCTGCAATATTTTTGAAAGCGCTCGCGCATCTCGAAAATGGTCTATTATTACAGCCTAAGTATAAATTTAAAAACTTGAATATATAGAACATTATTATATTTTTTTCATGGATATCGATCCTAATTAATGTGTAATAAAAAAAATTCTTCCCTCAATATCCTTTCCATAGTTTCCCACAATCCCTTATGATTCCAAGCATGAGGTCAAGGTCAGGTTAAAATTTGCATAAAAACATAAACAAATTTAAATGGATGGATCCAAAAAATGTTCACTGTTATGCGAACAGCGCTTGGAATCGTAAGGGATGTGGGAAACTTCGGAAAGGAGCATGGTTCTAAATAATAACACTAATGATACTAATGAAATGAACAAAAGAAAGTGTGGTAGCGGAAATAATTCCTTTCTTACCCTGGTTGTTCTCTCTCTCGGGTTAACTCTATAATCCATAGATCTTGATCCCCTCCCAACACGACCTGTCAGCCTGTTTCTACCGTCTCTGGTATCTCTTTCAATGCTTCTACTTAGCATGGTCTTAGTCCTGTCCTGTTGCAAGCCCCTTTCTGGAGCACTTTGTAGGACATGGCAACCTTGTCCAAAGCTCTGACGTTGTGGGCTGAGAACAATACCATCTTCCATTCTATGTATATGAAAGAAAACAATTTTACAAATGAATGTTACAAGTTGAATATAAATGTATCAGTCTTAAAAAAGTACTAATAAGCCAATATTTATCTAAATCAGCTGCAAATAAACTGGGTTCCTGTTTTCTAAAAACAGGAACTTCACTGTGACTGGTCATGAGGACTGGCCTAAGGGGCATTTTTTTGACATGTGCTAATTTTAACCAGTCATAGTCTGTTGACCAGCCAGTATTTTAAGTATTGAAATAAAGATTTTTTGTATACTCATATTATGAAATTCCCATATGTGTTGGCTAGCCACTTAATGGTAGTCTTTCACCTGATTATTAATAGCTCTTATTAACCTCATTTGCTCGGTCTGTACCGTAAATTATGGACCTCAAATATTATATAATATATTGCTATATTTTTATTAACAAATTTAACATGGCCACTTAAAAGAAAAGAAAGCTAATTAAATACAGAAGAAAAAGAAAGAAAGAAAGAGAGAGAGAGAGAAAGAAAGGAAGAAAGAAAGAATGAAACGAAAAAAGAAACAAAAGAAGGAAGGAAGGAAGGAAGAAAGGGGCAAATTTTTCAACCTCAGTCTTTAAGAACTGAAAAGGCAAGTCTTTAAAATATGGTGTGGGGGAAATGGTCACATGGTATTTTATCCCTCATCTATGTAAATTACATGATTTGACGCTTGATATCGTCCACAGGAGATGCACAGCGCTTTGCACTGGCAGGGGTATGATGCCATAACTCTGGGTCCCATACTCCATTCCTGAAAGAAAGAATGAAAGGAAAAATGAATAACAAAAAAAAAACCTAAATTTCAAAATCTACTTTCATAAGTTTATGAAGGAAGAAAGCTATGATAACACTCAAAAGTAAAAGAATAATAATGCTAATACAGTATCAACTATGGAACTTACTTTATACAATCTTCTTCTACGAACGTAGGCCAAGCTTGAGAAGCTGGCGAGTCTTTCAATGCATTTAAATCTTCCTAAAATTTAAAAAAAAAACACAACCCTTTTTATATCTAAATTACTGGAAATAAAATTTTAGACACTCTAATAAATACTCAAGTGGTTAAAGATTATTTATATACATTCGCCTACCGATGAAACTTCAGGAAAGTGTAAAGGTACAAACTCAGTATTCAAAGAACAAAAATAATTTAGTGAAAGTACTAACCCAAGAGTACGATACACGTGTCGTCTTTGGCTCTGCTTTTCCGTCTTCTTCTTTCTCCATTTCTTCAACAGTTTGGCCTCCATTTTTAATGACTTTAGAATTAAATATAGAGAGGAGATGAGGAGATACTTGCAGACGAATGCATTAGATAAAGAGGACGAACTCAATAGCTATTTTAAGAAGTGACATTCACAAACGCAGTCAACTTATCTTTGGCCTTATTTTTTAACCAAAAAACATATCCCACAGCTTCAAAAATAATTTTAATTGATGTCACGTACATCAAAGAATTGATTTCCACTTGTGTTGGTTTTTTTTATTACCTTGTTTCGGTGTTTCGTTGTTGGTCTTTAGTTCACACTCTCCGCGTGCATCCGTAGTTTCAACCTTCTCCGAAGGCTCCTCTACTTCCATTTCGCCTCTTACGAGGGAGAAAATTCAAGGAGCCTTGTAAACAGTAGTTAGGTTAGTAGTTAAGCTAGTGTTCTGAGTGATAGAGTTGATAGCAAAGCGTAGCAAGTGAATAATCCCAGCAATCTTTTGCACTGCATCAGGCAGCCATGTTGGAAAAAAACACCAAAAAATTATTCAGGCTTTCTATTTATTGTGTAGCACTGCGCAGGCGCAGCTCGTAACCTCGATCCCAAGTCTAAAGATCAATATTAAAATAGATAAATATTAATCCCAATAAATTATAAATTTTCGGCTTATTCGAATAATTAATAATAATTTAAGCATCCACTTCAAATTTTAGGGAGTTAGTATGACAATGTGCTTTTTCTCTTTTCAGTTTTCTTTTCTTTTTTTTTTTTTTGGTTTATTCATTTTTCACTTCAATATTGTCAGTTTCATTACGAGTATAGACCCCTTGCAGCACGTCGGAATGCAGCTCAATTTGGAGGACAGAAAAATAGATTCCAATTCTCAGGAGATTGAAATCCTTTTTTGTCCTCCAAATTGAGCTGCTCAATTAATTGACGCCAAGTGTAAAAGAATGTGGGTGGGTGTGCGTGTGTGTATTAAAGGGGTAGGAAAAGAAGTGATTGGGGGTCTAACCACTCTGATAGGTCAGGGTGTTGTTGTTATGCCTTGAAAAGAGACTATTTCCCTTATTTACGTCTTGATACCACTACCACCAGAATCCTCTTCTTATTCTTTTCTTTATTCAAATGTTTGCACTTCTTTGAGAGTTGCAAGATAATGTTGTTGATTAGGCCAACAAAAGGAACTACAAAAAGAATTCTGGTACTAGTAGAGGCTTCCTCACTATATCATTTGTCCCACCTCCCCTGGATTTTAGCTCTCAGGACTGTTATATCTGGTTCAAAACTATTACAGTAATCATCAACAATCAATTAAAGAAATGTTTAATTTATTTGTGCACTTCCTAACTTTATAATAATTATTAAAAACAATGGCCAGCACACATGTAACAACTCATTCCAGAAATATTCTTTCTTACATAAAATATGTTAATACTGAATTATCAGTTTGTTCACACTTCTTTCACATCATTATCCATTCACTTGTTGACAAATGCTTCTCCTTTGGCAATGTTTTTCTTTAACTCGGGAAGAACCTACAATGAAAAATTATTCATAAATTAAATTTTTATTTTTTATTTTGCTTTAGCTCTATCACTTTCTATGGCTTGCATGACAAATCCTTGAACATGGGTGATGACAATTGACCAATAGTCCCCTTCAAAGTTCCCTCAACATCTCGAAAGGTAGCCATGCCTTTGCATTGAAGCGAGACGAACTGTGAACTAAGTTGCCATGATAGGGACATGTGAATAATTGTCCAAGGTGTTAAAAAATCTATCATTGCGAGCTACCAATCAGACAGAGTTTGAGGGACTCTCATGTTAAGATTGCATATTGCTTTTCAAACTTTTCACAGGGTTCAAAATATACACACCAATGACAAAAGTTAACAAAGCCTTACCTCTTCCAATTTTTTGGTTTCATATTCAGACAACTGTCCCATTCCAAGATTCTTAATAACTCCATTTTTCTGCAAAACAAAAATCTAACAGTCAAGCAAAAATAACAACACAAACAACAAAGCAATGAAATTCAAAAATCCAGCCTCAAGCCTACACAACTGGACCAAAAAGGAGTATGGATAGAAAGTTGTTCATGCTTACTAATAAGATAGTAATGGCAAGCAACAGCTCATTAAACGTTATGTCTTTTTAAGAGACTCCTTCAACTCCTTACTTCCCGCTTGCCAGCGAAGGTCTGTAATGCAAGCCCAGGGCATATCTAATCAGATATGCAGTTAACCGCTTCAGTGATTTCTAGTCGTAGTCCCTTTCAGTCCAGTCACATAGGCTTGAGGCCAGTCAACAATGTTTTTGAAATGATTGTACAAGTTCTCCCACATGAATTGTTTACATACCCCAAGCTCAAGAGGTGTGGCAAAGTAGGATGCATCAGTTTCATCTGATTTTATAAATGCACACTGAACGACACCAGCTTTCCCACTCAGTGCCTCAAGAACCTGTGTGATAAAAAGGAGAAATAATCACTTGTTAATGAGCTCCATTAAAATCCTACTTCTATAGGATTGTATTTTATAGATAACCAAATGCATGGCACTACAAATCTGTCTTCCAGTGAAGACACTCGAACAAGAAAATTAGAGATGGGATTAAATACATGAATATAGGGGCAGTAAGGGGTTTTTGCGTGAAATCGTGAACACGTTTTTTAAATTTTCGTGATCTGTGATGACCATGTTCTTAATGCTAGCTGTAAATCGGAATTTTCTTGAATTTATACATTTCAGAATTTCAATGAACCGTGATTGTTCTTTTTTAATTTTCATGAACCATGCTGAGAACCCCTCTTACCAGCCCTGATGAATAATGTGCAGTATGTTTTTATTTTCACAAGTAAAGAATCAGTATGCAGAAACTGTACAAAATTTATAAATAAGCAATGACAATTAAAGCATATAAATCTTTATTGAGAAGCCTTTTAGATGAAGGTAAGGGTGACCCTGAAGTTAAGGATACGTCTTTCCTTTGCATTGCTTCTTCTAAAAAACAAGAGTTAGCCTTGGCAGACAGGTCCTTCTGCTTTCATGTAAATGGTATCTCAGAAGCACCGGGGATGCTGAAACTATGGTGACTTTAAAGTGCACCTAACCCCTGATACGATACTTAAAGACGCAACACTCAAATGAAGAAATATTTGACCATTCAACTAGTCACTTCAAGTAGAATTGATGCAGAAAGTATTGTATCTGGGGTTAGGTGCACTTTAATTCATTATTTATCTATTATACTTACAGAGGCAATGAACTGATTGCCAGCATAAGCCATAGAAAGAGTGGCAGATCCCTATGAAAAATTGCACAGAAATCAAGTCAAAACCCTCTTTGTGCTGTCCTACAAATGTCACAAAAACTTTAATTTGATGAGCAAACCTAACTTGGAATAGACTTTAAAAAGTGTAAAACAAGTCAGTTGTTGAAACTAAAGGCTAAGTGTCCTTGAAAACATGACATAGGAGTTATAGAAAGCATCAAGCCTGAATGGATTCATAATTTCAAAAGAAAAGCTTGTTTTTATGATACTTACTGCACCAGCCTTGGCATTGACTACTTCTGTGCCTGCATTCTGAATTCGGTCTGTTAGTTTTTCAGTCTCTTCTTGAGTAAAAGACATTTTGGGTGTCGCCTAAGAAGACATAAGTCATTTAGGAACTCAAATTTTGATTCTATAATGGTAGGTGGTATTTATAATGCCAATAAAACATCCCTGTGAATGTCTGATGAATGACTCAAGTCATTACCTGCGACAGGAGAGGTAGAATAGTAACACCAGAGTGTCCTCCAATTACTGGCACACTGACATCATTAACATTAAGTCCCTGGAAATAAATATATATATATATATTAAGACATCTTGTGGAATTCAGCTTTTTTTGACTTTGTACCATAATAACTTTTTAGTGTTAAAAATCAATCATTTAACAAATTGCTGTACCTTTGCCTCAGCCACAAAAGTATTAGCACGCACGATGTCCAGAGTTGTGACACCCAAAATCCTTTCTGGATCATAGACTCCAGCTTTCTTGTACACCTCACTTGCAATTGGAACAGTTGAATTCACCTTTTAAAAAAATGAAAAATCATCCAGAACTTTGCATACAAAGATCTTGTTAATGACCAACTTCTATTGTATCAAAGGTGGTTGCTTCCCTTAAGGTGGCTGGCTACTATAGAAAAATGAAGCTACTGCGCATGCTTCCACGCAATCACAATGATGCCATGAAGCAGGCAATCTGATTTTTGCTTCTTTTTCTTCAAAAAGTTGTTGATATGCTTGTGTTTAATGGTGAATATCTCGAAAACGACCTCAGAACACCCCTTTTTTCTTTCCAGATTTGAAATCAGCATTAAATTTGAGTTTAAAAAATTGTGATTCAAAAACTTTTTCATGGATTTTATCTATAGTAGGCAGCTACCTTAAAGAGCTTCAACTGTACAATGAATATTTTCTTTGAAGAATGGAATGAATAAACAAAGGCATTTGTACTTACGGGATTGGCAATGATACAGATAATAGCCTTTGGACAATACCTAGATGATAAATATTTGAATTACTGTAACTATCATGGTATTAGTAAATCAATGCTATATTTCAGGGATCAAAATAGCAGTTGGTCAATGATCAATGTCTGGTCAAATCTGGTACTTGACCGGTCAAATACAGTTTTGAATGGACATGTTGACTGGTCATATTTAGAAATAAATAGATAAAATATCATATGCCAGACATCTTGACCGGGTATGACTGGCCATTATTTTTAGCCCTGATATCCATGAAGATGGTTTACTGTAATAAATCAATAACGTTTGGATAATGGTATCCATATAATTATATTTTTTACCATGAGCCCAATAAGTAATTTTCAAATGACACATGAAGAAAAATAATCATTATTATCATAATATTGTAATGCACTAAGCTTAAGAGCCACTGAGAAAACAACTTACTTGGCACAAGCTTCTGCTAAGTTCTGGACAATAGAAGCATTGGTGTTGAAAAGATCATCACGAGTCATGCCTAAAAATTCAATTTTTTTTTTCAGTTTATGAAAACATATAAAAATGAGATTTTTTTCATTTTTCTCTTTTGCATCATAAACTTAACAAAGATAACAATTAAAATGAAGTCTTTGCATTATGATTTTACCAGGTTTTCTGGGAACACCAGCAGGGATAGCAACAATATCACATCCTTCTAGGGCAACCTTGAGCTCATCTGGGCCTTGATGGCTGGTAACCTATCACATATGAAATGAATAAGAAGGAAACTCAAACGCATCCTTTTTCATCATGATGGTTCAATACTATGCATTAATTTGCAAAGTGCAAGAATATGAATTTAGATTCCTGAGTGTTCATGTAAAAACCTTTGTAACTATACTGACGTTTCCATGTTTCCATAATTTTTATTCATTTGACGTTATCAAAACTGCAATGCAGTCCCAACTAGTAGCCGCTAGCCATTAATTATCAGTATAACTAGTCAATACTTAAGGACCAGCCAACATTTAATAGTTTTATATTTTTTATCAGATGCCACTGCTAAATCCTATTTATTTCTTTTATCATTTATTCTTTTTCCTGCCTAACTAGTGGGAATTTGTCTGCTTAAAAATGCTGTCTCCACTATATATGTAAACCAAGCAGAGCTGAGCTTAATATCAGCTGAATATTATTCTTATTTTATTTGAGAAGTAAAGGTAAACGGAGTCTTACCTTAGCTGGAGTTGAGATGTGACTCAGATCAGCAGCAACACCTGAAAAATATCCAGCAAATTTACATTAGTTTCATCAAATACTGTAAACTAAATATCATCTAAGCTACCCATCACGTACTTAAAGCTTCTTTAGCTTACTCTTGGTGTTTCAAAAACCCGTTAAAAACTATCCTCGCGTAAACAGACGAGTGAATATCTATTTAGTACATAAAGTTTGTACAGTGTACCTGGAGTGTTGACGATGTCGTACAAGGCAAGATGACTAACCAGAGGAGATTGCTTCAAGAGAAGCGACATAGGCTGACCGATACCACCAGCAGCACCTAGAACAGCTACCTTTGACTGCCTCTACATGATACAAACATGAAATCATGAAAGTGTAAGACGGATTTTTTAAAGCAAAATTTAAACCAGAATCGGCAAAAGTGTTGCAATGTGAACTTATATGTCTGATGATCAAAACGGTTTTTATCGAGGCTGTCGTACCTGAGTAGTCGAAGAAAACTGCCGAGAGAGTCTAGCAAGGGTAGTTACACCTTGTGGACGAGTTACGGCTCTAGAAAGCATTTTAAAATATATTTTTGGAGGTTTTTTTTAACACAAGGTACAAAATCTTTGACTCTTTGCACTGAGTAACGACGATCAAGACCGGCTCAAACGCATGCTCAAGTTTGTATAGCCGCATCCGTATGTATTGATGGCGCGTTTAATCAGATCGCGTGACTCACGCAATGTCACGCCAACATTGAGTAACGCGAAACGGGACGTGATTGTTTTAGTGTTTTGGACCTACCGTCTTTAACCAACTTCATTGTAAGCTGACTTTCACAGCATTGACTCACAAGAGTGCAAATGTACGGTTAGGGACCCATCTTTATTTACAGGGAGGGGGCTTGTGCAAATATAGGGGGTCCAGAATTTTTTTATTCTCCACAGAAGACAGGGCTAAGAGAGACAAAGGGCACTTAAGCGGGATGTGGCAAAAAAATTTGTGTGAGTGACTGATCAAAATGCACCAGCCCTCCCCTTCCTGTAACTGAATGACTGGTCCCTTAGATAAAGTGAAGGATCTGGGGGGGGGGGGGGGGGGTGAAGAAGGGGGACCTGCCCCCCTTTTGTTAAATTCCAGTCATTGAAACCCTTTTTATGGGTTTTGTGTGTTATTGGTGAGAGGCACCCTGTAACATAGTCACCCCCATTTTAAAAATCCTGGATCTGCCCCTCCTCCCGCATACACACACACACTGAAAAATGGTCCTTCTGGGAATCCCCTTATAAAATTTAAAGTATGATGTCATCATTATCATAGAAACACAATGATATACTAGGTTATTATTATTCAAAATATAAGAATTTTTTATTTTTCACTCAACCACTCTCTGTACAACAATTCAATGAAACATTAAAGTAAAATCATTGACAATCAATATCATATCTACAACAATGGAGTTATATTAATAATATGGTTCACTAATGTCAGTGATGGCTTTTCCAAACAGCTTGTCTTCCCACTTTGCAAGCTGAACAATAAAGCCTCGGGTTAGCTGCATGTTTTCCTTGCACTTCAGCAAATGCTTGTAGGCATCCTAGAAGAAGAATATCATATATCTTTTTAATTTACCTCTCAAACATTTATTAGAAGTGATAAAATTAAATTAAGGAGGCTCAAATAAACACACTCTCAGCTACCAAGAAGTAAGTCCTTGCCATGTGACCTAACCAATGGGTGATGTAAAACGTAAACTTAAATACAACAGCTAGACAGGGGCATAGCCAGGATTTTCTAAAGGGGAGTGGTCAGGGGGAGGTGCACAGATCTGAAAAGCTACCATTTTGTTTGGTGACCCCTCGAAAACAAAAACTCAAAAAATGAATACCATTATTTTTTCATCTCAACAGTCAGATTGTTTTACTATTTCTCATTCCTTTTCCTACAAAGGGGTGAGATTGACAGGCACCCTAGGAACCCCTAGCTATGTTACGAGACTGCATGTATGTATAATGTTATACCTTTAATGAAATCTTTTTATGCCACATGATGTATGCAATAGCAATAGTAATACATCTACTGATGCCAAGAGTAGAGTATATGAGAACACCTTGTCCGTCATCAGTTTTATGGTCATCTGTAACATAAAGATCGAACATAAGAAAGGATAGGAATTCAAAACAAAATTAATGTTCTACATCATTTGTTAAATATTGACATAGAATGTCTGGATTGACAGCAAGGATGCAAATCACATTTGGAACAAAGAAACAACAAGGAAGGATAGTAGAGATTATCTTAAATGAACACTTACCAATAAAATTGACTGCATCTTGGAAATAAGAATAAATGTCTGCATCACTGCTATCTTCCACTGGGATGTTTAGCAACTGGCTTACTTCCTTATCATTCACTCCACGTTTTATGGAGTCAGCAGAAAACCTAAGTGAAGGCAAAGAAGATAAAAAATGTATTTTGATTTAAGTATATACCTGATTCTAGATCTATATACATGGCACCAAAGTTTATTACATTTGTTGGCAGCGGTTGGCTTTTCTCTCTCTTGCATTTCAAGGATGTTTACTTACACTTTATCAGTTTCCATGGAAACATTAATATGGGCTTTAAGCTTTAGATGTTTGGTGATTTCTTTCTTTTGTGACTGTTCAAATGTACCAACATATAAGAAACTTGGAAGAACTTCCAATGGATAGGTAAGAATTACATCCAGCTCCTAATAGAGAAGGTTTGACAACAGTCAGATACATTTTTTTCCTACAGTGTGGTAATAATAGCAAACAATATGACCACAAAATTGAGTCAGTAGGTTGTTGACCAACAGCATGCGGGTGTGCAGGGTGTGCAGACCACCCACTATCACCTTGCCAATATGGGCCTGAAAACCACTAACAGTCTAACATCCTTTTTTCTTAATTTAAATAATTTAATTTTCTGAATTTTTGGAGTATGATTGCAGTTTCAAAATTTGTGTCCAAAAAAAGGAGGAAGATTAGTGAATGGTACGTTAATTAATTAGAGAATAAAAATTGGATAATTACCCTTGGCATATAGATAATTTTCTGTGTCCTTAAGAATGGATAAAGTGCAGAAAACATCTCATAGCCACCTAGAAAAAATACACAGAATGATACAGATAATACACAAATGAGTATAAGCAAAAAACATATAACAAAATGAAAAAAATATAAATGATTATACCTTTTAGAACTTTGACAGGATTTTTGCTACCCATTTCCCACAACAATTTGGCACAAGATAAGGCAGAACTTCCTGGAAAAAGGAGGGAAAATATCAAACTTATTTTTTGTTAGTTTATTATTGAAGGAAATCATTTTGAAGTGAACATCATTTTTGCAAGAAATGCACACATCAGACCATAGTTATGGCTTATAACAAGTGCAAGCCTAAACACAATATGGAATCTTCGTCATGCAAACATGTCAAATATCAGAGAGAGCAATAGCCCACTTTCGATATTCTGGTTGAGTGATCACGCACAAAGCAATTCAAGATGAGGCTCCGGGGAACTTAACAATGGAGTAACCTAATATATTCTTTTGTTTCCCCGGAGCCTCGTCTTGAATTGCTTTGTGCATGATCACTCAACCAGAATATCGAAAGTGGGCTATTGTATGTAATACATTCAAAAGCTAGCTGGCTGCATGTATGCTTGGCTTAGCTCCCCAACCTTTGTAATAATTCATTCCTGTTTACCTTTATCTTTAGTTGTGTTTGTATTGTTGTCGTAAAGAACAACGTTCACTTTAGTCTCAAGCTCTGCATCCTCTGGTACTGTGAAAGCCCCTATATCATTCTGACAAAGAACCAAATGAATATCAGCTGTTATTCTACCGACCACCCAGTCGTATATATTGCTATTCTATTTTCTCAAATGTCGTCTTATTGATATCACTGACTCACCCGCGGTGCATACTTAGCAGTCACAACATGACTCTCACTGTAGTCATATCTCTTCCTGGTGTCTGGTGGTTAACAACAGAGTATCACCAAGATGAATTTACACGAGCTCATATCGCGAAAGATGATAGAATTTGAATAAACTGAATATTTAGGAACTCACCGAGTAAAAGCAAGTAGTTGGGATCGCTGAGTCGAGGATGTTGGAACGACTTTTAGTGAATGAAGAATCAAGTAAAATGAAGTCAGTAAAACCAATTTCGAAAGATTTTGAAACGACGAGAAATATTATTGGCGAGAACGTTTAGGCCTACCTGGTTTAACAAGTTGTAAAGCTCGGATGGTTCACAAAGAACAATTCCAGAGGATGACATGATTAAAATAATGTCTTGATGAAAGATCAGAAAGCTTTTTTTCTCGCGGATTAGATGCTCATTTTCACTTGGATTTGTTTTCTGTTGCTATGATGGGTTATTTCCGCTGGCCAGTAATGACCAGAAACTCTGGCCTGTACCACAGGGAACCCAAGGGTTCCCCTCACCTTCGTCTTCGCCGACTTTTTTTTCGTTTCTGTTACTTATATAGAGTGGATTCGTAATATTAAATCAAATCTACCAGTTGGGTTACATGATATACAGTAAAGCATTTGCGAGTCAAGGGTTGAATATGTACTGCACTAGTTTCAATGTTTGGTCTCTCCCTCTATTTCATAGGCCCCTTCACAGACGCTCTTAGGGTTGTCACATTTCTTTCCCCACTGATGATCATGGGGAGAGAATCGTTGCATGACCCTAAGAGGGTCTGTGTAGGAGGCTTTTGATTTGAGGGCTTTTTTCAAAATCATCAATAATTTTGTTTTCCCTGGAATCACAAAACTAAAGTCTTTGCCATCCAGTAGATTTTCCCACAAATCCTAATAAAATATTCAATGTTATGTCTAATGCCTTTTCTCCTAGGTTTGACATATTGGGCTAAAACCCTAAAACTTGTGCTCAGACTTTTCGTTTCTGGTGTTCATTTCTATGCAACAGCTTCATTTAAAGAGGCTAGGGTCAGGTGACCGATGTAAATGACCAATAGTTATCAACAACACAACACACTTGAATGATAAAGTTTGAATCATTTTATTAGACTCAATATAATGCTGCAAAAAAGGTTATTAGCATAAAACATACAATCACACAATTACTGCAGTGTTCAATATTACACAAACTATCATACTCTTCCTCGGCTTTTCAATGTCATCAATCAAAAATCACGATAGTTCTTTTGACAAACAGTACAGCATCAATTAAGAACTATCAGATTTCTGTTATATTGGCTAGCGCAGTTATGAAGATAGCATCTTGTCAATAAAAAATGTGGTATGCTGTTGTTGCCACATGTCATTTTTAATGGCATAATTTTTCTAAAAAAAAAAGAAAGATCTCTGAAACTAATTTCAATCATACCACCTTTAATGAAATTCCTCCTGATTGTTTGCATCAATCCTGATAAAACTCACTCAAGGAGGCAAGAAAGATTCCACCATGGCGAAGCGCCAATGAAACCAATCCTTTCCAACTTGCTAAAATCCAAAAAAAGAAATCCTAGGATATCCATCATCAGTATTGATTGATTGATCCTGTTCCCTTCCATTGATATATGCAATCCTTTATCTGCACAAGATAAGTGAAGTTGTCAAAAACGGGAACAATCAAAGGTAAGCAAGACTTACGTATTGATAACTACAAGCTAATAATACATTACAGCGACTCTCAATATTCTGTGAACTCAGACATTTCAAATGCTTATTGTGAAATTGGTTTTTCACTGCCGTCAATCAAAACTAATCAGTCGGTACCTTTTATATTTTTGACTGGCGTCAGTGAAAAACCAAATTGCAATGGACAAATCACAACTACTGAGTTCGCAGAATATTGAGAATCGCAGTAACAGATACAGAGCACTTCTTAATATCAAACCGATTGTTAATGAAAATGACTTAATCAAGGGATATTTGTGTAATATAGCATCCCAGTACTAATTTACGAAAAGGTACTTATGGCTTAAAAAACAATCCTGCTGCAATGCAAGGCAAAAAAAGGTTGCTAGGACATTTTTTTTGAGCACTTGAATCATACTTCTCATTCTATTCTGCAAATATCTATAGATTATAATAAATTAAAACTAGCCTTAATAGGCTATTAATTACACAAACATTGTTACAGAAATCTAGGAGTGTTCTAGGCTTTTCAAGTACTGTTAGTTATAAATCAAGGCTACATAGGTAAGATGACCTATGCATACCATATTCCAGGATTTGTGATCCAACTGACTCCCTCCTATGAATCCCTTGTTAAGATGATCCTTTTCCGATTCTGATCATGGAGCAAGTGATGCTCCTGTTAGTTTTTACTTTGTCCTAAGACACTTGTGCATGCCTTACCAAATAGATTAGCAATCCTTTGGTTATCTATAAAACAAGGTAATGAGATGGTGAAAGGATGTTTAAACTTTGTACTAAGCATCAAAGTAAACCTCTCAGTAACAGATTACCTTTCTTCTTCTGTGAGACAAAAATTAAGGAACTGAACTTTCAGATTCAAAATCACAGACATACTCTACATGTTATTGGTAACAAAAGTTTCTACAAATAATAAGCAAAACTGGCAAATATTACTAGAGTTAGATCAAGACTAAGAGTTATAAAATAGTTTATGAATGGCTGCTTGAATGGGATCTGGATCGACGAGGACTGTAGGATCGTCTTGGACTTTCTGACCTTCTGGGAGATTTTGAATATGATCTCATTCTTCTTCTTGTTGGGCTTCTTGATTTAGATCTTGAAGGTGATCTGGATTTGCTGCGTGATCGCCTTGGTGAGCGACTTCTTGAGCGAGATTTGCTGTGGGACATGTTGTCTGTCTTAACCCGAACATATGAGACCTCACCCTGAATGATAAGTAAATGTGTGAATCTCATGTACCGGTACTTAATTACCAAGTTAAAACTCCATATCTTTGTATACTAACCTCATGTGACCTGAATTTTGAATCATCCATGTTTTTCAAGGCATATTTCATGTCCTCATAACGAGAATACTCCACCACACCAGTTCCATCTTTGAATACATCTGTGAAGAGCACATCACCAGCTTCCCTCATATGGTCTTTGAGATCTTGCCAACTTCCAGTTGGTGGAAGTCCAGAAACGTGGACTCGATAGTCAGACCTGCGTGGTGGGGGTCCCCTTCCACGACTAGAAAAGCCACTACTTCCCCGGCCACCACCACCGCCACCACCACCACCGCCGCCGCTTCCTCCCCCTCGACCACCTCTAGGAAACTCCACCCTGATTCGGAATCCTTCAAATTCGTAACCATCTTTACCCCTTACAGCATCTTCTGCATCTCTGTAGGATAGGAGAAAAAACAGGAGTTCATTTTTTTGATGAATCATGAAAACTATGAAGATTTTTTATCTAATACTCTAAAACTTCAACAAAGGTATTTATTTTTCCTGATATACACTTTCTTAAATAAAATGACTTATCTCGAGTGCATAAACTGAAGAAAATATCCTCCAATGATTGTTAGCTCTGATCCAAACTCTGTTGCGTAAATCATTTTGGAGTTTTTCCTCCACATTCCACAACTCAGAGCAAAAGCGAAACAACTTATGAAAAGATCAAAAACACGATCACAAATACGCGTCAAAGTTTTTAAGACATTCAGAGATCAAATTAGAATTCCTTAAAGTAAATATAGTAAGTAGATCGCTCACCTTGGATCCTCGAATTCAACAAATGCGAAAGGTGGACCACCACGTCGGTTCTTCAGGTCGACCTCAGCAATGTGACCGTACTTATAAAAGATGTTTTCTAAATCTTTTTCACGAATGTCTTGAGGCAAATTTCCAACATAGACTCTACAGTCATTGTTGTTACTTCTATTCATGTTGTTCATGTGTGAAAAGTAAAGATTCTTAAGAGTTAAAAACTTCAATTTAGACGCTACAAAGACAAGTTTCTCAAACAAATATGGCGTCGTTTATAAACCTAAAGACCACGTGGCCCTTGCTTGGGGGGACCCTATGGTTTGATAAGGGTCACACAGGTAGCCCAAGGACATGTGCAAGCTTATTTAGCGCGCAGTTAACGTTGTCTGTCGTTATATATATTTATCTGCGTTTCCTTATACTATGGATTTTGGGATTATATATATATTTCAAAATCGCTTACACTATCAATGAAAAAATGGGCACTCAATTTTGATTTGTTCCTCTGAATCTGGAGCAAAGTTATAGATAATTTTTTAAAAAGTACCCGGCATGAATACGGGAGAAGGCAAATCAAGATACCTTGATATATTTTCTTGTGCATAAGATAAAACTATTCTTCCTTTGTTTCCCAGGAGAAACGGTACAACAATTTATGCACTTTTAAGTATCTATATATTTATATCACAGTCAGTTCAGTTCCTGGACCCAGTATAAATTTGCGCAGCAAAGACGAGCTGAATAAGCGGGGTCATCTTTGTAATTCGTGCCCTTTATGCCACAACCAAGATGGAATCCGAATATTTCCCACGATAGATATTTTCCCAGCTTCCCGCATGCATGAGCTTGGCGGGATAACACGACTTGATTTCGTAAATTTTTTGAAAATTTAAGTCTTATAAACGTGCGTACCGATAAGAAGTTAAACACAATGGTAGGCCACATGCCTACAGACAACATACCTCGATCACACATTAAAAATCCTAAGTAGTTCTCTATTGAACTCGAAGGAAAATCAATGGCGAACGAGCAAAGCTACAAATACCTCGTGCTCGATATCATGTGATTCCTTTGTCTATCATTTTTGACATTGTCAATCATATTGACAAATATAGACAAACCAAAACTCCACTGGACAGACATTTTGGTTACGAGTTCTCGTCCAAATATGACGCGTGACGTCATATTGCGCAATTTTTGCATTTTCAGACGCCCGAAAAAGAAAAAGATAAACGCACCCCATTTTTAGACTGAGCTGCCACAGGCAACCCAGTAAAAAGGTAACATTAAAAACGTGGTTACAAACCTCCTTATAAATGTAACATAAATAATAATTTTAAAACTGGATCTTCTCATTATTGTTTTATAATTAATGCCAACCCTTTATTTTGGCGTGGGTCTTAGACAAAACATTAAACTGTGGCGAGTACAATAGAATCGTTTTATTGGTCGTGATGTCATAATGCCAAAAAGGGATTGGTCAACCATCGGTACAATTTTTCGGCATCCTATAACTGAGATTTCAAAGGGAGGCATATATAAATTATGGTGAAAAGGTAAGTTAGTATGGGGAGGAGCAAGGTTGGGTGTGAGTTTAAAAAGGAAAATGTCTTTATACCTTCATATTCGGGTTATTTCTATATAATAAATTCATGCTAATAAAATCAATAAACATATATGAAATGAACTAGATATATTTTTTTCTATTTTCCCATCGAAAATTCTGGTTATATTTTATGATAAGCATAAACAAATCGCTTTTCATACAGACTAATACTTTCGCGCATTATGCAAATAAATTTTGTTGCTAGGGAGATATGTTTGGGCGCGCATATTTTGCTGTTATAGGATGCCGAAATAGGACACGGTAACTGTCCAATCAGAATTAATCAAGCCCTATCATTTACCAATCAAATTCTTTTCTTCGACCAAAGCCAGTTTGTGGCGAGTACCTTTGGCGTTGTAAAAGTGTTTGCGGTGTTGTTTAGGGATCAAACAGTACAGTTTCATCTGTGGCGAAGTATTGTAATAACTGTGGAGACTTGTTTTTAGACAAGGTGAGTTTCTTTCCCGTTCTTTTGCTTTGAGACTATTTCAATCCAAGAGAGGCCATTTTTCTCAGGATCTGCTGATTCATGTCATTTCTGGTGAGCATGCAGAGCGCCAGAATTCAAAGTATTCATAGTTTTTCTCCTTGTCTTTTGAAAGATGACAGAAAGAAAAGCCGTGATAAAAAATGCGGATATGTCCGAGGACATGCAGCAAGACGCCATCGAGTGCGCAACCCAAGCTATTGAGAAATTCAACATCGAAAAAGACATTGCTGCTTTTGTCAAGAAGGAGTTTGACAAGAAGTACAACCCAACGTGGCATTGTATCGTTGGAAGGAACTTTGGCTCGTATGTCACTCACGAAACTAAGCATTTTATCTACTTCTACCTTGGGCAAGTTGCCATACTTCTTTTCAAGTCAGGATAAATCACCATTGACAGAGAAATTCTTATAACAAGCTCATAGCTTCGTAGCTAAAGTGAAGCGTGGTGGTGTTAATGCTGGTTCTAGTTTTGTGAATATATTTTTTAGATTTTTGCCCTAATTGTATTGTTTTTCGCTTAAAACACAAAGCAAAGATGTAAAATAATTTATATTAGAAACTTAGTTATATTCATACTTATTCACATATTTGATTATAAATAAATAAATGAATAGCTGTTGCTATGGAAGTGTCTTGTCTATTATCTTTGATATTATATATTACTCAATGATATTGTCTTAATTTCTTTTTTATATCTGAGCAATATTTTTTGTGGTACAAGTTATTAGGTACATAGTGGTAGGTGAGATACTGAAATAGAGGAAATGTGGTAGCCTTGCCCCCTTCCCTAAACAGTGTCTGTTTACTTACACTTAGGAACCAATTATTGCTTTAATGACCGTGAAAAAGTTAATTAACAAAATCGTACTAATTAGTGAGAGTTAAGTCATGAATCAATGAAGCATTCACATTTTGTACTACTGATTTGTATAATTACCCAAGCATGAATGTTACTATTTATTCATACCTATGTCTCGCATAGGCTTAGCTATAAATCACTAGATTGCCAGTTCCAGTTCAGCAAACACAATACTTTTTACTGAACTTACCAATTTATTTGTACAATAGCTTTCAAAGTTTTTCACACATTTCAAAACTCTACCACATACAAAGACAAACAAGTGATAACTAAAATATTTCTATTTTGTTTATTACTTTAAATTACTTTAAAAAGTAGTTAGGAACTACACATTACTTCACACAACCATTTTATACTTGAATTGTTTTTATTTAAAAATCCTGTTACATTGCTCTGTTGTTCACATTGAGATTTTAACATGATTTTTTTTAGCTTTTATAAAAATTGTGTCACCAAGTGAATAATCTATATTTAATTACAGCTTGAACCCTGAGTGAATAGCAGCAATACCAAAATTTAAGTTTTCATAGGTAACACTTCTAAATCCAGCATCTTCTATCATCCCAGCAAACTCTTCCTAAAAACAAATAATATTTTATTCAAAACTAGGTAGTTGATTCACATTCAAGCATAATAAGATGCGTAAATATCCATATATATATATATATATATATAAGATGCAGGGCCTGCGGAGAGGGAGGGGCTGGGGAGGCTTAAGCCCCCCCTCCCCCACTTTTTGCCTAAAACATGGTGTTGTAGTCTTGTGGCCCTGGGTGCAAAAGGAAATATTAGCCCCACCCCCACCACTTTTCAGCTTGCTCTGTGGGCCTTGAGATGAAAATTTTCTTGGAAAGGGTTACGTCAGAAAATTTTAGATGGAGTAAGGAAGTGCATAATTTTTGAGTCAGTTGAGGGTGGGTCACCCTGAAAAGGGAGGGTTGTTCTATATTCATAGTTACCTGATTTGGGAACTGTCGAATGCTTTCCACTAAATACTGGTAAGACTTCCAGTCTGCGGCCAATACCTGACCCATTACTGGAATTGCATTGAATGAGTATTTGTCATACACTCTGGAAAAAATAGAGAAAAAGTGTCATACCAAACATTCTTAAAACATTATTACAAATTGATACATGTATTAATTATTATACCTTGAAATTACTGGGTTTTTTACTTCACTAAATTCCAAACACAGAAATCTTCCTCCAGGACAAAGAACTCTGTATGCTTCCTCTAAAGCCTGCAAGTAAATCAACAACTTAAATTGATACTAATGATGAGGAAGACTTACCCAATTTATGAAGTACAAGAAAATTCCCTTCCACAGGCATGGCAAATTTTTAGTGAGGGTGAAGGCATTCCCCAGGACCCCCTAGATTAGCCCCCCACTCAAAAATATGCTCCTTGTCCCTGTTTAATGAACCACCCCATCTCATGGAAATTGATGTCCGTTTTTACCAACCTCTTGTATTCTTGTAACATTTCTAATGCCAAAGGCAATTGTATAGGCATCAAAAGAATTGTCTTTTGCAGGAAGATTCTGTGCATCACCAGCTACCCATGACAAGCCTGTTTACAACAACAGAATTCTGCATCAAAATATTTATGATTCATGTCTATATTTAGACTACAAAAAATATAAACTCAGGTTACAATAAAAAAAATTTTCCATTGGAATTTCAGGTAACTCTACCTGGAAATGTTTTTACCTGATGTAAAATTCAGTTTCTCTGCTTTTTGTTTTCCAACTTCCAACATATTTTTATTGATGTCGCAAACTGTGACCCAAGATTCTCTTCCTTTTGAAGGTTGGTAAGTTCCACTTTTCTGTTTATTGACATATCTTAAAAATCTAAAAGCAATATCTCCTGAAAAAAATCCAAAATTAGATGATGATTATATTACTGTGGGTCTCTTTCTCGAACATGTATAATAAATAATTATTGATGTTTTCAGGTTGGGTGCAATGTTTTCCCATTTCAGATCACATGTCATTCTCTTGGGAATAAGATAAATTTCACAAGTATTATCTTCAAAATTTATCAAGCACTGGAACAAGTCAGGGCATCGCTTACATACTGAACTGGAATTTAGCATGTTAGGTTTTGCAGAAGGAAGAAAACTAGTAAACAAAGATTTCTCACCAGTTCCTCCGGCGACGTCTAAGAGTTGTTTACCCGGAAGTGGGTTCAGTACTCTCATGAATTTATCTTTCCATATTCTATGGATACCAAAGCTCATTGCATCATTCATCAGGTCGTATGATGTTGCTACATTCTCAAATACCTTATATACTGAAAAAAAGAGGAAAATCAGAAAATAATTGTGTTGGGAACCCTGTACTTTTTAAAATCATATTTTGAACTTTTTGTAATAAGAAATTATTAATTAATCAATCAATAATTAATTAATTTTATATTGTTATATCTTATTAGAGAATGAGAAATTAAGTTTTCATTTCTTTCAATTTAACTAAAAAATATTATAATGATGATTGTGTAAGGATTTCATTAGAACAAGATCTTAATACCTTTTTCGTTTTTTTCCTCTTCTGTTACCGTCTCATACCCAAAATGAGTAGTCTCTTGTTGAGCACGTTCATTAGAGAACCATCTTTGTCGTATAAGAGCACTTGACGTCCTGCCACAGAGTACACAATTCTTTAAAAACTGCGAAGCGTTGATGACAGTTCTTCTTGTGCAGGCCGCCATCTTGGAATGGCTCTAAACACAGGTAGCCCAAACTTAGCTTTTTCGTTGACTTGTACTTTTCGTTGACTCGGAAAATCAATAGATATTTGTATCTGATAAATTAAGGAAATTTAATATAAATGCCTTGAATTTTTATTGTAGATCAACATTCATGTACAATGGGAAGTCTAAAAATTGCTTTGTAAAGCTAAAATATGGCTGCAAGACAAAAAGTAAAAAATGAGATGAAATTTCAAAATGTATCATAAACACCAGTTTTTAGCCAGATGTTAAAACTTTCACTTTCATTTGTTCTATTTCGCCTATTATTTTTCCCGAAATTCAATATTCTGATTGGTATGCATGGGCTCCCTGTGTTCCCAGTATGCTTCAGGTTTTTGTTGGTTTTTGTTATTACTTGGCCCGTCCAAAGAAAACCCTTCAAGTGCCTCCAGGCCGCAGCGCTATAGCAACAATGTCCACGCATCCTTGGGGCTTCTTTAACGATATTTGCTATCATCCTACGTTAGATACGCTAAGACTGGAAATGTAGTTGGGTCTTTCTAGCAAATTCCAAGTAGCCGAAATTTCGCGGGGAAAAACAACAACTCGAGACTCACAAAAATGGCGCTAAAAAAGAGAGGTCTAGTTAATATTGTCATCTATATCTTGTCAAATGCGTATCTTTATTCCATTGCTATTTTTTATCTATTAATCTAGATTTCCAAAAGATCGCTCAACAAGTCCAAGAATTCTTAGGCAAGTTAACCTGTGAGGAAGGAACGGCAGATTTACGAGATGCTTTGAACTTAGCTCTTCTCTACACTCAAAGATACTACAAAACATTACGAAGTCGTAGCCATTCGAATAACATGTCTCCAAGCTCGGAACACCGTTCTCTTAGCGGAACATTGCTTTTTACTACCAGCTGTGGAGCAGTTAGTCCTGTATCGCCTGCTTGTGGTATGCAGAACCAGTTTGAGTGGAAATGGTATAATCTCGAATCCCCCAAATTATCAGCAAGTTTGGGTACCTCTGAATTCTCTTCGATATCTCCCTTCTTGCAAGCCGCTAAAACAGGTGATATCGAAGTGCTCAAGAACCTGATCGATGAAGGTAAAAATAAAAATTATAATCTATTTGCTTATCGAAATAAAAAATTGTTAAGATTTTTAGCGCGGACCGTAAAGTCGTTAAAAACTGTACAAAGTTTATTCTATAATTTTATGTGTAATTACTTTAAAAGGGCCAGTATATACTTCATCTCTGTATATTACTTGTCGATAATCAAAAACTGTTATGTTGACAGTAACATCGTTGAGTAATGTCCGAAAAGAGTTTTTGCTGATTTTTTTCGATCGAATTATTTGATTTATTATTGCTGTCGTACTATTATTTTATACCACTCCTCGTTCTTCGGATTCAAAACTTTTCGTAATTTTCATTAATCCTGCATTATTACCAAGAGCTTTGTCAACAAACTTTTTTATCTTCGATAAACATGAAATATTCCTGTTCTTTTGCTATGTTTTTCTTTTTCGCACTCGTTTCAACATTTTATACCATTTACTTCTAATTTTACAAAATGTCAGTTTAAAAAATGCGTAAATTACTTTGATGTAATTAAATTTTTTGATGTTCTTGATTTCGACGAGAATCGAATAATCTAACTATTGTTTTTGGTCAAGTTTTGTCATTCTGACGCCTAGTTTCCTGTTGAAATGCGAAAAGAATAAAAGACTTTCCTATTAAACAATACTATCAAACATTTTACAGGCTGTTTTTTCTTTTAACCTTATTTTAACAGGAAATGGTCTCAAGGTTTTTAATTTTCAGCTGTTTCGCTAAAAGATAAAATACTTCTATAGAAGCACAACTCAATATTTAATTGAAAAACGTTTTTAATAATTCTTTCAACGTTTCATTGAATTTGAACAGCAAATGTTTCAGAAGACATTTTATTTCTTATTGTCTCTTACTTTTTAATCTCAAAATATTTTCATTTTTTGAAAAGTTTTTTTATTTGAGACACATCAATAATGTTTTTGCTTTCTCCTTTTTCCTAATAATTGGTGAGTGTACATAATTGATAAGACATTGTTTCAACTGAGCTGAGACACTCATGTAGCACTCAAGTCCCTCATGCAACACTCAACTCGCATGTTGTTTTATCAAAACACTGAGATAAAAAATCGGTTTAAGTGTCGATAATCTCACATTATCTGCTATAAGATATCATAAACCCACATCCACTACATTAGTGAAGGTATATATTTTGGGGGAGGGGGCATCAATAGTCCATAGTTTATAGTAACCAATCTAATCAAAACACTAAGTAAAGATAAGAAAACCATTAAAGTGCCAGAATCTTCTCTATGATGTCAAGATTTGATTGCACTCAAATGGTTTCCTTTCTTTTCTTCTTCCTTTCCTTTTTTACTTGGGGCAGGAATTTAGAAAGCATCCACATTAATTTTGACAGTAACCATAAAAACTAAGCACTATCCAATCATCACACTTTGTTCTAAAACCATTTAAGTGTCAGTCATACATACTAATGATATTTCCTGTGATGTTGTGATTGCATTGCTAGCTAACCTGTGCAGGTGGTACAAGGGATTTTGCTATAAACCTTACCCCCCTGTAGCAGCGATGCATGCTAACTAATTCCTAACTAATTATGTTTTGTCTGGGGGGGGGGGGGGGGGCGGCCACTAGGTGCATGAATGCCTAAAGTTTTGGGAAATACCATTTCTAAGAGTATTGAAAAGTGTTTTTACAATTTCTTTCTTAAAATGTCACTGGATTCCCTGGAGGAAGTTTCATCATTTGGTGAACTTTCCAACTCAAAATTCCACTTCCATTGTTAAGATGATTTTTGCTTGTTTTACATGAATATTTCAGACTCAGAGGCTGTTAACTCAGTGGATGGTTTGGGCAGAAATGGATTAATGTACACTGTCCACGGCAACACACCTGAACATGTAGAATGCCTGGAACTAATTCTAGAGAAAACACAGCTTGATCTAGACCACCAAGCTAATGGTAAATATGTGAAATACAAAATAACTGCTTTCTTAGTACAGGGGTACCTCAGAGGACACCTTTAGGACCTTGCACAGTGTCCTCTTAAATGTATTATAGAGGTTTGTTTTACGTAAATGAAACTTACATGATGAAAATTTTGGGGCTGTGCAACTAGATAGAAACAAAAACAAAGCTCTATCAGGGATTGTTGAGACAGGGCCGGTTGGGGGGGGGGGGGGGGTGCAGTTAGCCCCCCACTTTTTCCCTTTTGTATACTAGTCTCTTATATCTTCCAATCTTAGTCCCCCCAACATTTTCCCAAACTAGTCTCTAAGTCCACCCCCCCCCCCCCCCCCCCCCAGTCCATTCTCTTTAGGGTGCTTCATTGTCCTTGTCTATTCAGCTTTAATAGAGGTATCAATACCTGTATATTATTGGTTATTTATCTTTAAGATTATTCTACTGCTCTTCATGTTGCGGCACATGAAAATAACACCACAGCACTGAAGTTACTGCTACAGAACAAGGTGATTGGGATTCTTTTATCAATACTAATTATATTAATGTTAAATTCATTTTTTCATCATTCCTAAAAGATGGAGAGAATTTTAAAGTCAAGTACTTGTTTCTACACAAACATAAATTATTAAAAATGTTGTTTTATCTGCGCTAAATTTGTTTAATTGAACCATCTTAAAGTTATTAACATATTTATTTTAATAATTACCACATACTAGCTGTTTTCATTGCTATGCCCTAATCGAGACTGTTGTGACAAGAAAACCAGACAATATACTATAGAGTCAATCCAAGAAATCATTAGGAAAGGTTAAGGCACATTGGACCCATGAATCTATCAGTGCGTTGCAATAGAAACAGTGGCAAAGTAATTATATATAATGTACATGTTAAAATAAAATTGTGTATGCATCCTTTAGGCATCATGTTCCATAGAGGACAATGAAGGCCGTACAGCACTACATTGGGCAGCAGCCAACCCCTCAGTAGATAATCTTAAGGTAAATCTTATAGGATTTATAAATTTACTCAAGGTTGTGCCAAAGTTTATTTACAACACTTTTTATATTTTTTTGCGACCTATTAACTGACTCCAGACATCTGGCATTTTGGTTTCCATGGCTTATCATGAGACAAGTTCATTTGGATCTAGTGATAAGGAATTCCCACGATTATACAGGCATTTTTTACATGGGAATTTCTTTATCGCTTGTGATTGGAATGAACTCAGGCCATTATAAATTTGAATGACGGAAACCAAAAATGCCAGACATCTGGAGTTGGTAGGTCACAGTAATAATATGAAAAGTGTTTTAATCTGATGAACCTTCAGCCTTGTTCCAATATTTTAAATTTGGATCAATTCACTACTTTTATTTGACCCTTCTTGGCTCATAATCATCGAATTTGAGGTGCAATTTCCATGAATACAATCATTTCCTTAAGCCTTTAGGAGATGGAAGACTATTGATTTTATGCAAACTGCACCTCAAAGACAAGGATAAGAAACCACACTGTCATGACTGCAGTCTAGCCACCCCTCCCCTATCAACAAGGTTGACCCCCCTCCCCCAGTCAAAACTTTGCTCTATGGTTCTGAGTAGATAATACAACTAAAAAATGACTTGGAATGATGATGACATTTCTGATGATGTTTTAATGAACTGTGGTCTAATAAATTTCATGCCAATTCTCAAACTTTAGCTTCTGTTGCAAAATGGCGCGAATATCAGAGTCAATGATTGTGAAGGACTGACTCCAGCCATGTGGGCATGCCACTTCGATCAGCTGCAGAACCTGTCTGTTTTTCAGTCAGCTCTCAGTAGAGTAGATCCTCGTGATGAAGCTGTGTATGAAGAGACAGACTTGAAGGGAAGGACCGTTGTGCATTGGGCAGTCAACAAGACTGGTTCAACAGACTGTCTGAGGGTAAGGTTGCTGTCCTTGATTAAAGTGGAGAAATTTATGTGAAGATTAAAGAGCTGTCCTTGTTATCATCCTTTTTAAATGGCCGCTCTCTCTTTATCTCTCTGTCTGTCTGTCTGTCCTTCTGCCTGCCTGCCTGTCTGTCTGTCCTTCTGTCTATCTTTCCTTCTGTCTGTCTGTCTGTCTGTCAGCCTGTCCGTCTGTCGGTCCGTATGTATATCCGTCTGGTACCCAAAAAGATTTTGAGCCAATCAATCGAGCCAACTAGGCCCCCAAAAGTTATTTGGGGGCAGCACATGCCCCCGCTTCCGCCACCCCTGGGTAGAGATGAACAAGCTAAAGGTGATGGCGATGACAAAGATGTTGCAAATGATGATGCTGTTGCAGACTTATGATGATGTCACATTTTGATTGCCATCCTATTGTTTCCCTAGACGCTTCTTACAAAAGAATCAGGATTACTATACGACAACGAGAAAAAGAACGTTCTCCACACTGCAGCAGAACAAGGTAAACATTCCAAGTGAACCGGTTTGTAATCACATCAATTCTTCTTTGTGCCACGGACACGGCACAGAGAGAAAAGTTTGTGCGCACACCCTTATTATTAGTGTTTTCAATCCCTCGCGCGCGCAAAATAAATACATCGGCCTTGCAACGCAAGATTCGAAAACAAAAATAGTTAACCTGTTTATTGATTTACCCCTTCAGGCGTTTTACCGGCGTGTCAGCTTGTTCTAGATATCTGTGGAGATGAGTGTCTGTCCATGACAGACAGTAAGGGGAGGACACCTCTTCATCTTGCTGCTCTTTGTGGCCACGCGGAAATTCTTATGTTTCTTCTCGACAAGGGTGGTAAGTTTAACGTATGAGATTTCAAAAAAAGAATATTTCCGATATTTTTTCTTCTAAGACCAAGTTAAAGGTTTAGAAAAAGCGCATTCCATTTTTGGGAGGTCTCTGTACTCTCTGCAACAAAAAACGATTTTGTTACGCGTGCGGAGTAGTCAGTAATGCGAGCAATATGCATGTCACATAATGCCTTAATTCACACGGTGCAACTGGTGCGCGCATCGCTGTATACTCGTATTACCACCCTGTAAAACAACAAAATTTTGTTGCGCAACTTTGTTGCAGAAGTAGAAGCACTTTCTACTCTCTGCAACAAAGGGCTGGTAATACGAGCAACCTTCACAGCTCTGCAACTTGCAACGCAACAATGTTACACGACAAGTTACACGATTGTATTGCCCGTATTTCCGCGTTCAAGGTTCCAGAGGACCACAAGTTTGTTAGTGTATTTACACTATTACGTGTTTTATCCTCTTTAAATAAAGTCATTATTATCATTATTATTATTAGAAGTAGTAGTCGATTCTACCCAGTTCTACAATATTTAGTATTGCACAAATGTGGTGCAATTCGCGGTTGCATACAACATTGCGCATCGTGTTGCGTCGTTCCTCTTGCGCTGTCAAACTGAAGCTCGCGCACGTTTCATAATATACCATAAATTTCACCCATGCTTAATACTTTGATATACCATTCCTTTCAGCTGATCTTTCTGCACGGGATAACAATGGCCTTACTCCTGTAGACATCATTAAAAACAAGCATTTATATTACTGCATGATGGTGCTTAGTCTCAATCCACAGTACCAAAAACTTTATTCTGACCAAAACAACAACGACAATAACTCCATGACAAGTCCACGTATAGATACGTCTAAAGAAACAAGGTTGGTATTCCTTCGCTATAATTCATTCATTGGCCTTGGCAATATTTAGATTTGTGCAGAATTTTCTTTTAACACTTAAAGAAAAGGGAGAAGAAAATTAGGTTTTGGTGTCCTGATATCATTCAAGGCGTTTCCATTGCATTCCGTTGTCACGTGCCCTTGAAAACTTTGTGTTTTCTGACGTTGTCATAGAAACACTTCCGCAGTGATTGAAGTCCACCAAATTCTAAGACTTTGTCGCTGGAATCCCGCGCCTTTTATTGAAAACTATTTTACTGTTCTTATATTTGCGAGAATACTTTAAAGTCGAAGTATCTGCAGATATGATACTTCCTTTTCACGAAGAAAAGACTTGTTGTTTTCATTGTCTTCCCTGCTGTTTCTTTCGAAATGCTCCTATTTAAAGCTGATTTATTACGATGTATTTTACAACCACAGCTATCGAAAGGTTTCTCCGTCCGCTCCGCCGGCCTTTGAAGTCCTCGGCGATGAATCTCGCATAGAAACAAGAGAAAACCATAGAACGAACGAAGGAGATAATGCGATATTTTACAAGGTAGAGGCTCCTAGCAGGCGTAGATCAGAGGCGACGCCTAATACACAATTAGAACCACCTAAACCTCAACCAAGACGGTCTAGAAAGCAATCTGCACCAGCAAAACTTCGGCTTGAACAAAGCGAGCAAGATGCTGAAGAACTTCAACAAAAGCGCGATGTTCAAAACCCGGAGCGCAGTAGCTCAGACACCAAGGAAAAGCAAGCTCCAGTTCGAAGACAGAGTTTACTGATGCGACAAGATGGAATCCAGGAAGAACTGGCTCAACCGGTTGAACCGGAATCGTTGATAGGTACCTCTTTTGACCTCCGCACTGAGGGCGGCAATGTGGTCTTGATTGGAAATATCGATGACTTACAAGCAAACACAGACGCGTTGGATTTCAACGACGACATTCTTGAGATTGATTGCGACAACAAACACGAGGAGGAAGAAAACTTTGGGTACTCGAGTACTCATTTAGCTGAGGGGCGCGGAAGCGCGTCTAGTGCCAAGAGCGACCTCAATCATGCGGATAATTGTAGTGTTAGTGGTGAAATGAGCGTATCGAGTATTGGCAGTGACAACGACGATGGGGTATTTAATGACACGCGTGATATGAATGAAGAAGTATTGGATAATGATTATGGTCAACCATCACCCAGTCCTGAGAGGAAGGTAAGTCGTATTCTTTACAGGACAGAATAGCCTTTCTAGACGTCCTTCTCACGCTTTTTATTATTTTCTGGCAGAAGTACATGAGATCTTAATCTTTCCTTTGCGCGAAAATAAGTTTTTGAATATATGAATAAATTATAACAACCAACTAATCAGTTACAATATATCCTGTCTCGTGCGTAGAACATTCATCAGATGAATCGCAAGTTTTCAATATAATAGCCTTTCTCTCTGACAACCCATGAGAAATCCAATCAAATTTCTGCGAAGAAACCGATTGTCTACGCACGACTCGTCTCGCAAAAATATTGCAGGCGCAGACATGAAAAAGAGGCATTCCTCTGCCCGAAAATGCGTTTTTTTCATGTCTGCGCCTGCGATATTTTTGAAGCGCTTGCGCATCTCGAAAATGGTTTAATACCACTGTGCAACAAAACTTTGCGTGACTTGGTTGCAAAAGTAGATCTTTCTACTCTCTACATCAGAGAATTTGTTGCACGCGGGGTGGTAATACGAACAACATTTGCTCTGCAACTTGCAACGCAACAATGTTGCACGACAAGTTGCACGATTTTATTGCTCGTATTTCCACACCTTTATATGGATTTTACTTGATTATTTTCAGGTTAATGAACTAGGTAAAGGGACTGGTCAACAGCTTTACCCTGCCGCTCCATCCATTGAAACATTTGTGCAAAACTCACCCCACCCCCCTCAAAGTCCTCGTCAAATCCACCACGATTCTCAACACCAAGAAACATCCTTCCAACCAGAACTAACCTCAGAAACCGTAGAAAAAAAGCCAAAAAAGAAAAAAGAGAAAAAGAAGAAAAAAGATTCTTTGTATCAAGTATCTTCTCCACTTAGTCCTCCCCGTGGCGTTATTGCTCCGCTGGAGCCCCCCTCAATCTCTCCACTTGGTCCTGGTCCTTCAAAGCTTGGAGGGATGAATGGGACCATTTCTAAGCCTGGCCCATGGGAGCATGCAAGCTTAGGGCTACTAAGAAGGGGTTCTCCTGAGTCACCTCGATTTGGCCCCCAACCTCCTTACAGATGTTCAGAAGAATTTGAGGAAGTGTACAGCGAAAGAGGTATAAGAGTGTTATATCATCATTTCTTTTGTTCACTGGCAGTCTTTACCCTTCATATTCATCCAATGGCGGCTACCAGGTTGATATCTAGTTATCAACCCTGTGCTTAAGAAACTTCCCCAATGTTGCTAACAGCCTTCTCTTGTCATGTTATTCCCCTTATTGTTTCGTCATAATCAGTCTAGTGATTTGTCCATCAGCAGATCATATCCCACGGCAGGCTTCCTTATTAATAAACTGTTCATTTTTCTAGAACGTGGTGGTTTTGATCGACCAAGAACACCCGAGCCACCCTGGAACTCAAGTCATGACGTCATAACAAAACCATTATACCATCCAACACCACCTGGAGTGAGAGGTCAGGTAGAGGAGAGAGACTTGTATGGAGCTGCAGCAGGATATGCCAATCATAACCAGGCATTATTAAGAAATACTGTAAGTATGAAAAGAACCATTTGTATCTTGCATAGTTCTGCCTTAGCTAGATCACTGCTGGTGTTTTCAGATTTTACAAAGAAGTTTCCTCATGAACAGTTTCTTTTTGTGCGCAGCAGTTGTAGCTTTTCCAAGCTTGAAGATGACGGCACTTGTTCAAAATTAATTTAATCTATTCACGGCAGCTTCATGTGCAGATGCAAGCATTTAATCAATTTGTGGCGGCGTCTTGAATACAGGGCCCTGAGAGGATTCAACACCAGTGCTTGGGCATGCTATATCCCATGTGCTGATGCGAGCATTTAATCTATTTGTGACAGCGCTTGAGTACAGATTTTGCATTGAGAGACTGTGATGTGATACTTTTCCTACCAAAATCTATCCCTAGTACAAAATTTCCCGACCCCCACCCTCGGGTTTTACAAACACAAGACCCTTAAAATAAAGTCTTTAAAAATGTGACATTGTTGTGATAGGAAATGATGATGAGGGGTCCGCCCGCAGGGAAGAACGACACCAGAGGAATCATGGGAAATACAATGCCAAGATCCAAAAGCCCCCAGATGACAGCCTTCAGTCTGCATGGTGGACCAGTGCCCCATCCTCCTCAAAGATGAAAGAATCCCCTACATATATATCATATTGCTAGATGGACTTCAGTCCAAAACAATTTACAGGGTGTTGAGAGAGCAGGGCTTTCAATAATGCCATAGTTAGATTGGCTGTTTTTTTCCCATTCTTCCCTTTCTCTTTTTTGCTTTCTTTCTTTTCATACATAAAAATTCCACTAAAAATATGCTGAAAAGAAAAGAATTGAATTTTTAAGATTCTGCCGAAATTACTACTATTTTCATTTCAATGCACTGATCAAGACAACAGTGACATGGAAATCAGGCAATACACTGCCATCAATCAAAAAAATTGTTTGGTTACTACCTTTACATACTCTGATTAACGGCAGTGTATCACCCCATTTCTCTGTCATGACTGTTATCTGGACCAGTGCGTAGCAGTGAAAACAGTGATAAGGGTGCAATGCAATAGATCCACCTATGAAGCGTTTTAATGATACAAATATGTCCTCTAAATTTATAATGTTGGTAACGTTCGTAAATTTTCTAGCTTGCAGATTTCTATGTGATATTTATAATATTAGCAAAGACGGTGCATTATGTATTAGCTTGGGCACAAACATCTTTTAATGTGCCTTATAAGATGTTTGTACCCAAGCTAGACCACAATGCACCTTGTTTGTGTAAATAAGAAAAGGAACCTATTGATCTTGTAGATCTTTATATGATGATGGAATCATAATCTTCCTACAAATATGTATATATAGTATAATTTATAAAGTATTTATATTAATGTATTATTACAGTGCTTTCCAATCACACACATGAATTGCCATCCAGCAAAATAAGGATTTGGTGGACGTCAGTCAAAGTGTTTCCATGACATTGTCAGAAAGCACAAAGTTATCAAGGCACTTGCCACATGGAATGTTGTGGAAGCACCTTGATTGACGTCCACTAAAACCAACTTCATCGCAACAGCAAATTATTCAATTTTGTGCGTGATTGGGAAGTACTGTAATAGTCTGTGAAAGTTGCAGTAACAAAACATGCATACTACAGTATTGCTCACTAAAGCAGTACGACATAGATGATGATTGTAGTACATTAACTTATCACTGTAATAAAATTACACATCCTCCTCATGATGGTTGCAATGTTGTCTGCAATGCAAATGCTGTGTTGTGCTGCCGGGATTTCCCTCAACAAAAAGTCAACATGTTTATTACATTATCCAATGATGCAAGACCCTTTCTGAGAAAGTGAACATGCTGATTTAGTTTTGGTACAAACACATTTTGTTGGTGCCTTGATGTCCATGGTGTTGTTTGTACCCAAGCTAGACCACAATGCATCTTGTTTGTCAGCATTTGAAAACGTGTGTAAGTGACAGCAATGGAAATAGTGCATTTTGTTAGTGGCAGATCACCTACACTGCTCCACTTTACTTTCTCACAGTTAGGAAAAGAAAACAAGAAAAATTTAAAGGGAAGTACAGAAGCAATACTGCTACTAATGATCTTGTGATAGAGACACAGTGAGCCATTTGAAGGTAAAACTTTAATCAATTACATTAATGACTTGTATATACGACTGTACAAATATTAGTAGAAGAATGTCTGGTATAAGGCCTTCAGGACCAGTCCCCTCTAAAAGTTTCTCTCTTTTTGTGCTTAGGATCCCTGTGGATAACATGGGATTTTTTTCCTTGATAGTTTAAATCAAAGTTATGATTGGGAAAGAGAGAAGTCTTGAGAGAAGACAATTACTTCGATATCCCACTAACTTGTTGCGCACAAAGGTTTCAATGTGAGGCTCTGTGCTAAATGCTCAGTGATTCATGACAGGAGAAAAGAATTAATTTAATTTAGCATGGAGCCTCGTACCAAAACCTTTGTGACAAACAGCGACGTATGTCTCGGAAGTGGGCTATTCCAGTGCTTTAGCTTAAACTAATAAACAAAAATAAAATAAAAAAATTCACAAAATACATTAAGTTTTTCTTGTAAACGAGCAGATTGAGGCAAAACTAGGGCTTCTAATTTCATCAAATTCAAAGCTTATTATTCTGTCGTTCGCCTTGTATTTCACTACTTGAAATGACAGCCCATATACTAAAGACAGAGAAGGAAGCAGCAATTCATCAGAAAGATCAACTATGGAATATGTTTAAAATGAGTATAAGAATTTGTTTCACTGTCAGTCCAATTTTCAAAAGCACTGTTGTCCTAATCACAAGGGACTTGTGCAATAACAGAATTACTCGAAATTTAGCCAAAACGTCTATGTTATCAACAACATTTTATTTTGTGATGAGTAAGATTCAAAATTAAGTAGAATCTCTTCATGTTCTGTTGCTGTTATTGCACAAGTCTGTCCACCAATCATGACTAAAAACAATAGAGTTGAGAGTTCAAAAAAATACATACAGTATAAAAAAATCCTCCTATGCCAAAACTGTAAAGATTGATTTAGTTATCATTATTTAATGTATAATTATTAATGAAACAGGTTATATCTTAATACAACATTTCTACACATGAAGAAGGTAAGTCGCTGTCCTCATATGAAAATGTTAATGAATATATATCATTAAATTTGGTCGTAATGATGACTAACATACTGTACTGATAGGAAATCCATTAATAACTATACATTAAAATACAATATTTCACAACCTTCAAAAAAGATAAAATCTTATTTCCATAAATTTAAGGAATGTTAACATAAGTAACAAATTTATGTAACATTTTTGGATTTTCAAGTTGTCAAAAAAATGCCATTTCTATTTCCTTTTTGCAACATTTTGACATTGAAAAAGAGGAGCTCTCTTCTTTCCGCAAAACAACCTTGTTCTATTTAATCCTAATAAGAAGACTTTTATAAAGGCTGTGGAATATCAACTCTAGTATGAAATTGAATGTGTCAGTAATGGCTCAATGGAAATATGGAAGATGCTGTTGGCATGTTCAAATGTTTTTTGTTTTTTTTCTTGCCTGCAAAATCAAACCTTTTAAAAAAAGACCTTGAAATTTTTAATTTCTGCTGCAAAATATTTTAAACATTTCAACATCAGCCAACAACAAAATATCCCTCACAATCGTAAATAAAATATTTCAAAACAAATCAAAACTAGCAGGCTATTTATACATTCTAGAAACTTCCAATGACTGAAACAGATTATAGTAATAATTCCCCCGGCAATGGTAATAAACTATATATACATATTTTATTACTTGTTACGCTACTAGTCCCTTGAAAACTACGACTTAATCTTATAATAATGATAATAATATTTGGGGTTTTGATTATCTGTTACAACATCTTGGGAGTCAGGTGTTTTCTTTGTACACAGTATCATACGGACGTGAATTGCAAATGTACTGTAGATGTCTATAGTTAATTTCTTGGTCGAAAGGATATGCCAAATGATTTACAAAGACTTTATATTACACAGAGGGAATCGCATGTGAAAGACAATACTTCTATTTCTTTTTGGCTTTGGCCTGTTGACCTCGAGGTGGGGTTACTGGACGTCCAGAATTTAGACCACCATATGGAAATTTCTTCTTGTCGGCTGGTTTAAGGATCTAAAAAAATGGTTTGAGAATTGTCGTTACTAGTATTCTTTAGTTACCTTCATTTTTATTTGATTCACACATTTTTATCTTTAAAAATTTGAGTGATAGATGTTTATGGCAAATAAATATCATAAATACTGTATAATTTCCTGGTCCCTCCTTGCAGTTTTAATACTGAACTTCAGATTCAACTATGAGTACGAGAATGAAAAGGAGTTTTGAAATTGGCCCTGTGCACATGCTTCCACTAAATCATATTCGATTTCCTATTTTTAACAATCTAAAATTTCAATCTATGTCTCCACCACGACTATGAAATTATAGTACCAACCTCTGAGTGTTCAAAACTCGTACTCGTAGTCGAATCTGAAGTTTGCTTATGAATCAGTGAGACCATCCACTAAACATAACATCAGTGAGCGCACAAGCAACAGCAGTTTTATATTTGGTATTTCTTCATACAACCAAATTTGGGGGGATTCACTTTGTGTACCGAATAAAAGACCCATTTACCCAATTCCTGTCAAGAGTTGTTTTATATTTAAAATAATGGGAGTTATTACTGACCTGGAATGAGCACATTAATGTTTCATCTACGCTCATCATTGCACCAGCATTATCAAATTCACCACAGTAGTTTGGCGCAGAAAATAATGTTACTAGTTGACGTTTAGCAAAGAATTCATACCCATCTTCTACGACCTAAAAAATGATTACACAAAATAAATTATTAATAACTATTGATTTATTAAAAATCTTATCTATTTCTTAATTTAATACCTATTAAACAAGTAAATTATTCCTTCATTTATTTAGAAAGAGCTGTGTAACAGCTCAATACTAAAAGTTGAATGGGGTAAATATCTCTTAGCTGAAGGGATGATATGCAGCAGAGGTTCATCTGTTTGTGCATGTACATCTAATTCTTCTCATTTATCTTAAATCCCTGAGCACTGCTTAAGCTTGGGCTTGGACAAAACAACCTTCTTCACAATAAACTAATGCTCAACTGAGTCAGTCAGATGGTGATAAAAAAAAATGTGAAATACTAAAGTCATTTTTTGTTCTAAACAAATTTGAATGTCCTTGAATGGTAAAGAAAGAAGACCTTACCTGATGTGCTCTGCATATAAGGTCTAAATCGTGTTTATGTAGAAACTTCGCTACAATGTCTGGGCCAAATGTGAACGAGACACCTCTATCATTTTCCCCCCAACCCTGGACATCTTTGTCGGGATCTGACCATAGAAGATCGCAGAGAAGACCTGAAGAAAGAAAGAATATGGTTAGCAGAATCTTAACATTTGTACACAAGATACTGACAACTGTAAAGACCAAAAAAGCATCATAAGACAACAGAAGAATTTAAGAAGCTTAAACTCGGCTTGAGCAATATACGTCATGCATTATTATTAGATTTCATTTTGTTTATATTCATTCGACTTCTTCTTATTGCATACATAAACTACCTATATCGCATTCATATAGACACTACTCCTAGGCATATAGACACTACTCCTAGTAAGACTGTCCATGGCAGACTTAGTACTAAACTTCAAAGAAAACCAAAAATAATAGATATACTCCTAGAACAATAAAAACACTTAAAAAGAAAAGGATTTTTGTTGTGGCATAGTCTCGTATAGTAACCAATAACACTAATCTGTAAGCTAAGCCTTGATAAAACAATGTTAGACAGTCACTCAGAATACAAAAGGATCTAGATGTTTGGATTAATAATCTACCAACAAAGGAATTTCAAAGTTTAATAAAAGAAATAATCACCTGAGAATCTACGTCATCGGTTCAGCATTTGACATAATTTTTGACAAACCATTACAGCGTGACATGCAAAAGTATGACCACATTTAATGTATTTCCATACTTCTATGCACGGTATATTTAGCTGCCAAACAAGCTTTTACACACCTTACTTGGTAAAACCAGCCAGCTTCACATCAAAATGTGCCAGTAAACGTACAAAAGCCCATGTATAAAAGTATGCAAATACAATATCGCCAGTCATTTCTTAGAATGTCACACTGTCATTACATATCTTTTGAAGACCCAATATTTCAAGATTTCTAACCAAATCTCGTTAGCTTTTGACACATTTTTATTTTTATAAATGAGCTAAAATTTCTGAGGGATATTTTCTGTCTTGATGTCATAAATCAATTGTTGCTAGGAATGCAATACAACTGTAAAACTGCAGCTGATAAAACCTTAACCATCTTTATATTTTGTCATTTGGTTATAAGGGAAAACATTGCTCTTTATTATATTTTTAGATCAATTATTTTCAAAATTCACAGATGTTATCTATCTATAAGGGACATCAAAAGAATTTTAAATAAAATAAAGCAAGAAGGTTGCTAGTCATTTTGGGTTGAGTACATCAATCAATAATCCTGTGGGTCGAACACTGATTTGAAAAACAATTTTATCAAACCTTGAAACAATGTGTGGTTTTATCTACATCAGAGCTTGGCTAACTCATGGATTAATGTGAAATTTAGCTTGCTACATCAAACAACTTTGATATACTCGCCCATTAATTGTGTGTATTTTTCTTTCTTTTTTTTTTTTTTATAACAATAATTATTGTAGGAGAAGAAAACAAGTAAAAAAATATAATAAAATATATAAAGGGCACAAACCTATGCCAGATGTCCACTTAACACAAATCTAAATGCCAAGTTCAGAAAATTTAATTGCCAGCAAATGTAAGAAACAAGTTTTTTCCTTCAAACAATTTTCAGGAAAACCCGGTTGACTGTCAGCACTAAGTTGACTAGTTTTTAGGATTCTTATTCAATGCCAATGAAAATTGGAAATTTAATGAAGTAAGGTTCTGCTCTTAAGACTTTTTTACAAACAGTGATGTTTTCGTAAGTAGGTAGCAAATTCTAATTAGATCTTGGCAGGTTTCTAGTGCCAAGTTTTAGTTATCAAGAGCAAAGCAAGTTCAGTTTATTAGTGTTCTTCAAATGTTCTAAAATAACTGATAAAATTATTGCTCTGAAGAGAAATAATCAAAAACTGTATTTCCAAATAGCATTTGCCTTGAATTGATATTTTTCTCCAAACATTCTGTATGTTTCTTGCTACACACAAAACTACATTTTTTTGATGAGAGCTTCAAGTGCATAACTATGATTTTGGTATACTTTCTACTTGCCGTTCTAAGTTGATGTAGCAATAGTGCACTGACCTCTCACATCTGTGAGTTGGCTGTGCCCTGACACAAATCAGCCCAGAGGTTGTTTTAGGGTTTGATCTACGAGTTATCCGTGCCTTGGCTTTGATCAGCCCAGAGGTTGTTTCAGAGTTTGATCTGTGAGTTAGCTGTGCCCTGACTTTGATCAGCCCAAAGGTTGTTTCGGGATATTGATAAAATTTGAAGATAAATTTTTTCGTTTCTTTTCTAGTGAAGTGAACATTTAGAACAGGTAAATTTGGAGTTCAATTACACCATTACAGATTTGGAAACTTTTCGAGAATGATTCACTAAGAATCATTGTTACTGGCCCAGACCCATTAAAGCAAAAGAGCTTAGAGTATTTAAGGTCTTATGAAATAATGACATTTCTAATACAGGAAGGAGAACCTATAGACCCTTTTAATAAGCCCTACAATATGCCTTTTTTGACATCAAATTCATTCTTTTCAATTTTATTCAAAAAAATTTCAAAAGAATAATTTTGAAGTCAAACACAGAAAATAAAGCATTGTAGGATTTATCAAAAGGGACCTTTTTTTGAATCAAGGGAATAGAAATTATTTTTTTTAAATCTTTGGGAGTGGAATGGGAGGATACCTTACTGGAGTTTCTCTTCCTACTGATATGCAATGGATAAAATATTAATAGCTTGACAAAATCTATAGCTGTTTACAACAAAACCAATGTCATTTTGATATTATGAAGAATTGTCCAGTATTATCTACTGAAGATTCAATATTTGCAACAGCATTCTATAGTAAAAGTGGTTGTTCTGTGGTTAAAACTACAGTGATTTTTATTTGAATTAATCTATATATCTTAGGCTGTGCTGAGGCCTTTGAATGGCATATATGGTCAAAAATGAGACCAGTGAAGTGTAAAGTTCCTTATGGAGAGCGTGTTATTCCAAACAGTTAAAAAAAATGAGGAAGTCATGATTGATATCATCTTACGGCAAAGTGAAAGGATGAATAAAATCAGTTATTCATTGCAGGCTTTGCACTGCATTTATCGTATAATATTCAACAAGCTAAAGCTGCAGAGTTTTGACTCCAAAAGTCATTTCCCTTATATCATTACACACACAGATTATTACTGACGTACTATTTACTGGCCAAACAAAAGGAGATTTGGCAAAGCATATTAGCACCTCAGGAGGCATAGGAAATTTAAAAATCTGCTTTAGCCCTTAGGAAAAGTTTAAACATCGATCAATTTGATCGTAAACGACTTTGAATTTTTTTTTTCCTGCAATACTTGAATACACTCGTTTGAACTTTCGAACATGAAGAACTTAGTTCACAAATTTATAACTAGTTCCTGGACAAATGGAAAAAAATGCAAGAAATAGGACAGTTTATGATCGATTCAGCGTAGTTTTAGATAACATCGTTAAGCGTACATTAATAATTCATTCGCGAGCTACCTTCGAAAGATATTGCAATTCTTTGAAAAGGAAAAGAAGTACGGGTCAAATGAAAGCGAAGAAAAAATTTTTCGATCATTTTTTCTCGCTTTCGATCGAAAGAAGTGATTTTTCAAACGATTGGTGTTGGTATTGTACAAATAAAACTACATTTTTACCAGTTACTCGACTCGTTCAAATAGCGAGCGCGATATCTCTCCGTAAACAACTCGATAACAAACCCCATTTTGCTTTGATGTGTAAATTATAGTAAAGAGCGACGTGTTTTTTGCTTTGATGCTGTAAGATAGGTCGAAATACACTTTATAAAGAGTTAAAAAACCACTCCAATTGGGCCTGACGTCAATTAATTTAGAAGACATTGGCGAGGCAAGAAAGCTGTTTATTGTACGTAATGGCATAACGATTTTACCTTGATCGGGTACATCTGTTGGACGCATTATCCTTCGAATCTGTTCCATCGATTGAAGATCGGGGGAAAGACCTACAATTATACCAAAAAGTACAACTTAATTTTACAGTTTTCCTCGATCGAGAACAGAAGTCAAATAGAATTAACAAACAACGGTAAATCAATGTTACGATCGTCGATATTTTACCTCCATGACAGCAAAAAATTTTCTCATCTAAGATCGCAGAAACTGGGAGACAGTTGAAGCAATCAGTGAAAGTTTTCCATAACTTGATATTGTACCGCCGTTTGCCTACAAACAGATCATAAAAGTAATCATACAATAGTACAAACAAATACGCAAAACTTCGGCAAACCTAATAATGAGTATCTAAAGGTTTGGATAGATGATTTCGAACGGCCTCTTGAGTTTGAAAATTTGAAATGGGTAGGGGAGTGGGCATTATTTGTCAAAGTCGAAAGACTAAGTCCACTTTTATATACATAAGCTTACATTCATCGTAAAATCCATAGATACGGTTGATACTAGCGCATTCGTGGTTGCCTCGAAGGAGGAAGAAATTCTCCGGATACTTGATTTTGTAGGCTAAAAGAAGGCATATGGTTTCCAAGGACTGTTTGCCTCTGTCGACATAATCGCCAAGGAAGAGATAGTTCGATTCTGGAGGAAAGCCACCGTATTCGAAGAGTCTTAGAAGATCGTAATACTGTCCGTGGATATCTCCTGCGGTAGATAGAGAAACAATAAGCAACGATACATTGACAGAAAATAAATGCATTCAAGTATAAAATTTCACTGTTTCGAGCTTTCGTTTACACACCACAGATTTTGAGGGGTGCTTCGAGTTCTAGAAGGATTGGTTGACTTAGAAATATTTCTCTTGACTTCAAACACAATCCTCGGATTTCTGCTTCAGTTAGTTGAACATTCTTCCCAGGCCGAGACCCTCGAACTGCAAATAAGATAACATTAACCAAACATTCAGTAAAGGAGTGACATTACCATACTCAGAGTGAAACCGAAGAAGAGGATGGTTGCGAAATTTACCTTCTAAAAGTCGACTAATAATACTATCGACATTTAATTTTTCTGCGTCAGCCATTCCCTAGAAGGTTCTTTGATGTATCTAGTTGCTATTGATAAAATCAGAGTCTATCCAAAAGCAATCCTAGCGTCGGATGGAACAGGATTGTCTTTGGATATGTAACAACAAAGATGGCGGTCTCAAATATAAGCTACCGGTTTACATCGGCCCTCTGACGTCATAACGGTTTATAACAATTTGACAGAAGATAACTAAAACTGGGAATGGAATGATGCGGATCGGAATGAACGGAATGAAAGAGTCTAAAATATGAAATGCTTCGAAATATATTTAGAAATTAGAAATTTTATCAGGAACGTTAAAATTTTCGACGCAACTTATATTAAAAAATTGACGAAATATCTCAGATTTCTTTTTTGAAAAAAATTGAAAAGAAAAAAAAAATCGATAAATATCTTATCGAATTATTTTAGATTCAGTCCTCGAAAAAACTGAAATTATAGGTAGAACAATTTTCGTGATGATTTTAATCAAATTAGATTCGCAAATATCTCGTTCAATCCACCAACGCCCACTCTCAAGAACACGCCCTAAAATATATCCAACCAAGCAATTTTTTTTGCACTTTTTCATTTTCTCGAATGCTTTCCAACAGCGTTACCCCACATATTCTTCCCTATGAATAATTGTTTTTTGAAGCAATTGAATTTTGAATGAAAAAGTTAATTTCACGATTAATTTTTATTTTTTACACTTTCATTTGGAATTAGTGGGTTCCCTGTGGAATGTAGACACCGAGCCTTGTGTTGTGAAGAGAGGATTTGGAAACTAAACACGAGGGTCCATGCTCGATTTTGCAAACTTTTTCATACTTTTCTCCAGTTTTTCGTCCAGTTTTCCCCCCTGATCTCCAACCATGCTATCAAGGGTAGTAATAAGTCGAGCAACTCGTGCTGTATTGTCATGTAGAAGTCTGATTGTTCGTCCTAGTACTAATACAAGATGGTGGTCAGTGTTTTCTGGTCTGTCAGCAACCACACGTGCAGTATCACAGAAACCTTTCCTACAGGCTGCTTGTGCTTGCTCTAAAGTCTGTGCTTGTGGCGCTCATAAACTTACTCAGGGTTGGTAGATTTTTGTATTTGGTAACAATAGGAGTGATAATTTGTTGTGTTTTAGTTTCATGCAATTTTGTCCAAAATGGATGTTGAGACAATTTGGACACTATTGTGATTATTTCTCATGGATAGACCCTAACAGCAGTTCACATTTTACAGTGTTCTTGGGGTGCATGTTATGTCATAGCCGCCATGTTGGTTGACGACAACAAAGCATTTCTATTAGCCTCTTGTGTTATATCAACCAACATGGCGCCTGTTTCATTGTCATGTACATCTCGAGGGATTTTGAGTCATGTGGTTGCAACCCAACAATACTCCCCTTCAATTAGTTTTTATTTGGGGAAGCATGGGTAGCATAGCGGTGAGAGCCACTCACCTCTCATCAATGCCACCCAGGTTCGAGTCCTGCTGGGCTCAGTGTCGTTTTTGAATGGAGTTGTCATTTGGTGCTCTCCTGTTCTTAGAGGGTTTTCCAGGTTCTGGGGTTTTTCCTGCCTCTTTAAAATTCAGCTACTAAATTCCAGTTGGAAATGCAGTGGAAGAAGAACCGCATTTATTTATTGCTGTCATTGGCATATTTGTGATTGGAGTCTTTCTCACAGTGTAATTAGATGACATGTATTTTCCAGGACTTTGATTGGCTCCAATAAGAAGACATTTGAATTTCTTTCCATTGCCATAAGTTGAACTCAAATATTATGCCAATCAAGTAGAGCTATATTTTTAGGTTGCTGGTTCTGTACAATGTACAATGTATATTCACTCTGAACTTCTTGAAGCAAAAATAATATGAAAATATTTATAATGTATTATTTTTTCCTTTGTTCTCAGGGGACAGTGATCTTTTAGGTTTTCTGGACGATGAGATCAAATTTGAGAAGGACTCTGCAAAAGATGTTCCAAAAACAGATTTATTTAAGGTAAGGCTGTGACAGATCCAGGATTTTGAGTAGGGGGGGGGGGGGTCACAAACTAATTCCAAGCTAGAAAGAGGGGACACAGGCACCTGGTAACCACCCCTTGGATCCACCAGAGTACAGTTTATGTGCACTGGCCACAAGAGGGTGCAGAAATCTCTTTTAATTTTAAAGATTGAATATGTGTTTCTGATTTCCTAACAACCTAATTTGTACCAATGAGACACTAACCATCAAGCTACAGGAAACTCATGTTGTGCAAAGCCTTTTCTGTCATCCCTCACTGAGCTGCTCATTGTCTTTACGACATAAATAGATCTTCAAAAACATATGTTTTCATTGTGGAATTTGCAGGCAAATATCGATGGCACACATGTCAGTCTAGAGCGGGACTTCAATGGTGAAAAGTATGAAACAACCTTTATTATTATTACAATATATTACAAAAAAATTAAAACTTAGAAGTTGGTTGTTAGCTAATTACAATAACCTTAAGGCTAATAAAGGTAATTAGCTATATACAATATTAACTATTTCCACCAATCATTGAAAAACACAAAGCTGATGGCTGTTGTTGTTGTTGTTGTTGCTGTTGTTGTTGTTGCTGTTGTTGTTGTTGTTGTCATAATAGTATCCTTCCTATTCAATAGAATTGTAGTGAGTTTTGACCTGAACCAAAACGTCAACGAAGATGAAGCATATATGAGTGAACATGAATCAGATGATGAAAAATCTGGAAGCCTGGATGAACCACAAGTAGCAGGAGATGTAAGTCACACACATTTTATGTAAGCAAGTAGAACATATCTATACCCTTATAAATAGAAGAAGATGAATGATACTAATCCTAAGTTTTACAATCATTTTCAGATTGTGTCATATCCATATTTCAATGTTGATATCATCAAGAGTACAGTAAGTAGTTTCAACATTTGTTTGACAAGCAATTAGACAGCAAAAGTTCTTTTAAGTGAAATTTAAATTTTTGCCAGTCAGCAGTCAGTCACCTGACTATGTTCCTGCTGCGAAGGGCATATTGAATGAAAGCACTTTTTAGACCCTTTTTCATAAATTACATTGCATTAATGGAGGGAGTTGCATTTATGTGGGGGAGGTGGCTTTAGCATCAACCAATCAAATTTTCATGCACCTTTCTGTAGTCTTCCCACAATCCCTTATGATCCCAGGGCGAGCTCGAGGTCAGGGTAAAATTTGCATATCTGTTATACATTTTTATGCAAATTTTACCCTGACCTCGAGCTTGCACTGGGATCATAAGGGATTGTGGGAAGACTAGGGAAAGGAGCATTGGTGCAAGTTACCATAGTAACTGTTTTTGTCATGTGATTATGAAGCTGGGTGTAATAATACATAAGTATGATGTAACTAATTATTTCTAATGATAATTACTATCTCACAGGGACAGACCTTGCGATTTTCCTGTGAGTATAACCAAGGTGTTGTTCCCAAAGCTGAAGGTGCAGCAGAGGATGAAGACGATGAACTATTCCAGATTGTTAACGTTGCTGTTCTTAAGAGTTCTGAAGAAGCAGAATCCAAGACTCTGTATGCAGCAGAAACAGAAAACCTTGACCCAGTGAGTGAATCTGTCATCAATTGAGCACCATGGTCAATTGATTGATAGACCATGGTCTATTGATTGATGGATCATGGTCCATTGATTTATAGACTATGGTCAATTGATTGATAATACAACTCATTACAACTCTTTGAGCTTTGATTTCTAACCATGTCATTCCCTAGAGTAGTATTTCTTTGTTTAACAATTGATATAAACCCTCAAATCCCTCACATTTTTAACAGCCCTCATTTAGACTTGCTCTCATCATTTTTTCAGAATCTCTACACAATGCTTCAAAACATGTTGTCCGAGAGAGGGGTTGATGACTCCTTCGCCCACTGGTTGCTAGAGTACAGCACAGCACTGGAACATCACCATTACATTACTTTCTTACAAGACCTTCATGGATTTATCAAACAAAACTAGGAAACCTTGACTGGACAGTACCAAAAGTAATTTATGGCTGTTAGACTTACATGTAGAGCACCACAGTCTCTTAAGAGTGCTTTCTGCGACCTACACTGATTACTTCAAAGAGCATTGGCTTCGATCCTTAAAATTGATTCCTGAGAGCTTACAGCACTTTTCATATTTCTTCAACCTACCGACTCCAGGCATCTGGCATTTTGGCTTCTGACAATCAAATTGATTGAAATGAACTCGCCCTATGTAAGTTTAATTGATAGAAGCCCAAAATGCCAGACATCTGGAGTCAGAACACAGAAACATGAAAGGTGCTGTAAAGTCTATTAGTGCAGAAGGAGTTCACAGAAACATGTTTACAACTCTAAGCTACTGACTTGCATCATAATATGTACTTTTAAGATTTTCCTCACAATGTAAGGAAATACGGTAGTTTTGTACCCAATAGGAGACCTGAAGGATTATATGTTAGTGTTTTTCATGTTTTGGCAACCTAAACAGTTTCCAGAAATCTGGGTTTTTCCATACCTGTCAATCAAAGGTTGTATACCCAGGTTGTTGTGCGAGTTCCCAGTTGGCAGTCTTCTTCTCTTTCGGCATTTCCCCAGCATTTCCCACAACTGCCGATCCAGAAAAAGAGAAAGAAAAGGAGACTCTGCCAGCAGGGAATTGTGTGAGGGACAGAAGCAAACGCACAAGAAAAAATTATGATTCTTTAATCTCCAAGTAGAAGTGAATACTTATTAGTTGTATGATTAAAGGATTGCTTTGTTCAATACAATCTTGGGATTTTAACAAATTAAGGAACTCTTTGGTTGATCATTGTAAAGGTATAAAGTGAATAATTAAGAAAGATCATCAAGTTTCTTTATTAATAAAATGGGATTACAAACTAAAAAATAAATATGGACTATTATTTTTGTATCCCAAAAAACTGCAGAAAGGGATCCTATCAAATGTACAAATTATGGTTATTATAATAGTCACTGTAGTGATTATAAGAAGCCGAAACCACTGCATGAAGCTCTAAGTTAACTTTCACATGATTTTGACTTTTTACATGTTACAAAGTAACGGTCAAAACAAAATGTGAAATTGTTGCAGTAGAAGTGTCAGCTATCAGCTCTATTGATTACAAAATGGGGCTCTTCTTCGTCTTCTTCCTCTTCTTGTTCTTCTTCACTACTTTGCTCTTGTTCTTTCTTGTCTAAATACAGATAAAAACAATACATTATATTGAGCTGACATTCCCCCCCCCCCCTCCCCCATTATGAAACAAGTTACATCCAGGAATTAGACATCACATTGTCATGACCGGCCTAGTTCTAGCTCAGTCATACCTTGTTACCTTGTTTTCAAAATGACTCGCAAGGCAGATATTTGATCAGACAAGTTCCATTCTGGCAGGACACTGTTGGATTACTTGCCGAAATTTTAAGCCCTTGCATCATATCTTGAATCCCCCTAACACTTACCATCTTTGCTTGTATTTTGTTTCATTTTCTTGGCAAGCTGTTTCTTTTGCTTTTTCCTTTGCCTATGTAAAATTAAAAAGTAACATTTTTCACTGACAGTTTCAGGCCTCATTTCAACTTTAACATTTCTTAGAATTTTGTCTCCAATTTTATATAATAGACCTCTACCTTGTGTGTAATGTTTTCCCATTTCAGACCACATCATTCCCTTGAAAATATATTCTTTGTTTGTTGGTATCAATATTCATGTGTCTTCTTATGCACAACCATAAACCAAAGTACATAATGATGCATGGTATAAAATAGGAAAACATTATGCCTTAGGGTTAAAAGAGGTCAGTTTATTATTTTCATATTTCATCCTAGTAATACAGATTATTAATAGGTATTCCTTTTCTTACCTTTTTGCTCTTTTCTTGGCTGTTTTCTCTTCTGCTATTTCTTTATTTTTGTCAAGTTTTTTCTGGTATTCTTCCTGAAGTTCATCCTGTGATGGAAACAAACGTGTAACCTCAAGCTAAGAAATTAAACCCTGGTCAAGCGAAACTGAGGGCACATTAATTTTAAAGGAACAATGAGCCCCACCCTGTCACCAGACATTTAATACCATCTATTTAAGAAGCACCAGCCAGGCCAAAATAACCTCACCCTGTTGTCAAGCATACAGTAGTATCTCAAAATAACCCAACCTCAATAGACTTGGATGATCTAAGTTAGGGTACTGCCAGCTTATAATGTTGATGATGATGATGATGATGACGATGTAGACGAAGAGGATAATGAAGATAATGAAGATGATGATAAATGATGATGCTGATGATGATGAACATGTAGGCGATGATGATGATGATGATGAAGATGATGATGCTGATGATGATGATGTAGACGATGATGATGATGATAACGATGACAAGGATGATGATGATGCTGATGTAGACCATGATGATAATGATGATAAAGATGATGATTATGATTATCATCATTAATATAATAGAAGCCAATCTTATCACATTACTCTGCTATACTCTGTAGCTTTCAGACACAAATTAGTGTCTAAAATAACCACTGACCATCTTGGCTTTTTTTTCCAGATATTCAACCCTATTGTTTTCCCTTCTTCTTGTAGCTCGGTATACATGGAACTCTCCACTCCCAGCGCCAGCACTTGATCCTTTAAAGTAAACCCAAAAATTAATAATTGAAACAAAAACAATCAGCGAGATACCCAAACATATTCTGAGAGTAGCAAGCCTTGTGGACTGGAAATTGTGCATTTTTCGTGGAAAAATGGCAATTTGAACAATGGAAAAGGGATTCACTTCACTGAGAATGGGAGATAGGGAGAAATGGAAGTTATCCAAAATGTAATGCTGCAGCTGAGATATACCAAACTTGAAAATGACAAAACATAGTAGTCCTTCTTTAGAATTCTTTTACTACCCTAAAAGTTGGTATTTGGGTTTCCTGTGGAATGGAAAAAACAGGAAGCCCAAACGACTAAAAACAAAGAAAATATTTTCTTTCAAAAGCCAGAGGAACTAATGGAGTGTTTTCTGCCATATAGACTGAAGAATCGTGGTTACCATTAATAATAAGTTGGGCTAAGTTTAAAGTTAATGAATTCTTCTCAAAACTTTCAACATCAACTCACCCATCACAAATCTAACAAAATCTTTTGGATCTGTGGGCTTCCAATCTTTGGGTTTTTCTGGTAAGTTAACATTCTTATCCTACAGGGAAAACAAAGTTGTAAAATATGACAGAAAGAAATTAGTTTTTCAAAGAACTAAAAATCAAAAATTTTAAGTTCTAAAAGCCTCTTCAAGATGTAAGCTTATTTCTAACACTATTTCAACATCACTCACTGGATCTTTCATTAGCCTTTCATACTGTAATCTCTGGATCTCTAGCGCTGTTCTTGGAACTGTAGGCTTGGAGCTTTCCTTCTCTTTTTTTGCTTTCTTTTCTTTTGCACCTTCGTCCGCCATTTTGATTGTGTACTAGTCCCTAGTACCTCACAATCTTGTTAACCATAGGAATCCCACCCTAGGATTTAAAAAACCCTCTGATATTTTCATGAAAATAAGAAATAGAGAGAAAATCTTTTACAAAGATACTTTTTGTTGCCTTTTTGTTACTTTGTGGATTATTATCTTTTAATCGTTTTATAATTTTTCAAGGTTTTCGGATATTGGGGTTTCTTTGAGTAAAACCACAGGGATCCCGTTTTAGCATTTGAAAAACCTATTTTTTTGGTATGAAAATATAAGAATAAGAAAAAAAAGACAAAAGTTCTTTATTTAAGATACTCTTAATTATCTTTTTTTTCCTGCCCTGAGAGCTATTGTTTTTATTGTGTTATAATTTTGAAGGTTTTTTCTGATGCCGTGCGGATATCGCCTGTTGGGGTCCCTTTGTTCTGGTCACTATTAATAAAATATTCTGATCTGTTCTCCCACATAAAACCAAAATATGGAGACCAAGGCGGCTAGTGTGTGCGTAGCTGCTGCTGCTGTTGCTGCTGGATTCTACATCTATTTTGGACCAACGAACCCAGAAAGAAAACGAAACAAGAAAGGTAAATGATTTGTAGTAAAAACAATGGGCAAAATCCATGAGACATGAAATATTGGAGGCACTAGAGTCACAAGACTGGATTTCTAGAAAAATTCAGCTGTTTTGGAATGCAAATCATAGCTGAATATTCACCTTTTAGGTTTATCTCAATTTGATTTTTAAAACCATTGGATTTAAAGTGGCTTCTTTCTTCATCTGTTTTTATCTTATCCAACTTCGAATTTTCACTCTGGAAAATGAAACATCAAAGATATAGTGCTAGTGGTAATATAGATATTGGAGTACAGATTATTGGTAAACCTTAAAAAGAATAATAGTTAGGGGATGTAAATATGATAATTTTGAATTATTCACGCTTTACTTAAGCTGAAGTCATTTTTTGTACTTAATTCATAAAGCAGAAAACACTTCAATTTTATCTGTTTGTGTATTACATATATGTGTCTTGTACATGTTTTTGACTTTATAAGTTAAGTTTTAATACAGATATGTTTTCTGTTAGGTGTAAAAGGCTTTTTTCCTTGCTCTTTCGATTTTGAAATTCGAATCTTAAAACTGTGATTTCTACTTTTTGATTGAATTTGTTTGCCAAGAAGCAATATTCTTGTTATGAATAAGACTTGGATGTGACATCTTGTTGGTATTTCTACAAAACAGATAAGGAGATTATAGTTAATTATGCTATACTTGACTTGTCTTTTTAAAGGAAATCCTCTCATCTCAGTAGACACATATATTGATCTTTTTGTAGGGCTGTGTGCTGGAATGCATAATCTTGGAAATACATGCTTTATGAACTGTGTTTTTCAGGTAAATATTTAGTTTTATTTTAGGTGGTTACAGCTCAAAACACACAGGAAAACCTTCAAACTGTATCGATACTCTGAAACAGCCCCTAGCCTTATATATATTATGAAATTTTCTGACCTAGACTAAGCCAAGACCCCTGCATCATTGAATTGCATTTTGGCTTGTTTTATATGCATTATTTTACAATTTTCGTATTTCATTTTAATAATGAAATAACATATTATTATATACCAACTGTCAATGTCAATTTTCCTCATACTCTGATTGGGCAAGAGGGTATCATGTGAACATGAACATGTTCCAATGTTTTCCCAGCAACAGCTGTCAGTGGGCAACAATTATATTCCCTCAGTCCTGGTCAATAAGTTTTAAACAATAATTAATTGACATATTTACTATAGAATTAAGGTAGAGAGGGAGAGAGAGAGAGAGAGATAAATCAAGGATGAGCTCAAGGGAACACTTATCAAGCAGCCCTGTACCCAAGACTATTTGTGGGGGGTGGGGGGGAGGGGTGTGAGCTCGGTCAAAACGGACCACAGTGTATGCAATATTTGACTTGATGTAACCAAAATGTGGACCTTTGGGTACTGTGGGGGAGTGGGGGTGCAGATGCACCCTGAGCACCCCCCTAGGTACAGACCTGGTTGAGAATTATGCCAAATACCTATATTGTACATACTGTTTGGATAAGGATGGTGATCATTAATTATATAGTTATGTGTATTTCTAGGGTCTAGCGTCATTATCATCCTTTGTATCATGGCTTGAAAGCTATAGCTGGAACTCTAGTGATGAAAAGAATGTCAAACTTGGGCATGTGATGGGTGAGCTTATGAAAGGTATGATATACCAGGGATCAAGGACTCCTGACACCATTAATTGATCCTTCCTCCTGCCAGACCATCCATCCATCCAACTATCCATCAATCCATTTGTCCATCCATCCATCCATTCGTCCATCCATTCGTCCATCCATTCATTCACTCATTCATTTATTTCATCCAAGTGTTCCTTAAACTTCCCATTCATTCAATTACTCAAGCATATCCATTATTCTTTCTTTCATTTTTCTTCATTCATTCATTTGTATATCCATTCATCTCTTCATTTCTTCATCCATCCCTTCTTTATTATTTGTTTTGTAATTTTTATCTGTTTTTAGAGCTCAATACAGAGTGGTATGAGGATGACACAGGCCTGACAGCTACTCCTATTATACAAGCATTACGTCATCATGGATGGGTAATAGAACGAGACCAGCAGGTCAGTCAAGTTACTATAGTAACACTTTATGTTCATATGATTTGTCTTTATTTCAGTTTATTCAGCGCTTTGGACAATTAATGGAAATGCGCTATATAAATATAATATATATATTTTTTTTAGTATATAGTAATGGATGTTCATCATAACATCAATAACAATAGGTTTGAATTCTCAGGAGATTTAAATTCTTTGTTTTGTCCTCCAAATTGAGCGGCTTTGACGTCACATGAATGGAGTACATTTAACTCTGTCTGCCATCCTTTGCTTGTTCCTTGATTCATATCTCTTTGTCTTTCAACAGGATGCACATGAATTTTTTCAAGTTCTTTTTTCATCATTAGACGATGAAATGGTAAGGATAACCTGATTAACAAATAAAACAGTGTTTTTCATTCTCTGTTCAGTAATACAGCACTAGCAGGAAGTTGAAGGGCCAGGGGGATGGGAGGAGGGATAGAATCTCTTGCACCTTTTATATATGCTCATAAGTTTTTAGTATCATGTTTAACCTCTTTTAACGCCTACTCCCCCACGTCAGTAATGGAACCCCCTCAATAGACCATTTCTCATCAATCAACCTCAGCCTCGATAGTGTGTAATATATTCTTTAGAATTTGACTACAGCTCACGGTAATTTAAGGAATGTACACATTATCAAACAATTAAAACACTTAAAACTTCACAGGCTTTATTTAAATTCTAAAGAATATAAATTACACGCTATTGAGGCTGAGGTTGATCGACGAGAACCATGAAATGTTCTATTGAATTATACTTATATGTTACACTAAGTATTAAGAACCCCTTTTGATAAATAAACTGCCCTGGTTCTTCTCTAGACTTAAGTTATATATAATAAATACTTGTGTATCACCACTATTCCTATAGGAAGAGCTTCCAGCAGTCCTGGATTTCCGAAGTGTTTCATCTTTTGAGGTAACAACCAATTGTACAATCTATTATACCTTATATATTACTTTTTTACCTTGAGCGTAGTGGTTTTCCATTTCAAACCATGTGTTATTCCCTAGAGTATCATTTCTTTGTTTAACAGTTGCATGTGAGAAGAAACACAACAGGATTTCTTGCAAGGGCGGGTCCAGGGGGCTGCTTCTCCCTGTCATAACTGCGGTTATGGACGGGCAATTTGATATTTGATGGGGGGAGGGTTGAATCAAAAAATTGTGCAACGTAAAATACAGCAAAAAAATATCAAGCGAGCTTATAAATTTGATTTCACAATTTCACTTCTTTTGAACCAAATGGAATATTCGCCTCTCAAACTGCCAGAAATCGCATTTCCAAGAGTCTGAATTTCAAACTTTTTCAGGGCAACATGTGGTCTGAAATGGGAAAACATTGCTCTCATGGTAACAATGCCTGTGGATAATCAAGTCTTTGTACAATACTTTAAACTGTAATCCAATCTCTTTCATTCCAGAAAGAAAAAGATAGAATTGATGGCTCAGCAGCTCACAGAAACCATAGTATGTAAATTATTAGCAATATTTTATGGCCAAAGTGTTTTTTTCCCTTTTAAATCCATTTTTATTTGGTTTTAATCGCTATCTTTCAGTTCCTCTATCAAGACATTGTTCTAGGCGCCGTAGTCCTTTTCGAGGTCTTTTAGCAAGTCAGCTTGTTTGCAAAACATGTGCTATAAAGGTAAAAAATTGAAATTAATGTGAGTTGCATCACGTTTGTTGTCTCACTTTTCAAGATGGTGCAGGGAACTGTGAAGGGGAATATTGCATCGTCTTCACAGTGTAGTTGTATAATAATGGTAATGATGATTTCAGGCACTACAGAGTCAGTTGATTGTTCTGCGCAATCAATAATCAATAATCTTTCTTTCATATTTCAGTGTCCTGTCAAATTTGATGGTTGTGACAGTCTTTCCCTCAGTTTGCCTTCTGTACAACAGGTAAGTCTGGATTTCTTCATGAGGATGCCAATTCTCTTTTCTAGCATAGGGTAATCTATACCTCTTTCAAGGACGATACCCTGCAAATATTGGGTGTCTGACTGGCTGGCTTGCTGTAAATGTAATGTCATTTTGAACCGATTACGCAGATAGTGATTGCTAAATCTTCTGCATGGGCCAGAGACTCACGATTTTTAAGAAGCCTTTGATGTTGTTTGTTTTGTGTTGTTGGCCTTGCTTTATTCTATCGTTCGTTCGTTCGTTCTTTTCTTCCTTCATTGATCCTTTCCTTCCTTCCTTCCTTCCTTCCTTGTCATCTGTCTGTCTCGTTGGCAAAAATAAACATGCCTAATTTTACTCTAACGTACCACTTCACTAATCTTATATTCTCTTATTTTGTTAGATTAATCTAAGCCTGGAGGATCTTCTTCGACAGTTTGTGTGCTCAGAAACAGTGGATTATGTAAGGTGTAAAGGATGTTCACAAGATGCGAGCGATACTAAATGTCAGGACACAAAATCGACTTTTATAAAGCGCCTCACGTTGGGAAAAGTAAGTCATTTATAAACTCTCGAACTATTTTTTTTTTCAATCAAATATTGACCGATTTTCACATATTATGAATTTTTTTAGCGATAGAGCTAGGTTCAGAGTTTCTCTCGTGTGCGTGGTAAAAAATCAGTGGCCATTTTGAGTGGCCTCTTTTAAAAACGGCTTTCAGAGAGAGAGGGAGAGAGAGAGAGAGAGAGAGAGAGAGAGAGAGAGAGAGAGAGAGAGAGAGAGAGAGAGAGAGGGAGGGAGGGAAGAGGTGGAAGGAAAGAGGAAGGATGGAAGAGAGAAGAAAAAGGAAAAGGGAGTATGAAAAGTTAGACGCCCAGGGAATACCAACGACGTCTAATTCTTTTTTGTTTGTTTTTCCAGGTTCCCCAGTGTCTGTGTATTCACATACAGCGCACATACTGGCACTCTGATGGCATACCTTACAAGAACAATGCTCAAGTCAAATACTCTGAGTACCTCAACCTTTCCCCTTTTATGTACATGCCCGCTGCTCAAAGCCCGCGAAAGCTAAGATTGGGTTTTCCATATTCTGGAGCTAGTACACCAGAAGGATGTAGAACTCCAACGAACGACCTGAAAGCTGATCTGAGTAGCTTGATGACTAGCAGTGTTCTGTCGTCGTTCTCGTTTAGCAGACAGAACTCCGAGACAAGGTAAGCCGACACAACACTCACTAGGCACAGATGACATGAGCTTGAAGTGAGGGAAAAAGCTTGCCATTGAAAAATATAAAATACTTGAGAAATTTTATTTCAGACTGCGCGTAGTCCTGAACTGGACCCACTTTTCTCAATAACTGATTAATTAATTTATGTCGCAAAAATCAAAAGGAAACCGCGCGCGCACTAAAAAAATAAGACTTTTATCTTACGATTCTTGCCAGTCTCCTTCGACTACTCGGTTCGTCCTCGCCGCGCGCGAATCGATAAAAGTGGGTCCAGCACTACTACGGAGCTAAAGATAGATTTTCAAATAATTATCATAGGGCACGGAGATGTGCTCTCTTACTTCATACCCTTGTGTTCCACCATTGGGATGACAGAAAAAGTGTTTGCAACGAAGTAGTTATCTCCATTATATACTGATGAAGTTCCTGTGGTTTTGGCGGGAATTTCTCTCGCGTCAAAGCGCGCACGCTCGCCTACTCCAGGCAGCTTTGACAATCCTGCTTACCACTGTTGTCGGGTGCACTTTTTAATACATCAAATGGCTTTTCTGCTCAAACACTATTTTCTTTCCCATTTTCATTACTTCTATTTTTTTCGTTTCATTTTGTCAGGACACGTACAGTTTTTAGATTGGCAGCTGTCACCACCCACCTTGGTGACGTCAGTGATGGTCATTACGTCACGTATCGTAGATTCGAACCTCCTGATAGCAGAAAACCTGGTGTTTGGCTCTACACTTCTGACGACTTTGTCGATACTATAACATTGGAAGAAGTCTTAGCGTGCAATCCGTACATGTTATACTACGAGAGATGTCCCGCGGGATTCGAGTTTGAACCCATGATAGAAAGCATCGTCGAAGAATCGGTGAAGAATATCGTATTATGATTATATCTGCAGTAAGTATCTGAGGCACAATGAATTTAAGTTTCCCAACTGTTCCAGTGACAAAATCTTTATATTCGAATCCTGGAGGTGTCCATTTATTTGGAAATAATAATTCCGAAGTAACATTCATGCTGGAAACGAAAGGGTTCATGGAATAAATCTTGGAAAGAATATCCAGACTCTTTATCCTTGAGGATTACAAAACTGTCCATTTGGTCTTCAGGCCTATAATAACAAATGAACATGTCCTGCAAGAAATGAAGGCAAATTTCAACTGATATTTATATGCAGGAAAGCGTCATGGGCTTCGCAAGATTGTGTTTCTCAGGTATAACAGTACAAGTAAGAGTGGAACTTCGAAGGTGGCTTCGCTTGGCCGTTAATTATGTCTTGCTCTACACCAACCAATCTAGGGTTCCAGCCAAAAAAGGAACAAATCTCTGGCTGTCAATCAATCTACGTCACAGTGAAATACATCATATTGCACCGTCCCATTAGAACAGCGAGCGAGTTCAATCATTTCCAACCTGCTTATGTGGCAGATAGACCCCTTTCACGTGACGTCAAAGCAGCTCAATTTGGAGGACTAAACAAATGAATTTCGATCTCCCGAGAATTGGAACCTCTTGTTTTGCCCTCCAAATTGAGCTGCATTCCGATGTGCTGCAAGGGGTCTATGCTTATCGATCATGACCGCCCCCAAGTCATCGTGCCCCTAGTTAATCACGGGCCTAAATATTGCCGGTGCTGGTCCGTTGCTAGGGATGAAGTGTTCTTTTTGTATGATGGCGAGGTAATCACTAATATTATATTGTCGGTATCAATTTTTTATTGAGTTGAATTTTATTCGACTGTTGTACATAATTCTTATTTAACTAAGAATTAATTACCTTGGTTCCCTTCTCTCTATGTTCCCGCTGTCTTTCATAAATATGTTTCCATCCACACTTATGGCGGGGATGAATTCGCTTTAATCACACTCGCTTTGAGACGTTTCAGAACGTTCCAAAAGGTTTGGGCTCTCATTGGAATAAACATGGCAGCCGTGTGATTAAAGCCCATAACGTGATTCAAAACTTGTTCCAGTCTCGTATCCAGAGCTCCTCGGTCGGTACGAGACTGAACTTATTCTGGTTTGGGAATCGCGCATGTCATATGGAACACAAACGCTGTTTAATATGCATCATGGCTCACGTAAAGTTTCAGAATCATTGACGCTCGCAAAAATCTCGAGCGCTTTGTCTTTAAGATGGAGAGGGGAAAAGACCTCATCCAATAGGGTAGCAAGTAATCCAATAGATTTTAATTAAAGTATATCACGTGACTTGATCTTCAGCTCATGCCAGGATGACGTACTACATATTTCTTTGGACAGCCATAAACAGTTAAATATTGTAAAATAATATAAATATGCCAAGGTGATTCAATGATATCAATACATGTCTTCTCATGGTCACCTTCATGTTCCTTTCCTTAGTTTCCCACAATCCCTTACGATTCCGGCCATGAGGTCAGAGTAAAATTTGCATAACATTTATTCAATGCAACCATTCAAATTTGTTTAAAATTTTTTGCAAATTTTACTCTGACCTCGACCTCATGGCCGGAATCGTAAGGGATTGTTGGAAACTATTGAATCTTGCTTCATAGAGTAGGGTAAACAATTGTTTCCATAGCCCGAACTGCCGTTCATCGAGAAAGGACTAGAATCGCGGTTCTAGGGCAATCTCGAGCCCAGAGTCTTCCGCCTTTTTGGTCAGCGGGCTGGCGCTGTTAAGACTTCTCTCCATTCGTTGACGACATGAAGGCGGTGGAAGACTCTGGGTACGAGATTGGTTCTAGGGCTGGTTAGTTAGATTCCAGTCCTCTCTCGACAAGGGCATTTTGGGCTATGGAAACAAGTATCATGTACCATAAAGAAGATGGGAATGTTGACTACGCATGCGTACGCTTTTGTTGGTTAATGTTTCATGATAAAGTGCTGGGAGATAATCTTCACAATGGAAAAATCATAAAATTAACACCCTATCGAATCAAGATCGAGAGATGATATCGTTAAATATCTAATCTATTTTACCACAATGCTTACGTTTGCTCCACGTCTCGTCAAGTCGTTCGTACACTTTTGGCTTAATTTGTGACCCAAGTTTAATTTCGCACACAAAGCGCATTTAAAATAGTACAGTTTACTAACAACATATTTCTTTTTCCATTCAAGAAACTCCATGTAAGCCGTATTATTCTTGTCCAAGTAAATAAGGTAGTTCGCCAGTGTTTTAGCTTGAGTATTAGGCTCTAGGGGAAGGGCGAGGGAGAGCACTGGGGAAGAGCCTGATACTCAGGTTACAGTGCTTTAGCGGTTGGAAAGTCAGCCGCGTTAATATACAACCCTGTGACTGCGACTTTGCCGTAGTCTGAACATAAAAGTTGCACGAAAAGTTGATTTGGTTTCAGTACTTTCTCAACAAATTTGCGAAAGTTGCAAAGAAAAAAATACGTGACATGCTCGTGTGCAATTTGAGCTTTTTTGCGCGCTGCTCAAGTTGCATAGAAAAAGACGTGTAACAGTGGCTTTAGTTCCTGCGCCATCTTGAAAGGTAGCCGTGCCTTTGCATCGAATCGACACCAGCGTTGAGAGCTTGCAATGATAGAGACGTGTATAATTGCCCAAGGTGTTGAAAGAGGTGTCTATCATTGCAAGCTCAACCTTGGTCTCGCTTCGATGCAAAGACACGGATACCCTTCAAGATGGCGCAGGGAACTGTGAAGGGGACTATTGTAGGTGACCTTGAGCAAAGCCTAGTCGTATGTTTCTCGAACGTTCTTCCATCCAAAAACAACATGTCGAGAATAATTAATTGATTGATTGATTAATTAATTAGCATTAAATAAATCGCATGTATGACTGGTAATTACAATTGAATATATTAATTTTGATCTTTAACTGATTCAGAAGGTCAAGATTTAATCAAAATCGTACGCTTGGAAACCCTAAAAAGACGAATCATTTTCACTAGTAATTTTGATCACCTCATGAGCCCCAAATCAATTCCAGGTTTATCCAACTCAATAACGAAAGCTCAGAAGCTTTCAAACGACAAGCATGTTTTGTTGTTCTAAAATGACTGACTAACTTGTTTTTTCTCTTCGTTTTGAAGTTTCCCAGAGTGACACTACACTGGCTTCCACGAAGCAATTTTTTCAACTCATTTCATGTATACATAATTCAATTAAACTCAGCAATGTTCTCGTATTTTGTATCAAAATCTTTGAATACGTTAAAAATTTCGCCAAACTGACTTTGTTACTTAACGTCCAAGGTCAACTTCTCGAATGAGTGGTCAAACACAGTAGATAATAATGTTTATTTTCATTAATTTATTTGATTAAAGAATTTTGGTTCAAAACAAGACCGCACGAATAATTCATTTAAGTAACACGTTCCCTTCTCTCACGTATTTTCATTTTTTACGTTTTGTCCTCTTTTCCTAACACAAATGTTATATTTTTTTGGCCTTAGAGTCAATGCGTAAATACCTTCTAGGCTCGTATTAGAGCCTGGAGTCACTAACTCTAGTTCAAACGTCCGTAAAACACCAGCCGTCAAAGCAACTAAGAACCTTCTAGAAAAAAGATCTCCTAAACATTTGCGCTCCCCGCCAGAAAAAGCACAATATGAGGAAAGCTTCCCTGTATTATTTGTGTATCGATACGGATCAAATTCTTTCGGGTTTGGAAAGCACTTTGAATCATGACAGCAACTCCACAAATTGAAAAGTATAACTGTATCTTTTGGAATGTGGTATCCCTGTAAAGTTGTATCTCTTGTGGTTTTTCGCGGGATTCCAAAAGGCATGATACAAGATGTTCTGAGCGTTTCATCTACAGTTGCAGCCAGTAATGGGAGTCTTCTATTCTTCATTTCACTTTCATGATTGAAATCTTCGTCTATGGTATTTTGAATATCACGCTGCAAGCGCTTATTGGCAGCTAGACGAGCAACACACCAGCGGAAAGACGTAGAAAGCTTCTCGTATGCGCAAAACATAATATCAGTTAAAAGAAATACAATTGTGTCATCATCTTCAATCACGTTTGAGCTATTTTCAAAAGAAGTGGGTACTGTACGATGTCCTTTGTCACCAGAACGCAGACAATAAGCAAGACTAATTCTAAGGTCGCGTTCTTGCATAAGAGAGTGCTGATGAAGCCGGTAAACCTTGCGTACAAACGAACGCAGTTGGCCAACTTGCGAGCGAGTCTTTGTCAATGTCTTCCTCGTAATGTAGCGCATTAAAGGTATGAAATCCACGCAGGCTCCAACGTTTGCTGCCTGCGCAAAAGCAGACGAAACGTGTTCCAAGACGAAACGAGCTTCGTGGTAAAACATGCGCGAAATGGCCTGCCCAAATAGGGTATCCATGACAAAATCTGCAATAGCATCTTTGATGATTTTTTCTGGGTCAAAAACACTGTTCTGCAGAGCCAGATATTCAAAACTGTTGTTTAATAACTGCACAGCCTTCAAACTTCTTGTGCTTAAGAATTCTTCATCGTTTAAAAGTTCCTGCATCGATATTTCAGCTTTGTATTTTAATTTTAAGAAATCCCGACTGTAATCTTTGAGCATCAAGGTTTCTTCTTCCGTTCCCCATAGACCAAACGAAAACAGCGCAGGTCGCCCTGCAAAGTCACTTCCTCTTTGATAAAGCGCTTCCTTGACAGCATCAGCAGAATTGACTACGACAACCTTAGTTTTTCCTAAATTTAGACAATACACGTTTCCATAGACCCAAGTAAGATTGGCTAGTGTCTTGTGAGGGGACTTCGACCAGCGAAATAAATACATACAACCAATGAAAGGAAGGCTCCAAGGACCTGGTATATTGAGTTTTTTTTGTTGTTTTCTACGTTTGAAAAATAGTACGATAACTAGCAAAGTAAGAATGAAAAGAACATAGCTCGTCGTAGAAACAGACGGAAGGAATGGTGAAAGTTCTGGCAATGAATTCGAGGATATCATCTTGTTTTGCTTTATAAATGTTGGTAAACAATGTCCCAATGAACATCACCTATTGCTCTTTTTCCTAGGCCACTAGGCCACTTGTGAAGTATAGTTTTTGAGTCTTACTTTAAATGCCTCCAACGCTAACATCTGAGTATCTTGTGGCAACGTGTACAGAAGTCATCAGTACCGTGTACTATCCACTGTATCTGGAGAACTATGACAATCCGATAGCCTTACCGGGTATTTCACAACTCGATGGATTGACCAACCAACTCGTTCACTGACCGTGGCTAGTCCTTGCTTGCTTGATTGACTTATCAAGTTCAAGTTTTTGAAAAAAAAAACTCATTAACATTTAATTGGTATTGTGTCCTAGTCCTTGGCCAAAGGAAATTTGCACATAGGTCGACCTTGACCTTACTGCAGTCGTGAGTATGACCTTGGTTTCGTGTTATTGCCCGGCCATCGGTATTTTTTACTCGCTCTCTCATCCAACCCATATATATTATAAATCAGTGAAGTAAATCCTAAGCCATAAGCAAGCTCAGATTTCAGCAATAAAAGAATTTGTAAATATGATCAAAACACCTTACTGTTGGAGAACGCGGGGCACTGACCAATAGGGGACCAGGAGTGGTCTATATTTGAACAACTGAGGTTATGCAACAACTGGTCTATACACGATAGCACAGATAGAAGAGTTCCTAGTTCTAATTGCAATGGAAGTGCTTCTTATCTCTCCAAGCCAGTTTTCTACACCACTATAGAACTGTTATTTTCCTTAAAATCGTTGAAACAGGACCTTAGGACTCAGTTGTTCACTGTGTCCATTCTTAAAAATACTTTTTCCTTATATTCTAAACTTTTCCTTGTAGCAGGTCTGATCATAGCATCTTAGCAAGATCAGGATGACTTGACTAATACACGAAAAGTTTGAATTGAAAGTCAAACTTTGCAGTTTAAGCATTACTGAGGCTTAACCAAGTTGTTGTTTTGCTTTAAAGATTCTTCATGTATATTCAATAGTTTCAGTTCCGCATCACTACGCCTAATTGTCGTCTCTTGATTTTTCTTTTCATACTTTGCTGTCCTTACTATTGATATCTTTATCAAATAAATAATGTCAGTGATGGGACCTCACTCACTCCTTTTTACAAGAATTTGATCTGCAAATAAATTTGAAATTCAAGTTTGTAAAGCACAAAAATAGGGTTTATGAATAAGCACTTGTACTATAAACAAGTCATGCAATCAAAGGTTACGAAGTAAATATTGACACGAGAACTGCCAAGGGCAAGGGTACGTGAAGACGAGGCTAAAACAACATAGGATTTGATTGGATTTGATCAGTGACAAATAAAGAAGCGCTCGGAACACGAAACGGTTTCACAATTTAAACAACAGGGATAATGAAAGGTTCTTTTTAAGATAAGAGTTTTCACTCCTCCAAGGAAAAAGATTTTGTTGTTTTGACCGTTAACATGCAGGCAAAATCGATTCGCCAGCTTTCAAAAGCGTTGCATTAGTGTAGACGGTATTCTTTGCAACTTGCAAAAACTGTCAAGTGTAACCAATTTTGTTGGAGCTGTATCTCGCCTCAATCGTAGTGAAATGTAGAACCTTCGCTCATGTGTAGAGCTGCAAGCCTACCGCGGCCTAGACGTTAAGTGGGAGGAGGCCAATCGCTGAGCAGAGCAGCCATGCTATCAGTCTTCGTCTACTACTGCTTATGATATTTTTTCGTTTTCCTCTTTCTTTTCTTTCTTTTTTTATTTGGGGGAGGGGGATGTTGGGGGAAGGGGTAGAGGAGGGATAGGATGGGATAGGATGGGATGGTTATGACATTAATCCAGTCAAAGGAAGACACTCATACATCTTCAAAAATATAATAATTCCTTATAATTATCACAACTCCAGTAAGAAATTTCTCTGAAAACTTTCAGGAGTCATTTTTTTTCCTTCCTTCCTTCCTTCCTTCCTTCCTATCGTTATCTGTTCCTTACTTTTTCTGTTTTTTTTTTTCTCTTCATTCCTTCCTTCCTATTTCTTTCTTTTTTCTTTTCTTTCTTTCTTTCTTTCTTTCTTTGTTTTCTTTCTTCTTTCTTTCCTTGTCTCCTTCCTTATTTCTTTCTTTCTTCCATTCTTTCTTTCATTCTTTTTTCATTCTTTTTTTCTGTACTTGAAAAGATTCTGCACTCTCCCAAAGGATTCTGGGTGTTTTCTTGCATTCTGGGATATTATTGGTGGTCATGCGCAGTTGGATCCAGCCAGTGAAGAGAAAGTGTAGGAGTAAAAAGGGAAGGAAATTCTGTGTTTACTCGAAATATTCCTCCAAAATACAAATATATTAAACCCAGCCACAAAAAATACCTTACTTATGGCATCCTTGTGAACCAACCATCCACTCTCCGGACTACATTGATGAGAATTTCAGCTGAAAGTTAACTTAAAAAATGGCCAAACTTGTTGCTGTGTGTCGAGACGAGATGGATTTTGCTTTCGAACGTCGCCAGATCCCTCTAGTAATCGAAGAAAGTCTCACGGTAATTCTTTATATTTTAATACTTTGACTATTTTACATATATTTACAGTTATAGGAGTGTGTATTTCGTTCATTTCTGAGCAGTTTTTAGAGAGAAATCCAGCCATATAATTTTGAATTCCTTTCCTCTTTAGATGGTCATGGAAATTCCTGAGAACGTGATTTCATCTTGTCATGTTATCGAAAACCAAATCCAAGATTTTTTGAAGGTAATAATTAGCTATCTTATGAAGGCCTTGTGAACTTCAAGGACAGAGAATATATAAGCTTTACCCAATGCCTGAGGCACATATTGCTTCTTCGATCGTCTATGGGACTGTATGTCAGAGATAAATTTTACTTTTGGGCGCCAATATTGAAATGTTATAAAACGTCAACTATAGGTTTACACTTAATAAAATAAGCTTCAAAAACGAGTCTTAGCAGCATATTCCTTTTATTTTGGGGCTTTTTGATGTAAGATTTGGTCGAGGATTTTTTGTTGTTGGAAAATCACTGCTTTGACATGCTGACAAAATTATTTATTTATCCTTCAGAGATACGAATGCTTGGATAGCGAGGAATTGGTTTTTGCCCTGATGGTTCGTCAAAAAGATGTATTTTCGTTGCTTTCTCACTCTGTGCCTTGTGTGGGCTGTCGTAGGAGGTAAGAAAGTCCTTCAAATTATGTAATTTTCTTGACAATTCAAGCATAGGTTATGATATCTTTTTCACACTGTTTATAGACATAAGATCAATAATTTATGGTAACAACATTAGTTACTCATTCAACCTGTCTGTGACTGAAATAGTTAACAATTACTAATTAAAACCCTCCTTGACTGGGCTTTTATATTGTCTTAAAATTTTTGAAATAAAATAGGATTCATAAGTACTAATCTTCTCATTCCTTTACACAATAAATTGACATCTTCCAACAACTAGTAGCAGACTTTATTATCAGGGCTTGGAATAACAGCTGGTCATTAGACAATGTCTGGCCAGAATTAGAACTTGGCTGGTCAAATTTTTGCCTTACAACTTGACCAGTAATTAATCAATCATCTTGACCAGTAATTAACATTGAGTCAGCAACAGGGTATGACTCATTTTTCTGGTTATCAAAACTGGCAACTAAACAGCTGTTATTTCGAGACCTGATTATGAATGTGTCTTAATATCAGGGTTTGTACAGGTTTTTGAAAGTCTTGGAAAGTTTTGGAAATTGATAATGAATTTTTCCACAACCTGGAAAGTTTTGGAAAATTGATTTATGGTCCACTTGGCTATGGAAAAGTTATGGATTTTTTGGAGCTTGTCTGGCTTATACCTTGCAAATAATTTTTTTTTTTCGTCGTAAATATATGTTGAATGTTTCAGATCCATGAATTTGGCTTTAAAGACCTACTGAAGTTTGTCTACTTATCAAATACATTGTGAAATGTGTCAATATTTTTGTTATCATTTTTTAACAGTGTCGAGAGGTTGTGCAATCAACTGGTAAAATCTGGTCAGCGAGCACTTGAACCCCTAATCATCACAACATCAGGAAGTATGTAACACGTTCATTGTTTTCCCCAATATTTTTCCAGAAGGTTTAGTAAAGTTCAGCTTTAATTTTTTGTATCTGAATAGAAATCTAAATTTCCTTCATCATAAGTCATCATAGGGCGATAATGTAAAGAATGACTATTGTACATTTTTGTGTACATAAAATGTGTGGTCCCAAAAAAATATCTGTACCCCACCATGGAGGAAATTGGAAATTCCCAGGGGGTGGGGGTGGGGTTGGAGGTGGGGCTCATAGGAAAAGAAAAATTAAAAAGTTTGTATAGAAGAAAATTTCAGAGGAGTGAGGGTATGAATATTTTTTGGAACCACACAACTGACCTTCCTTGTGATAACATAATAGTACGAAACCAATAGTACATACTTGATGTAATAATAATCAGATTCATGACAATTTTTCTTTACAAATGACCATCATTTTCAGTGCTTATATATGGACCCCTTGCGCGTGAAATCAGAGCAGGTCAATCTGGAGGACAAACAAAAGAATTTCAATCTTCTGAGAATTGGAACCAATTGTGTTGTCCTCCAAATTGAGCTGCATTCCGACGTGCTGCAAGGGGTCTATTTCACTTTTACTTGATAACATCAACAATACATAGTAATTCAAGCTTCACCAAGCCAAAACATGAAATAAAGTTTCTCTTTTTTCCATACTTATCATTAGGTCTACCACATCAACAATTCTATTTTTGGTTTAACATTTTCCTATCAGTTCTATTAATCATTTTTTGATGATTAGAAATAATGATTCATTTTCCTTGTTTACGTTTCAATTTCAGTTCTGACAATCAGCGATTATTTTCTTCATGACCCCAAGTTAATATATGCACTGTTCTACACACACGGGTGAGTGAGAAGTAATCCTCATATCAAAATAACCTATTTTACAATCATCACCTCTCATAATGGACTCTTCAGTAAGGTTCACTCCACACACATTGCAATATACTACTATGACTATTTACAACACTTTGATTTTTATGGAGAGAGGAAATTAGCCAGAGAACCTGGAGAAAAACCCTCATAGTGCTCAAGAGAGAACAGCAATGTCATCAAACAAACTCAACTTTCATCCAGCAGATCTGAGAAAAAATATTATCCAATCAGAATTGAGAAAATTTGCAAAACTGAGGCGTCATCCTTAGTCGCCTGGAGGCTCAGGAAACAGATATTTGTTTATTTTATTTTTCCAATAATGAATATCAAAGTAAATGTACATACAAAAAATTAAAAACCTCTCCTGAAAATTTAGAATTATCTCAAATATAAACTTTTATGAGTCAATTTTTGCAGGCTTCATGACACCTCAGTTTTGCAGTGAGATCATTTCTACGTCACTATTTCAGATCAGCTACCTGTAGATATATGGTGGCAAGAGACAGTACAGCAGTAGCATGTACCACCTACTGTACATATGCCACTCATAAAAATTGTGATGTTCCCACACAGATTTGATATTGTCTTTGCGGCATGAAATATAATATTGTACATGAGAGGGGTCCCTAGTAATCAATATCATGTTGATTGAATTTCTGTTGTTACTTTGTCAGGTCTAGATTAAATGAATTGGTTGAAGCTATTCCAAAAAGTAGAAGAAACAGGTGAGATGGATGTATTATCATAGGTACATGTAGGTTATCGTGCAATACACTGCAGGATATACTGGAACATAGAGCAGGGACATGTCACATTTGTCCTTGCTTCTTGTACCTAATGTAAAGTTGTACAAGTGAGCAAAAAAAGGCAGCATAAAGCTGCTAAAAGTCTCACATCCCTGGATTGGAAGTTAGTGAATTCTACATACGCTCAACAATTTTGCTATCTCCCCTCCCCCCCCCCCCCCCCCCCCCCCCCCCCCGGACACACACACAATTAGGTAGATGGTCCCCAATTATACCTCTAGGTTGATAGAGCCACTGTTTAGTGTCTTACCTTGTTTAATCTAGATTATTCTTTCCTTTTAGGAGATGTCCATTGCATTCGCTGGAAACCCACAAGTCTAGACCATCTGGGTAAGCTTTAGTTTCTTTATAACTTAATATCATGGCTGTGATTATAATTGATCACTGACTTCAATAATGTTGTTGTTTCAATAGGAGTTGGATGGATGTATGGGATCTTCTTTCTCAAGAATGCCGAGATGAGGTATTTACAGAGTATAGTACTCAACTGCATAATTACTCACATTAAGTTGCAAAGTTGAATATGAAACATCAAACATCCATCCATGTCATGGATTGCACTAGAATTTTGCAACCCAAGTCCTGAGACCCATATAATTGCTGAATTTGGGGTCCCAAACATTGTGTTGTGGATGCCAATCAATATTTAGGAAGCCCTTGTCAACACAACTGAATTAAATCCTGGGATGCACTTGGGTCCCAAGCATTGTGTTGTGGATGCCAATCAATATTTAGGAAGCCCTTGTCAACACAATTGAATTAAATCCTGGGATGCACTTGGGTCCCAAGCATTGTGTTGTGGATGCCAATCAATATTTAGGAAGCCCTTGTCAACACAATTGAATTAAATCCTGGGATGCACTTGGGTCCCAAGCATTGTGTTGTGGATGCCAATCAATATTTAGGAAGCCCTTGTCAACACAATTGAATTAAATCCTGGGATGCACTTGGGTCCCAAGCATTGTGTTGTGGGTGCCAATCAATATTTAGGAAGCCCTTGTCAACACAAGTGAAGTAAGCCTGAGATGCACTTGGGTCCTTCAGCATTGTGTTGGGTGCCAATCAATATTTAGGAAGCTCTTGTCAACACAAGTGAAGAGAGTCCTGAGATGCACTTGGGTCCCAAGCATTCTGTTGGGTGCCAATCAATATCTAGGAAGCCCTTGTCAACACAAGTGAAGTAAAGCCTGAGACACAACAAAATTGTGTAATGCATGATTTCTCATTTTATGGGATCCCTGTATAATATTGCTCTCTTTTTTTTCCAGGTTGTTTTAATTGATTCAGATGCACTTCTTGACACTCTAGAGCATTACCTAAGAAAACACAGGTGTGTTCGCTGTTCTGTAATCTCCTTGTTTGCATTCCCTGTTTGTCTGTACCAGTGATTTGATCAACATTTTTCCCTCTTGTAGATTCTGTTCAGAATGCAAGTCAAAGGTGCTGAGAGCATACAGTATTTTAGCAGGGGATCTGGATGGACCCAGTGAAAAAGGGTAAGTAGATTGATTGATTTGTTTGCAAGCAAGTCATCCAAGTTCAATTTTTATTGAACCTTCAAACAACCTCTGTGCTGATCTAAGTCTGTGTATACCTAACTCAAAAACCCCTCAAATCACGGAAGAGACCTAACAAACTCTATAGTGATACTTCATGTGACGAAGGTCATATTATTCATGTGCCAACCAGAGATGGATTGGCTGGTAAAACAAGGCAACTTGTGAAGATCTTTCACCAAAATGGTTGGCATATTAACATCACAATGCTATTGTAGTATCACTGTGATGCTAAGTCCAGGAATCGAACTGGCAACCCCAGAGGTGATGTTGGCTGCACTATCACTATACCACCATTGGTTCTTAGGTGCTAAAGCATTATGATTTCAAATAGGTTTTGTCCAACATTGTATGATGGATTAAAGAGCTGTCCACAAGAACGTCACATACATGTCCTGTGTGATACAGACTTCATTGCTCATTTGATAGGAAGAGCAGAACCTGAAATAGCTGGAGGGTATGTCGTTGTTTTATCCTATACTATAGACCTCTTTTGCTTGGGCGTAATGTTTTCCTATTTCAGTCCATGTGACATTCCCTAAAGTATGTTTTTTTGTTGTTTAACGGTTGCACATGTGAAGTCACAGGAATATTATATAGATATGACTCAAACAAAGAATCTATTTCTCAATGGAATGACTCATGGTCTGAATTTATGCCCATATGAAAATTGCTCTAGTCTGTGCTCTTCACATCAAGGCATGCACAGGTGCCCTCATCATGACATCACAGAGTTCTGTCCATTTGCCTTGTAACATCAATCACTATTACTACCAGAATCCCTGGCACTCTTTCTTTTGTTCAGTTCATTAGCACCAATTGTCTTACTATTCTCACAAGGAAATACAAATTTGAATAAGAAAGAAAATTTGGTAGTGGTAGTAAAATAAAATTTTCATGCAAATGGCGTGTTAACCTTACTGACAATGTACAATCATAATCATATTCATAGAATTACAAGGTTGTTATTTTGGTAGTCTGTTAGTATTGGCTTCTTGCTAATGCCTTGTTAAACATTTTGTTTTGGTACAGAAGAAGGGAGAGGCATGCGAAGACATTAGATATTGCACAGGAAGAGGTAGGTCCATATTCTTGCTTCATTTTTCCATTCACTATTATTATTCCATTCCATGTTACATAGGAAAATAAAACCAAGACCAAATTGTTTTTTATTAAAGTAAAGTCAACCAACATAAGTAGTGGTTATGATGTCACATGAACACCAAGAATAGACCCCTTGCAGCATGTCTGAATGCAGCTCAATTTGGAGGACAAAACAATAGGCCATTTCAGAAACGAGCAAGAGACTTGGGACGAGTTTTGAATTTTAATCTTATTAGCAAAAACCTTTTCAAAATCATTTGAAAGAGAATCACAAGATTAGTAGGTCTAGCAAATTTGAACAGGTATAAATGGAAAGAAACAGAGTTACAAGCTTTCAAATGTATTAAAAATTTACTAAGAATGTGTTACAGGAGACGGGTGTCTCCCCCCCCCCCCCCAACCATACATTCTTTGTAGATTTTTGACACTTTTCAGAGCTTCTAACTCTGGTTCATGTCATTCAAACCTGTTCAAATTCCACTTACACTACACTTACTAATTTTTACTAATTACATTGAAAATTCAAAATTTGTCCCCCGTCCCTTGCTTGTTTCTGAAATGGCCTATAGTTTCCAATTCTCAGGAAATTGAAATTCTTTTGTTTTGTCCTCCAAAAGGAGGTGCTTTGAGGTGCAAGGGTTCTATAGATTGATGATATTTGATTCATTCATTCAGTACTAAGGAGTATTTCATGTTTGCTATCAGGTTCTAACGTGTCTTGGTACTCATTTATGGGAGAGATTACACAGACTGTGGCAGAAACTACGAGCAGAGGAACAAACCTGGCAGATGTTGTTTTATCTTGGTGTAGATGCTTTGAGAAAAAGCTTTGAGGTAAATAAAACATACACCTAGTTCAAAAACGATAGGCGATAGGTGGTAGGATAAAAGTCATGCAAGCACAGATGGCATAGCAGTGAGAGTGCACTCCTCTCACCAATGTCACCTGGGTTCGATTCCTGGACTCGGTGTCGTATTTGATTAGAATAGAGTTTCTAGTTGGTTTTCTCTTGTGCTTCGATGGTTTTTCTCCAGGTTTCTGGTTTCCCTCCCTCCGCAAAAATCAACTTCTAACTACAATTGGAATTTCACTGGACGAATAGCTACTCTGTAGAGGAGCCACTCAGTGCTAAATCACTTTTAATGTTTTTTTTTAGGAAGAAAACTATTTAGTCGCAAACGCCTTTTCTTGTTATTCCAAACATGGTGGAACAAATATAAATGTTCTCAATTTTTTTGATTTTTCAATGGCAAGCTCTACTTTTACTGCGATTCTCAATGTTCTGCGAACTCGGTAGTTGCGAGTTTCCCATTGGAGTTTGGTTTTTCGCTGCCGCCATTCAAAAATATAAAAGGTACCGACTGATTAGTTTTGATTGACGGCAGCGAAAAACCAATTTCACAACAAGCCGTTGAAATGTGTGAGTTCGCAGAATATTGAGAATCGCAGTAAATAACTTCTACCTCACTTCTAGGTTGCTGTCGAGAAGAAACTAGGTATATCCAGGCTAGAACAGGTGGTGGAGGAGATATCTATAGCAGAACGGATGAAAGAACTCAAACGAGAACAAAAACGACTCAAGAAAAAAGCCAGGAGAATCGAAAAATGCAAATGTTCGACAGGAACTCGTGAAGCAGTAACTGAAACAAACGAAGAACAAGAAAACAAACCAGCTAGTCCCAAAGAAAATGGCGAAGTCTGTGAGGATCAAGATATATGCAACCATGAACAGGAAGAAAGCTGTGAGGACGAAGACGACGGTGATAGCGTTGATACTCCATGTAGCTGTGAGGACATGGACTGTAGTATTAAGAAACGGAGACAAGACTCGTGGTCGGTGTACAGGAATGGAGACTGCGGTTATGTTGGCAAGACGAATCCTTGGTGCGGGGAGCGGGATCATCGGAATGAGACGTCCAGTACAGGGGATAAGTCACTCCCGTGCGAGATATCCCGGAGAGGGCAGGAAGTTGAATTTTGCTCTGATTGTTTGTCCGTTAGTCCACCGCGTAATACAAATGGAAAGAAGAAGAAGAAGAAAGGGAAAAAAAAGAAAGGGATGAAAGAAAAAGAAAAGGTTGGTAAAAAAAACAAAAAACAGCGTTGTCAAGTAATGATGAACACAAACTGAACTAGATAAGTTGCTTCCACGCTTCTGCGTTTTGCCGGTCCGAGTTGTCCATTTTTCGGTGGAGACTGAAAGAGAAATAAATAACGAAATGAAACGAACCTAACCAAGTGTGCTTGAATGTGATTGGAGGACCTTATCTTCCTTATAAGGCCAGTCAACTTATCTAGAATACAAAGCTAATGGTCATTTTTTGTTGTTGTCATATCAGGAGCACTCGAATTCCAGTGGAGAACATTACATAGACGACTGTGAAGGGATGGATGACGAGGAGAAAAAACTTCTTCAATCCATGGGATGGACGAACTATAGTGCTCAGGTAATACGCATATGTTAGTCATTAGGGTTGGGAGGAGGGTGAGAGGGCTTCCCTTAATCTGGGGGGGGGGGGGGGGGGATGGAAGAGAACGCATTGAACCTTGATCATACGGCGCCATGTTTATTCCCATTGGAATAAAAACCCTTGTTTAAACCCGCGTAACCTCGTCCTAAAACACTTGAAAGCGAGGCTACGCGGCGAAAGTCTATTGTTCCAGTCAACATGGCTGCCGCTTACGAAAGGTCTATAGTTCAATTTGGTTTAGAGTTTTTCAATTAATCATATCCATTTTGAAATCATTAGCAAATCCCGCAATCTGATTGGCTTAAAAAGTGTGCGATTTAAGCATTGATCGCACTATTTTGAATCATTACTTTTCTAATAGGCAATGTGCATCAAAGCTCACAAAGCACTCTGGGAAAGTGAGTCCTGTATAAAAGAGACGGGGAAATCAAGGGAACTGGCAGAAAAAAATTGTTATTTTCGTCTGCTGAAATACTTTCATTTCCATAGAAAATGTCGAAGGAAAAATTTTTAGATGAATTTTTAGAGGAGCTGAAAAAGCGAAGGACTCACTTTCCCCATCATGCTTTGTGCTAAAATTTTGAGCTCATACACCCTTTACATAAGGGCGTGGCCATGGAAATACCTTAGTTCATCAGTTATTGAAAAAAACATTGCTTTCATTGTAAAGAATATATCGATTTTAGTAATCTCCAAAAATTTCAGCTTACTAACATTAAATGATAAAAATCTACAGCTGTTTGAAATTAGAAAGATTTGTATGGAAACAACAACCAAGGCCTGACTAGCCTCGTTTTCATGTTTTTTGGCACATTTCAAATGCTTATAACTCTGCAGTGATTTAATATATAACAACAGAACTCTACCAAATTACTAATTTAGACATGCTCTTTCTCATGATCAAAATATATTTTTGAAATCATTGATGATTCATGGTGCTCGTTCCCAGTCTTTACTCTTTATGCATAGGGTGTATAGGGTGTATGCACATTGGCTATTCTAACCTTATCATAAGTATGGACTCCTCTCCAAAATGACCCTCTTCTCTATGGCCCTGTGGACCCCAGTTTTTAAAAATCTTAGTGCGAACACTGTTATTAATTACTCTGATAAAAAATATTTGAATATTGTGTTTGTTTTAGCATTGCTGTTCGTCAGACGATGACAGCGGTATATCAGAACAAGATATCCAACAGTTCAAAGCCACACACAAGAGTGTGACGATGCAGCGACAAGAACTACGAGAGAAACTACGGCAGAAGTTTGAAAATATGTCCCGGAAGGCAACAGACTCTGTAACGAATCAGATGAATGGGTTAAACATAGCTGTTGTACATTAGAACCTGTCAATCGCAGTGGCATCTCATCATCACGCATGCGTATAGCGCTACTTGACGTTAATTTTTCGTGGTATAATTTTTGTTTGTTTTGATTTTTTTTGGATGATTTTAGTGTTTTTACGGCATGTTCGGTCAGCACAGCTACAGACAAAAATGACGTTGGTTAGTAGCTTGATTTTCACGAACATGAGCATAGTACGTACGCATGCGCAGAAAGTATCATTGGTAATCTTTTTCGGTCCGCCATCTTTGTTTATGACTCTCCAAAATTAGTGTTTGCGCCATTGCTTGCTTCAGTACCTGGCTAGTCAGTGAAAACCCGGTTATTTTGGTGTCTATCCTTACTTTTATGGTATCGTGCTCAACCGGTTTATCGAGCTCAACCGGTTTATCGAGCTCAACCGGTTTATCGAGCTCAACCGGTTTATCGAGCTCAACCGGTTCGTACCGTTTCGCAGCTTGCTGTACTCGTGTAGTTACGTCTGCCTCAAATTTCCTTTTTCTTTTTTTCGTTTATTCATTGCTTTGTACCCACCCGTTGATTTTTTTTCTTAATACTTAAGTCAATCAATTCGTTCTTGATCTCTAATGGTTTTGAAAAACTAAACATTGATTGATGGGTTCCAAAACATTACCTTAGTGCTGGTAGCTTGGTAACTAGTTGTATTATAAATTAGATGTGTGACATTACACATGAATATAGCAGCACACAGATGAGATACCGCTGTGCAGTGTGTGCGTACACTTAGAGACACTTCCAAAAGTCTTGTCGAGTGGTTGTACCGTTCTCTAGAATGGAAAATAGTAAATAAACTGATCAAAAACATAAAGCTCCATATGCTCTGTTGAGATATCGCTTGAAAACTGGGAGGGCGGTAAAGTAAATGGAAGCGGGTGTGACGTACTTCCGGCTAACGAACAAAACGAGAAGAAACAAAGTCAATCTGATGGTTACTGCGTACATCAAAGTTTCTCTTCCATCTCTAATAAGAATTTTGAGCAAGAAAATATACCAGAAAAGCGTGCAGACAAAGTTTAGTAAAATCCCATATCGTTGTGATCTTTAATTTGGCTTATTGCAATCACTAGTAAGCCCTTGTTATACGTTTTTATTTCATGCAACTTGGGCCGCGCGCAAAAAAGTTGCATGCGAGTATGTCGCACGTATTTTTGTCGTCGCAGCTTTCGGAAATTTGTTGAGAAAGTAGAAACGAAATCTACTTTTCGTGCAACTTTTATGTTTGAAAAATAAGTTGCACGAGGGGGTGTTACACGCTAAAAAACGCTCGTGCAACTTAATCATTTTTGCGCACTGCTCATGTTGCGCGAAAAAAGACGTGTAACAACGACCTTAACATTTCCCATTCTGCATTTCGGGTATGCTATGCAACATTAACCTTCACCAACTTTTTTTTTTAAATAGCTGTATATACCGGCGTGTTGCAAATAATTGGTTCTTGTCAGTTAAGGGTCATCGAGTAAGTGGATCCAATAGACTGGAAGAGACACCTACTTACAGTCAAACTAAGAAAACCGTGAACACCTAAAATATGTCTGGAATGTTTATTTAGGCCATTGCTTGTAAAAAAGATGTTTCCCACCACCATGAAAAAATATTGTATTGAATCCTTCTCTCGTGTATCCGTCTGTCTCGAATACAAACTTCTATTAAATTTCATGAGAATAAAATCAAAATATGAAGTTTGAAACTTTAAAACGGAAAAAATACTTTGCGTGACCGCGCTGTGATCAAGGCAAATAAACACTACAGACATATTTTAGGTGTTCACGGTTTTCTTTTTAGTTTGACTGTAACTAACTTCAAGTGCAATCAAAGCACTTTAATAGACTGCGCACAGGAAGCCCAATGCAATAAAATATTTTTTCGCGCGCCTTTGTTTTTCTATAAGACGTCCATAAGTAGAAATACAGTATTTCTATAAATTTTGAAATATTGCCAAAATTTCTGTAAAAACATAAATAATGGGATTAATGTTTTATTCATATAGGATATTACATGGCCGCGCCATAGTTAATATTAACTATGGTCGCGCGGAGATACGAATTTTATTTTCGAGTGTTGATATTATCTCTCACGAGTGAGCGCAGCACGAGAAGATAAAATTCGTATCTCCAAGCGGCCATGTAATGTTCTGTTTATTAAATGAAATCTTCGATGAAAGGTAATGGAGAATTTGACTTTGGTCGAAATTTGACACCACCAGCGTTGATAAAATATTCCATATGATTGTACGCTACGCATGAAGTACCTTCCTACTCAGCCTTGATTATATTGTTCATAAAGTCATAATTCTTTGTTTGCTTTCGTGTTTGAACAAGTTTGAAAATGAAATCCTAAATAAATCATAGTTTGGAAGTCATGCAGTCACGAATGCTTTAATTCTTTATATCTTATTGACAAAAAGCATGATTTTTCAAGACATAAGTCAGCGTGCTAAGGCAGCGTATCTTCTCTTACGGAACGAAGTATAAACTTCGTGCTATTTGCAAAATGTTGCAGAGAAAAATTACCTGCAAACGTTGATTTCAAAATTCCCAATTTGTTTTGTTTGTGCTGTTTATTTAGCGCTGTTATTACCGAGCACGGTAACGGAAACGTTTCCCTTGCCCGCGCGATTTAACAAAACAGAATATTGTAAACAATATTGCGTCTCAGCGCTCAAAAAGGACATTGCTTGCCTAGTTCTATACAAGAATTGTCTATATATTTCCCGAAACAGCGCTAGCTTTGACTTTTCATAAATCGGTTCTGTTTATGTTTCTGAGTGAGTGCTTACGACCTCCTTGGATACAGCTCATTAAAAACCCTTGTACAAATTACGCCCTTTGAATCCGGAGACATCTGATGAAGGACTTTTGAGTTAAAATAACATGAAAATCTCTAAAAGAAAAAAAAAAGTAATTTTGAAGTTACAGGACTGTGAAAGTTTCTGCAAAGAACGCTCTCATTGAAGTTTGGTAACAATTAGTACTGAGAGATACCTGATGTACCATCAATGACATCATCAAAGACTAGCCACTAATATTGCGTATAGTAGATGCATACAGCTTCGTAGACCATTCAGTAAAAATATTCTTACTCTGAATAGCTCTTTCTTGGTTGATAATTCTTTGTCAACGTCGTTAGAAAGGCAACATTTTAAACTGTTTTAAACGATCCCCAGATTGTTTATTTAGTGAGTGATATCGTGTTTATCAGTTTACCTCTAGTGCCACTGAATATCGAATATCTTGAAGTGAGTGACATTTTAGGGATTATCTCTGCAGCCGGAATCATTCAGTGGTTAAACGTTAGTACTGAGTGTCCAATTGTCTTAGTTTATAGACACGTTCCAAGATGTCCAGTAACATTGAACTTGTTAAGACCGAGAAAGGACAGACGAACCAAACTGATGGAATTACATTTGGAAGGTATGTTAACTGAAGACAGACTTAACCCTGTATAAATATATCCATATCATACTTAAGTACCAACGACTTAAATAGCGAAATCCGCTTTGCTTACAATCTTCGTCTAGGTTTGTTTATTTTTAGGTCACTTTGTTCGTATATTACCAGTCTTGTGATTTCTTAGTTTGAACACTATCGTTCGGCAATCTTATGTTGAACTGAAATATTCGCCTCTCGCCTGCTACAGTTATGATATTAGATATTATTCATGACGAGTAATAAGTGTTACTGTTACACTTAGCTGGGATTAATGTTCTATTAAAGGCGTTCATTTAACATTTACTGCTATTTTCATAAACATGCGAACTCTGTAGTTGCAAGTTTCCTGTTGGAATTTGGTTCTTCACTGCCGCCAGTCAAAGACATAAAAGGTACCGATTGATTTTTTTTGATTGGCGGAAGCCAAAAACCAAATTTCAGCGTGCAGCTCGCAGCTACCGGGTTCGCATGTTTACGAAAACAGCAGTAACAGTTTAGCTGAGTATGAAGGACGTTAAGTGGAGTGGTGCAAACCGTACTGAAGTGTTATATAGTTTAACAGCTCGATTAACAAGCTAATTTTTTAAGCGACCTTTACCACAGACAAAATAATATATATTTAACCTTTGATGTGATCGATGTCATGCTTGAAAGAAACTGAGCATATAAAAGTGTGACGTCACGAAATGATAAATTTTGGCTTTCACAATTTTCGATTTCCAAATGCGATAGACAATCAAAAAAGACATTTACATGCCAAATTTGACGAGAACCGTTCAAATAGCAACTGAGATATGGCCATTTGAATCTATAATTTCCCCATACAAATCACTGTATTTTAGGCTCTGTTCATAAAGTTATGAACAGCTAGCCGAAAATACATCTCGTTGCAAATATCTATAGCTTTTAACAGTCCAAACCTCAAGGTCCTCAAGTAGAGTTACTTTGTGTTCATTTCAAACTTGTCCTCACCCACCCCCCCCCCCCCCCCCCCCCCCCCCCCCCCCCCCCGCAATCAAAGCGACTCCACTGAGTCTTGCCGCCCACGCAAACGTCCTTAGAGTCGTTAATTAACGGTGCGTGAAGACCATAAGGATGTCTGTGTAGACTGGGTCAGTAGGGAAAAGGGGGACTGTCGACGTTTCGAATACATATAGGCTCTGACTTCTTCTGAGGTTTTCAACAACACAACAACACAGTCCATACTACAGTCAACGGCTTACTTTAGCCAACTGGCCTCGTCAGTCGTATAGCTTTTCAGTTAATCCAGTTGGACCGCACCTTTATGTAAGGATAAATATTTTGTAATTTAATTGTGTATTCTAAGGGTGCAAATCAAATCAAATCATTGTCATAGTCTTAAACTCGCTAGTTGTTTCAGTTCTTCTCTACTACTATTAAGTAAGTAGTATAATCAGAAGATAATATCGAAACTTATAATTTAACTTATAATTCAATATAAACTACTAAAAACCAACAAAGAATTCGACAACAAATGTCAAACAATAGAATAATTCAATGTCAAACAGCTTTCATTTACCAAAATAATTTTTTTTATATCCATCTTGGAGACGAGAGAGAACTCATTTTTTGAAAACTCTGGAGATGACGAGTCGATGCAGTTTGCTGAATTCATTTCAGTGAAGTCGTTGGGTTATAAAATAAATAACCCCTCTGGCTCACTGGAATATGGGCTGATAATGTCCTTGGATGAGAAATGGTCCTCAAAATATCACATTTGCCCTCGAAGCTTCGCTTCTCGGCCAAATGTTCTTTTTTTGGACCATTTCTCATCCTCGGACATTATCAGCCGATATCCCAGCCGCCAGGAGGGGTTTATTTACTAAATATTGTTGGTTCACTTCACAGTGGTAATAGAAAGAGGGCGATACTGATCGGTGTTGCAGTGGTCATCATCATAGTTATCATCGCAGTGGTAGTTACTGTAATCGTTGTACTTGAAGCCAAGAAAGATGCTTCATCAGGCCAAAGCACTACCCCTGCCCCATTACCTCCCCCCACTGCCCCACCCGGCGCGGATGGACCCTACACCCAAGCAGCAGTAGCAGCAGACGTCGGCAAATGTTCCGAGATTGGACGAGACATCCTGAAGAAGAATGGCTCTGCGGTAGACTCGGCAGTAGCTGCGTTATTCTGTACTGGAGTCATGAACATTCATTCTGCAGGGATTGGAGGTGGTGGTTTTATGGTGGTGTACAACCGTAAAAACAAATCCAGTGAAGTGTTTGACTTCCGTGAAGAGGCGCCGGGAAGTTCCAGCGTGTATATGTATGTCAACAGCTCTCTTAGCTCACGAATAGGCAAGTAAAATCTTTAGAATGGTTTCCAATTATGATAAAAAGACGCTAATTTTCTTTCATTTCTCAGGATCGTCAGCCTCGGGAGTTCCTGGCGAAGTGAAAGGGTTTCATGCTGCCTGGAAAAAGTATGGCCGGTTACCATGGAGAGAGGTCGTCCAACCGGCAATCGACCTGGCAAGAAATGGTATCCAGATAGCTGACAATTTATACTATGCTATGACAAGATCATCGGTTAAGAAATACGTCTTACAAGATCCTGGGTTAAGGTAAGACGAGGTGGGAGCATTTTTGCCATCCACTTAAATAAAGGCCCTCTTTCCTTCCTTCCTTCCTTCCTTCCTTCCTTCCTTCATTTCTTTTAATTCCCGTTTGTAGTGGTCTGTTGGTCGACAAAAACGGAAAACTTAAAAAACTGGGCGAAGTGATAAAGCAGCCCAAACTTGCCAAGACCTTGGAATCCATAAGAGATGACCCTGAAGGATTTTACTCGGGCAAACTAGCAGAAGATATCGTACACGACGTGCAGTCAAGAGGGGGAATCATAACATTACAGGACATGAAAAACTATCAAGTTAAGATCAGAAAGTCATTGGTTGCAACCTTTGGAGATTATCGTTTGCACTCTATACCTCCCCCTGGAAGTGGTGCTGTCATGGGCTTGGTGTTCAACATCCTTAAAGGTACTCTTTGTGTAGTATGGCAGGGCAGGGCAGGGCAGGGCAGGGCAGGGCAGGGCAGGGCAGGGCAGGGCAGGGCAGGGCAGGGCAGAGCAGAGCAGAGCAGACGTATACACTAAAAATCAAAGCTAATCAATATTATTATATATTAGGATATAACATGACTTCATCTGCCAGAAAGAACGACAATAGTTCCATCCTAACTTACCACAGGATCGTTGAAGCCTTTAAGTTCGCTTATGCTTATCGGGCTTTACTTGGAGACCAAGACTTTGTGAACTTGACAGATGTAAGTAGCTGGTACTGTTCGTACACTTGGGCACTGTAAGCGCCTTGCTTTTGGCTATGATAGTCAAAGTCCGTGTTAAAAGGCCACTTATGGCCCCGAAACATGAATGGTGTAAGTGCCTAACGCAACGCAACGTTGCGGAACAAATTCAATATCTACTTCTGCAGCTTTTCTGCGACAAACATTTCTTCTTCAGCTGAAAACGTCTGCAACGTTGCTGGTAACTGCGTACTTTTCTAAGCCAAAGAAATACAGCTTTTTCGTGTACCGCTAAAGGTAAAGGTTAAGGCCTTATTTAACGTCAGTGTTCCTTCAGCTAGTAGCTGGTCTTCCAGGGAGCTGATGGTGCGCACTTTACCCCCTCTCTCCATCAGTGCTCTGTTTCAAAAGTATTCAAAGCTGAAGCTACATGGATTAGAAAGAAGTCGAAACAGACGTGGAGATCTTGAGGATCCAACCGTGGACCTCTAGCTCGCGCACTACGTCTGCACGTACGTCTGCACGTACGTTGCATACGACAGCACCTCAGTGTTCTAGAGTCTAGACTTTACATTACTAGTACCCATTAACAAGTTTCATCATATTCAAAACTTTTCGTTTCTTACAGACATTGAGAAACATGAGTGACCCACAATTTGGAGAAGCTTTGCGCCACAAGATCTACGACAACAAAACCTTCACGGACTACAGATACTACGGGGACTTTTATTCTAAAGGAGACAGTGGGACCTCACACTTGTCATTAATATCACCTGAAGGAGACGCTGTTTCTTGCACAACAACGATTAATCTATAGTAAGTAGTTGGACATACCTGTTGGGGAGGTAACACCTCTGGCAAGAGATAGATACAAATTAGGGGCCACCATCATCAAAGCGGCCACGTCACCGCAGTCATATGCCAAACACACACACAAGTATGGAGAATAATTGGTCTAATTTTCCAAAGCAAGGGCGGATCCATTATTTTCAGTCATTGAGCAGATTTCGTACGACTTTATAAAGCTCAGGGAAAGAACGTGGTCGCGACAAAAAGTCAGCCAATCAAAAATCTAGAAAACATCACGGTTGCGGCAAGGCGGCACGCTTTCTTCATCCAATTAAATGCACGAAACACGACACAAACACGGTCACTGCAAGGTCGCGGCACGGTTACGGCACTGGCTAAGTACGCCAGACCAATCACATTGCGCGAGTAAATAATCAACCAATCAAAATTATAGAAAACTTCACGGTCGCGGCAAGGCACGCACACAGCACTGAACTTTTCACAGCCACACGAAGTCTGCTCTATTATGGGTTCGGAATTCCAAGGCAATGCTGTACACATATCAAGCCATAAACCCATAGGACTTGTCTTCTGTTTCAGTTTTGGCTGTAGATACCGTGGAACTCGAACTGGAATCATATTTAATAACGAAATGGATGACTTCTCTACTCCAGGAGTAAAGAATGCGTTTGGTGTTGAACCATCCTCTGCGAATTTTATCTTCCCGGGCAAACGACCAATGTCTTCATCTGCGCCTGCAATTTTTGTTGACAACAATGGAGACGTGCGAATGGTTGCAGGAGCTGCTGGCGGAACTAAAATCACCACTGCTACCTCACTGGTAAGATGATATCATCTGGTAATGACGAGACGTTGCGCATTAACGACGCACGCCACCCGTGCTTCCCAAAATATTAATTCAGCCTATAAATGTAGTACCGATTGCTAAGATATGCCAAGATTAAACTGAGTAGCCACACAACTTATTATATACAGTATGAGAATTTTTTTCATAGGACTGCTTTACGTTTTGGACCCGGAAGTCGTTTAAACCATACGATTTACGTCACACTTAAAAACTCTATTGAGAAGCACTGTAAATAGACCAAGGAATAGACCTCATTACCTTGAGCTAACGTTTTCCAATTTCAGACCACGTGCCCTACAGTATCACTCCTTTTTTGTTACGAGGGTAGTACTAAATATCATTTCCTTGTTTAACGATTGCTCATGAGAAGACACATGGATAAAAATCAAACAAAGAATCTTATTCTAAAGAGGATTACACATGGTCTAAAACGGGAAAGCTTTACGCCCAAGGTAAAGAGGTCTATGGAGGCTTTGCACCATCAAGTGATGGTAGACATGAGAGAGGGCACGACAGTGGAGACTTTTCCTTCTGGGAAATTGAATTCTTTCTCAAGTAAAACAGATAAGACCAGATTCAATTATTCCAGCCTCCTGTTGTTTGGATAAAATTGTCAGGGGCAACGACTAGCGGCTCACAATTTCTCTTTTGCAATAGCTGCTGATCGCTAACACAAAGTTATATTTCAAACACAGGCAGTAATGAATTATCTATGGTTTAATCGTACCCTGACTCAATCAGTGGAAGATCCAAGGGTTCATCATCAGCTGATGCCAATGTATATCCGAGTGGACAAGGACTACCCTCTTCCCCAGGCCATTATCGATGGACTCAAGAGGATTGGCCACACAGTCAGTAAAAGAAGTGGTTTCGCTGTTGTTCAGGCCGTTGCTAAGGATAAGAGTGGGGTGTTATATGGAAAAGGGGATGCCAGAAAAGGCACTTGGGCTGCTGGGTTTTAGCTAGATTTAAGGTTGTACATGTTAATCATGGGTGGGGTGGGACGGGTCGGGTTGGCTAACAGCTGACATCATTATATTCGGTGGGGCATTTGAGCCCCCAAGGGATCATTTTTACCGGGAAGTGGGGAGGGGGACGTTGGGATTTTTTTGGGGGAGATTAGTTAAAAAAATCAGGTTCAAGAGGTGGAGTCAGAGGATTGCAAATAATCTTAAAGATTAACTGATCTGAGGCAATGTCCTTTCTTATGAATGATCTGTTATGATCCTTCTTACTAGTGTTTACTGCTGAGTGGTCTCTTCATTAATGCCTGTCAATATTTAGCTGATTTCCCCCTCAAGTTGCCTAAAAGCCAAGGGATTTCCCCCTAAATCCTCCCCCCCCCCCCCCCCCCCACCACCACCATACGCACATGCGCACTAGTTAGACCGCTAAAAAAAACCTTCAGTTTTAATAATAAAATAATAGGATAAAATATATAATACATAATTTTAAATTAAAAATTGATTAAGAATATCATTTGTATTTCTTGAATGTGGGATTCCAAGAAAAATATATGTATTTCAGAAATAATTTTAGAATAAATTGACCTAATCCAATAATACCCACGTGTCGTTCCCTTGATTATTATTTTTTGTTCAATTCATTATGAATGACACGCGGTCGCCTGAAATGCGAAACGATACGCCCAGGAAGTGGGCACACGATGATGTAATTTGCTTTTGTTGATTGTTATCCAAATTCTTCTAGCCAACTATTAACACTCGAAGGCCAATGCCTATGAAAACATAACGTCCACCTATTAGATCTATGATAGAGAGTCGCACTTTGGAGGAAGGGCTAGGCGAGGAAGGGGGAGGATTCCAAGAGCCCACGTTCCTCTTGGTCAGCACCGGTGCGAAGAACGTGTAAACGAGCTCGAATTTCTAGCACAAAGCATGATGGGAAACCGAATCCTTACACTTTTTTGGCTTCTCTAAACATTCTTCTGACAGTTTTTTCTTCATCATTTTCTATGGAATTGTAAGTATTTCAACAGACGAAAATAACAGAGCAGTAATTTTTTTCTGATATTTCCTTTGATTTCCCAGTTTAATTTTTGCAGGGCTCGGTAATTAGAAATACTGACCTAAGAACTGGGCAGTGAAGCCGACAGTGGAAAATTCTTAAATCTTTTTTAGAAAATTAAATTTAAATTTGATTGTTATGATTGGGCTTGCTGTGTTAAGGAGGTACGTCACGCAAGTTTTCACATCGGCCGTCACGCACACCGGACAAGGGACTAGATCTCGTTACACAAAGCGGATAAGCCATCGCAAAATACGAAGAAAAACAACATAACGTGCTTAGCCTTGGCAAAGAATATGAACAAGATGATTTCACTAAGTAGATCATTTGTATTTCCTAAACATCTTTGTCGAGCGATCTCAACGAGTTATCCCGTGATGACGAAGAAATTCAACTTTCCACTCTCCCCAGACGAGATGCCGCGGTCTGGTGGTGTGGCTACCATGATGAGACTACCGTATGAAAAAACAGCTGAAGGACTCGACGCTTGCTTTGTTGGGATTCCTTTTGATGCTGGGGCATCGAACAAAGTTGGTACAAGGTGAGATGCAAGATCTGTGACTTCGTTTACTAAAAGTAAAAAACACGGGGCCACACAATACATTACAAGCGATGTGCAAGAAACTTTAAGTTATATATATTATTCTTGCTTTAAATAACGTTTATTCGTGATACAAGGAGTATAGAACCCTTGCAAGTGTTTATTCATTTATGGGGTAACTTTATTCGATATACATGGTTGTAGCCACAAGTAACCGAGAAGCAATTTGCCCCGGGCGTGGATGGAGGCCCGAAACCGCGATACAAAATAAATGTTCAGCGGTAGACTAGTGATACCTGTACAAGTCACGACATTCTTGTTAGTTACTGTAACTGGCAACGCTTAGATAAAGGTTTTTATTATATGAAATAGAGTGTGATATTGAGTGACATCAAAATGATAAAATTGATATCCCCACTCCCACCAGTGGCCAGTGGGGATACAATTTATATCAACACTGGTGGTGTCAAATTTCGACTTTTTGCTCAGCAAGTCTCAAATTCTTCATTATTTTTCATTGAAGATTTCATATAATAAACAGAACATTACATGGCCACTTGGAGATACGAATGTTATCGTCTCGTGGTGATATCATCTTTCACTTGTTCACTGCGCTCACTTGTGAGAGATAATATCAACACTCGAAGATAAAATTCATATCTCTGTGCGACCATGTACATGTTCTATTGCAAGAACAGTTCATTTTATGCAAAGTATGAGCTTTAAAAGTCTCATGTACCCTGATAATTTTTGCTGCAATTTGAGGTGCGATTTAAAATGTGTCTTTATATTAAAGCATCATGAAGAGAAAACTTATTATATTTTCAAACATCGCAGCAGTAATTGCAACAAAAATCTCCAGTGTAAACGGGTCGTTGTCCAGAAAAAGAAATTGAAATAAGCATTTTGCTGTAAAATCTATGAAAATAACAAAGCGGGTGGAAGGACATGAAAACTGGGGGGCTGTAATCACCAAAATTGCCAAAAAGACAAAACAACCGTCAAAATCCCTGAAGCAAAACAAAAAAACAAAAAAAGTCAAAATCGCAGGAAAAAACAAACGCCAAATTTGCAGAAGCAAAAAAAGCCAAAATCGTCTTAAAAATGGGGGCAAATAAGTAATTTAAGAAAAGAGTAATTTATTAGCTCTACCACTGGAAGTCAACTAGGGAAGATGGGTAATACCACTGAACACTAATTTATTTTGTATCGCAGTTTTGGGCCCCCATCCACACCCTGGGCAAATTGCTTCCCTAAATGACCATTGTTTGACCACAGGCAGCCCAAACCAGGTTCATGTGTTTGGTTTATAAGTGATGAACAGTTGGACCCAGAAATATGTCACAAACTAATTAACATCTCTATTATATACTTAATATGATACCACAGCAACCTAGTTTGGGCTACCTGCGGTGCATCTCCTGTTAGCTATTCACCACTTTCCATACATCAGTTAACTTGTTAATCACAAAGCATTCAGTCGAGGCTGCAAGGTTCAAATTTGAATAATCCTTTGAAACTACCTTGAAGCCTCAATTGAATGCTTTGTCTGTGACCAGTGAACCAATGTATGGAAAATGGCAAATGGTTTATATTTGACCAGTTTGTACAGGAATTGATTGATCTTAATATTATTTCCTAAGGTTTGGGCCACGTCAAATAAGAAGTGAATCTTCAATGCTTCGTCCATACAATCCAGCAAATGGAGCAGCCCCATTTGAATCTTTAATGATTGCTGACATTGGTGATATCTCAGTAAACACCTTCAACGTCAATGCAACAGTGAAACTGATAAAAGATAAAGTTGCTGAAATAATATCCAATGGTTGCAAACCGTTAATCCTGGGTGGTGATCACACCATTAGTTATCCTATCCTACAAGCAATGAAGGTAAACAGTTCCGCTACTTAATTTGTGAGGGGAGATGCTTTGGGACTGCAGAAGGTAAAAATTTATACATTACAATTTGCCTAATGCTTTGACATGCATTTAATGCAATAAATATGTTGCAATTGCCAATCAAAAGACTGGAAATTGCATTTCTGAGACCGGAGGGGTGAGGGGTATGCCTTATACCTTTATTTTGAAGCATGCCAGATATGAAAATTCATCGCTGTGCAAAATGGCGAGAAGTTAGGGGGAGCACTCTCACTATTATCATTATAAAGAATGAGATTGCTGTACTCCAAATCTTTTGTCACACACCTCTCATAACTTTATTCAACTCTCTTGGTTTGTTAGGAAAAGTATGGTCCTGTCGGCCTTGTGCATGTGGATGCTCATTCTGACACCAGTCCCAGTATGTATGGCGAAAAAATCTTCCACGGCAGCCCATTCTATTATGCAGTTGAGGAAGGTCTAATAGACTGTAAACGTGTTGTACAGATAGGGCTGCGAGGTCCATGGTATGGTGGAGAAGGCTACAAATATGCCGTAGATAAGGTACATTTGTCAAGAATTTTGATTTGTGATTGGTTGGTTCAGATATCAAGAATTCTGATTTGTGATTGGTTGGTTCAGATATCAAGAATTCTGCTTTTTGATTGGTTGGTTCAGATATCAAGAATTCTGATTTGTGATTGGTTGGTTCAGATATCAAGAATTCTGATTTGTGATTGGTTGGTTCAGATATCAAGAATTCTGATTGGTTCGTTCAGATATCAAGAATTCTGATTTGTGATTGGTTGGTTCAGATATCAAGAATTGTGATTGGTTGGTTCAGATATCAAGAATTCTGATTAAGGATTGGTTGGTTCATTGATTGATAAAATCATTATCCTCATGGCCTTTTATTCCTTCTACAAGGCTCTATTAAGTATGCATTCCAAGTTTTCCAGTTTCATTCTAAGACTACTCAGAAATGAGGGAATGCTGCTTCTTGGTACTGACCAAGGAGATTATAGGGTCTCCATCAAACACTTGAGTATTTATACTTTAGTTAATACATACAACACTTTTTACTTCTAGGGATTCCGAGTTATCCCTGCAAAGGATTGCTGGCACAAATCACTAGAACCACTGATGGCCGAAGTACGTGAGCAGATGGGTGATGGTCCTGTGTATATCACGTTTGATATTGATGGTCTTGACCCTGCCTTTGCACCAGGAACAGGTCAGTGAGAACCATCAGTCTCTTCACTCCATCTATTCCAGGGACCGGTCATTATTTAGAGGGAGGGGGCTCCTGACAAATTAGGTATTCCATGTTCCCCTTTTTCTGACCCCAACTTTTCATGCGCATTTTTTTTCCTTTTCTTACCGCCACCCGGTTGGCTCAGTTGGTTGAGCACTGGACTTTCGGGAGGTCGTGGGTTCGAGCCCCGGCGGCCGGACCAACACTCAGGGTCTTAAAATAACTGAGGAGAAGGTGCTGCCTTTGTAATTACATCTACAAATGGTTAGACCTTCACGTGGCTCGGATGACCACGTAAAATGCCGGTCCCGTCTCTCTACACTACCTAACCCTGCATCGGAAGGACGTAAAAGAACCACTGAGGACGTAAAGAAACCCTGGCAGTGACCTCCCTCAGTGTCTGGCCTTTACTAATGATTCGATTGTGGGATGGGGTTGGGAATTGGTGCAATGTATGCGCGTTTTAGGGGGGCTTAATAGGGGGGGGGGGGGGCTTATTGATTTTGCCGAAACGCAGTTAGTTCTATGCTATCAGGATACGATATGTGATAATTTTATTCCAACACGGTAAACTCAGGATTAAATGTAACTATGGACTGTCTGGCATAATCTATAGGGATGTCAGTGACATGGTATATGCATTGTTCAAATTACACAGTATTTTCAACATTTGATTCACTTATGTTAGTCTCTCAACTATGATTTACCATTATTGTGAGTTTAGTTGTGAAGGGGGAGGGGAGGGGGTTTAAAAGAGAGGGGGGTTGATAAATTTCTTCCTTTAAAAGGGGGGGGGGGCTTATTAGAGAGTGGGGCTTATTTGAGAGGAGGCTTAATAGAGTATTTACGGTAGATTAAAGTTCGATAACATGTTTCTTGCTAGGAACTCCTGAGATTGGCGGTTTAACGAGCATCCAAGGACTGGAGATAATTCGTGGTTGCCAAGGACTACAGATTGTTGGTGGTGATCTTGTTGAGGTACCAATTATATATCATATATTATACATCTAATATTCTTTCGTAAAAACTATTATACGCAGTTCATGATCGCGAAAGTTGATTAGTATGAAGTGTAAGAACCAAGGGTGTTCTGTTAAAGAACCGTCGGTTAGAGATACCTCCGCAAAACCTAACATGCTGAATTCCAAATTGATCTGTTAGTTAGCCGTGCCCTGTGCATGTTTTTTTTCTTCAGGGTAACGATAAAATTTGAAGGTTTTTGTATGACCTTATGACTCTCTAGTCATTTACCCCTAATAAATAAATCACAATTTGCTGGGGTTGCTATAGTAACACAGAGTAATTTTCACCTAGGCCCTTCTAGATTGAATTAGAATGTAGAAGTTGATTTAATTTTTGCGGAGGAAGAAAAACCGTCGAGGAACAGGAGAGAACCAACCAACTCTACTCACATACGACACCGAGTGCAGCGGGAATCGAACCCGAATTTCATTCGTGAGAGGCGAGCGGCTGTCACCGCTACGCCATCCGTGCGGCGCAAGGGCATGCCCTTTGCCGTAATCTCCAAACCTCATTCCCTGGGTGTGGTTCAAACTGTTGTTCTATTTTGTAGGTATCCCCGCCCTACGATCCTTACGGTATCACAGCACTGCATGGCGCCAACTTGTTGTTCGAAATGCTTTGTGTTCTACCGGGGGTAAAGATGGGATGAAACCTTGATAGAAGTAAATACGTATATTTTTATTTTACATCGGAATACCGCGGGAGTCGTTGCCGAGCGAGTCTTCCTAGCTAGAAAATTCGTAGCCGTACTGTAGCTGTACCGTATCCGTAACTGTATCTGTAACTACGCGTTGTGATTGGATGAATTATTGGAAGACAATGGGAAGCCATTTCAATGTTACGGCATGTCGTACCGTGTAGGCACTGTAGAGCGTTTTTTAGTATGAGTGGGAAACAAACGGTACTGACTTACAGCACTTACACAGTACGACATGCCGTAACATTGAAATGGCTTCCCATAAGAATGGTTATCGTATGAATGGGAAACATACGGTACTGACTTACAGCACGTACACAGTACGACATGCCGTAACATTGAAATGGCTTCCCATAAGAATGGTTATCGTATGAGTGGGACTAAAACATACGGTACTTACTTACAGCACGTACGCAGTACGACATGCCGTAACATTAAAATGGCTTCCCATAAGAATGGTTATCGTACGAGTGGGACTGAAACATACGGTACTTACTTACAGCACGTACACAGTACGACATGCCGTAACATTTAAATGGCTTCCCATAAGAATGGTTATCGTACGAGTTGGACTGAAACACACCGCACTGACTCACAACTTTTTTTGATAGTTTTTCGTTATGACGAAGAGTGCACTTTTATCACACCTAGAATTTAACTCCTCTTTATGTTTTCATGTTTCTCCTGAAAACGCTTAGTTAAATAAAGTGTGAAATGATCTTATTATCCAGTAGAGTGAACTGAATACTTGGTATACACTAATAAAGGTTAGTATATTTTATATCCATTGTTTTCTTTTTAGTCTATAAGGCTGTTACAAATTATTGCCGGGCACTCAAATAATTATGAAGTTGATCGACCTACCTAAAGAATTCGAATTGATCTAGTTTCTCGGCCGAACAAGTAGTGAATTCTCCATTCCTTTTATCGTGCCTTGATACCACTAACTTGTACCAGAATTCTTTTCGTAGTTAATCCTTTTGTTGGTCTGATTAACGCTTTTGCCGTTGCGACTTCCAAAGAAATTACATAGTTTGAATATTTGAATAAGAAAAAAGACTTCGAAGAGGTTTCTGGTATGAGTTGTTTCTAGATCCTATTTTTTTTTGAAGATAAGGAACAGAGAAATTCTTTCGAAATGGGTCATTCAATTTCAGTTTTCAATTCTTTTAGAAAACGAAGCTGGGGTTTATTGGCTGGAAATTCTGACTGAGAAATCTCCCCCTACCTCGACTGAACCCTCGAAAATGGCGGCAAACTCATAAGAGTAAGTTGAGATCGACTAGAAGACGCACAAACTCCGCATTGAGAATAGGGGTGGGTGGGTAGGGCTTAGTAAGTAAGTCAGTTAGCCCCATTCAGTTCAAAAACTCTAAGTACTTTGCGTGTATGGCTTGCAGCTAATTACTGATTTAAATTTTCTGAAAGACAGGTTGCAATATGCGCTAAGGTTACTGTTGAGCGATTCTTCGCAGACGTGCAACAGGTAACCCACCCGCTGTTACATGTACTTCTACATTGATGTAGCGCTAAGCAAAGATGATAAGATTCAAGAAGGTAATCAGTGGATCAAACAAAGCGTAGACGGGTACTAGCAAAGCTAACACTTATCATTCAACTGGTGCTTAGACGAGGAATATTTCAATTATCTTACAAGTTTTGACGAAAATCACAGCTTACCCAGACAAAATCTGACCTCGAATGATTGTCATTTCCTATTTCAGTTTTAATAATTTGAAAAATTCCACGAAAGAGTTGAGGTTTAGGCACAATTAATTTATGGCTACGATTATCGTTCTAAGTTAACTTGTATATCAGAATACAGTTTTATAAATACTTCCAAAGGTACTCGAAACAAAATGTAACAAAAAACAACATGTTAAGAATTTTATGAATTTTGCTTAAAAGCATCGTATAAAACTTTTCGATATCAATAAAAATTTCAAAAACTAGATTTCCGGAAATCTTCTACAAATACTACTAAGATTATTGGATTCCAAGATTAAGGTGTTTCTGCTTTTGTAATTTTTAACAATGATATGCAAGCCAGTGTTGACAACAATTAATGAAAAACAAATTCGTGGCCATAACACTTGAAAAAGGATAAAATTATTTTTTCTTTTAAGATAAAATTAAATCTTGTAAGAGTATTCTCTCTCTTTGAAATATTTTTCTCGATTTTAACCTTTTTTTTAGCGGAGCCATTAACATATGAAAGAAGTCGCCATCATTTTAGAAAGAAACTGAACATTGCTAACCTAATTTTTTTTTTTTTTTTATTTTTTTTTTTACTAGTTTTGTATAAATACTTCTGGTAGTATTTCTATATTTTTAAACAGTCGGGTTTTTTCCCCCGAGCTACTACGAGTTTTGGAATGGCGAATCTAGGATTATGGGTTCTGAACTTCATCGCTAATCACTAAGGAAGAAAGTACAATCAGCGAATTTCGTTCAAGTTCCTGGATACATGCAAATCAGTGTTGACAAATAATTAAAGCCAATTCACGATAGGATACTAAAACCCAACCAAACGCAATTCTAAAAGCATGCCTACTGACCAAGTTTATTTAAGCAAGTTATATATATTTTTTTTCATACAGTTTTACACCTAACACATTTTTGAAAATTATCAAACCTCAGTCGGTTCCCGCGTAAACTTGAAGTGAATACTAAGACTGAAAAGGTACAGGTGGCTTTTCGTTGTCATGTGAAGTCAAACGGAGCTGTCCGCGTCGTTTTCCTCATATGTTAGTCAAACATGATTTTAGCTTTAAGACCAACCTTAAAAAGACATTTCAAAACGGTGTATAGATAGAACAATGTTTTAATGTTTGCAGTAGCGTGCCAAAAGATTGCAAATTGACGCCCCTGCAGACAACTATAGATAAATGAATAGTAATTTGTTGAATGACGGACCCTCGGATGGGTGGAAGAATTATAGGGGGAAAAAATATAAAATGGTAAAAAAAAGATGGTTTTAACTAGGATTCGGGAACTAAAAACAATGGCGTGAAACTTCGAAATATTCGTAAAGGATAGAATAGAATCAAATACCGACTGAAAAATACAATAAAAACTAAAGACGAGACATAGAGAATAGACAAATAAATGGATATTTGAGTGAATGGATGAATAGTTGAATAGACGGATCAAATGGATGCTGAGGAGATGAATGAATATATGGATGGAATTTTGTATCGATGAATGAAAGGAGAAATAACACGGAATTAAGAATGGCTGTTCGAATAATATCTCTCAACTAGAAATATATTTTATTCAAAATCGATGTTAAAAGCGCTGAGAAAATCGATTGATTAATTTAGGAGGGCAAGATTGTCTGGGAATTTTAAATTCACGATTGTTTTGATCAAAGAATTATTGCCCAAGGGTTTACTCTCTTGAAGTGGTCCTGGGCTTATTAACATAAAAACCAGACATGCAGCCTTCGTACAATTTGATTGGCTCTTGGACAGATGACTCTGACAGACAGACAATTTAGGGGACCTATTATTCGTTAAACCATTTCAAAAGTATATTTCAACATTGCTTTTAATGAAATTTACAAAACAATATGTAGGAAAATCAGTCGAAAGACAACGCGAAGTTGAAATGAATACATTTCAATCTTATTGTCTTTTAAGCGTTTGAGAAGTGAAGGGGTTTATTTAACAATTGGAAAACAAAGTGAAAACAATACCATAGTTGAATATCATGGTGTAAACAAGCTTCAATACATGCATTCTTCCTTTCAAAAACCGTTTTGATACAGTGCGAGTTTAAAAACAAACGTTCTCCAAAGTATCACTCCATTATTAAACGTTGTTTTTTGTTGACATTTTCATTAAAATGTTATGAATTCTGATTAACCAAGTTTTGAGGTTTAAAGTATAGAACTAACATTGGCTTTGATAAATGTGTGAAATTGAAAAAAATAAAACTATGTATGGAACAAAGGAAATTAAAAGGTAATAGATTCTGTAAGAAATATCTCATCAAAAACGTTGAAGTTATTCAAAACTGCCCAAATTTTATTTCTTTTCTGACAATTTTAAGTTTTTATTTTCACACTAAGTTACAGCTTACTAGTCTGAGCTATTTACACTATTTAAACCTGTTTTTTTTTTTTTGCAAATTCTTAGTCTTACTAAAAACAATTTACTCTTGTCACTGTTGCAGAGCCTAGCTCATTTGTTGATTCATTCTAGTACACAGCCTGCATACTTCCAGTATTTACTCTTGTAAAAATTATAGAGCTCTAGAGAGCCAAATAAACTAAGTTTCGATATTTTCAAGACTTTTCTAATCTTTATAGCTCAACTTTATCTCAGTGATATTGTTGTTTGTTTTTATTAAGACTGCAAAAACTACAAAGCAATTATAAATTAACCTAAGTAGAAGCAGACAGATTTTTATTATCATTATTAGAACACTCAAGACAAATATTTGGCTGTTTTTTAAACTATGCCAATAATTTTTGTTCATCTTTTGGCTTAAAATTTTACAGTTCCAACAAATATAATCTAGGTTTTAAAAACCTACAAATAATAATAATTTAAATTATGCTTTAGCTATTTAATGTTCTAGGGTATTTTTGGGTTTTCAAAACGAGAAAACTGTTTTTAAAAATTTAACGTTGCAAGGCAAAAAGCTGTCATCACTGCAGTTTCAAAACTCAGCAGTTCTGTTTGGGATAGAGTGTGTAAGAGACTTCAAGTCGAAAACGGCATTCCAAGATGATGTGTCATGGGCAACTGTACGACATGTATAGAGTCATCGGACGGCAATTCAAAATCTTTAAGGGTGAATGAAGAACCTAAACGGGTGGAAGAATAGTAAAGCCCTCTTTCTGTGACAGGTGGTGGCGGCAAAGTATTTGCTATTGATTGAGAGATACTGACATGTGGAACTTGACTTTTGGTTTTGTAGCTTGAAGTTTTTCTCTCTGGTTTGGGTTCATGGGTTTTCTTGTGCGATCGTAATTGGCTTGCCTGCGTAAAGGCCTTATAGCATATCATACACTTGTATGGTTTTTCTCCAGTGTGCAGTCGGAAGTGCTGGTTGAGCTGACTGGCCTGTTTGAACCCCCGATCACATTCTTGACACTTATACGGCTTTTCACCAGTATGCAGTCTCATGTGCTGTTTGAGTTGACATGATTGCTTGAATGCTTTACTACAAACATTGCATAAAAATGGACGTTCATCTGTGTGTGTTCGCATATGCTGACTAAGGTGGCTGGGTTGCTTGAAGCCTTTGGGACACTGTGGGCATTTGTGGGGTCTGTTTTCAGAATGGTTTCGTATGTGCTTTTCCAAAAGTTCTTGGGTCTTGAATACTCTTTCACAAACTCTACAATCATAACTCTTTCCTCTGGGATCTTAAAAAAAACAAAACAAAATAATTAATGTCTGATAATGAACAAACAACTTGAGAGTAAAAAAAAAATTATTGATCACACCACTAAATAGCCTATTTGAGTCTATATAATGAAACTTTGAGGAGTGTTTTATGTCAGTTATTTCAGTTTTGAGGGCCTTCTGAACTTTTTAACTTCAATTTGTACTGTTTATAAATTCAAACATATGATTAGCTGTAACAATTAAATTTCCCCCAGAAAATCTAATCCACAAATAAAAAAATACTTCAAAAGCAAAAAGCTTTTAAAAGAAATTAATAAGAAATATTCATGAAATTATAAAATATCCTAGTAAAATGCACAAGAATGCATGCATATAGCATTTCAATTCCTGTAAATAATAAAGAAATATGTAGATTGGAATCTTTAAGATCTCGTTTTAATTTTGAGTTATATGATACTTCAATCATTCATAACTAAATTATATTTTATATATTATCATAAAAGTTTTGATATCAAAGGAAAAAAAACAATTTTAATATCATTGACAAATCTGTTAAAAAATTTTTTTTTTTAAATACACCCAAAATTTTAGTAATCACTGCAATTAAGATGAGAAATATTATTTTATGTCCTATATTAATTGAAAGTTTACAGAAAAAATATCTTATATAAACTAAGATTGCTAAAAAAATTATGATAAAAAAATCTTTAATAAGGTTTAATATGTTTGGATAAAAGTTTATATTGCACTAAATAAAACCAAAAAACCAGGATATTTTATAACAGCTTAATATTAATATTATTGTAATAATTATTATTAACATTTATTAAAACATGGTTATCATCACAGGATTAAAATTGAAAGATTTTTTAATTTTTCTGCTTCCTCATCTCATTTGTCAATATTTATTGTTATAATTTTTAGTATACACACTAGATTTATGATCCACATGGGTTAAATAATCAACGCTATATTGTTTGCCCTTTGCATGTTTTATCTGACAAACTAGAATGCTTTATCAGGATATTAAAATGCTGTGTCTGACACAGGAAATTCAGCTTTCCTTACCATACGCCATAATAGAATATATAAACTTTTTTATCACCTGGGTCTTGCTATCGGCTAATTAAAGTCATATCGTTCAGACATCTTATTTGTTTCTCCAGATATTAATATCTTCTCAGTATCAAAGTGAAGCAAGGAAGTGAAGAATAGCTAAACACACACACACACACAAAGAAATAAACTTGGACGTTTTATCCTTGGACTAGCTTACCTGTTAGGAGTTTATTGGCTTGGAAGGATGGGTTGTTGAGCATTCTGGTCTTGTTAGTTGGTCGGTGGAATTCAAATTGATTTCTGCAGTCGTTGAAGGTTTCCCTCTCACAAGTACAGCCTTTTAGACATGCCGGTAGATCCATTCTACTGATGAATTATTTAAACATATTGTTAAATTTCTACCCTTAACCAACTAGAGCATGTTGCATTACTTATATCTAATGAAATCAGATACAATTTCACTTTTCCTTCAAATATGACATGTGAAATATTTCAGAAGACCATTTTAGTTCATGAATAAAAATATGAGTTTGATTTGAATGATTATGCATCCTAAGTCAGGAGCTTATCAGCAATCCTTCCCGGGCTACAAGAAGGGCTTAATACCCCTCTTACAATCTATTTCACCTGTCTATATAAAGTTAACTTTAGTTAACTGCTTATAAAAAGTATTTGCAAATAATTACATCAATCAATAAGTAAAACAAAAAAATATAGAAGGGGATGGATAAAGGGCATTAAATTTTTTAAAAGATTAAGACAAACTAAAATACCTTGGGTTAAAAATAAGGGAACTATATAATTTTTTTTTGTATTTAGACCAGACAGGATTTTTTGATATTTTTGAAACATTATTACTGGTCATCTTCGAGATGAGAGGAAATTCGCAAACGATACTCAGTTAAGTACATAAGTCTTATATCTTATTCTGGCCTAGATTTTAATCTTACGTAGAAAAAATGTACGAATCATGTACAATTATTACATCTACTTTTTAAAACATCAACGTTATCAGCAAGTCAAAATTTTGAGAGAATTTAAGAACATCTCGAGAAGAGCCATGTTGGAAAATCATTCAATGAATAAGTGTGCGATGTTTTGGCCATTGCAATTATCTATTAGCCATATATCAACTATAAACTCCTTCATTTTGAGAAGGATTTAAACACAACAAATATTATTAAAAAATTCCACGATCCCACATCCTACATGTAATAAAAATATCTTCAAACCTTATTTCACTTTCTTTTTTTAAGCTTTTTTTTCCTGTATATAGAGCAGCTGAGAAGTTCTAAACTTGATTCTGATCGACTCAACGCATTGTGGTTTGGTCAGAGAATACCAGACAGCGAATAATGAATATGGATGATTTGGACACATTGATATATTGATATATAAATTCATCGGAAAAAAAATTTACCCCGAAATTTTTTTCTTACATATATCTCTACGTCTTCCCTGACCAAAAAGATGTATACATTACAGATTACAGTTTTACTAAGTAATAGAGTCATAACAATAATCTAAACTGGATTTTGCAGTACCGCAGCTAGAACCTTAGGAATAATTACGACCTTAGTTCTTTGTGGCGAATGTCTGGAAGTTTACTCACGATAGAAAAATTTTCTGTAGCGGATAAGTAAGCTAGTGTTTAAAACCAGGGTTGGTGTGAAGGAATAGGGGGCTTAAAGATGAAAATGTGGAAAGAATAGTAGAAGAAAAAGTAGTAAAAGATTAGAGCTACAAAAAAATTTTGCACGGCTCGTAGAATTTTCACTGAAGGAGTCTGGCTGCGTCTACAGAATATAAATATAGACATTTGGAATCTGCGTTCAAACTAACCTGAAAATACACTCAACGGTCTTGGATTAGGACAGATTGGATGACAAACTTGACCTACCTTGGATAGAGTGGAAAATGAGGAAATTTTCTTGTCCTTCTTTTTACATTGTTTCTGTTGTTTGACAGAGACTCAAGAAGGATGTGTTGTGCCAGGCCAAGCCTCGGTCAGACGTATACACAGGATACCCATAATAGTAAGTCTCCCTATTGTCTGGCCACTACAGACCCCCCCGACTACAACCTCAAAGTCCATTTTTAAAAATTATAACTTCTGTAGTATTGTACAGTGTTACCAGATGAAGGACAAGATTTTGTTTTAACGAAGGAATTGAAATGTCCTGCGTGGGACCAAACTTTTTTATTTTATCTTTTTTCCTGTATAAAAAGAACGTCTCGTAATTATAAGAAAAAAGTTGGGTCCTAGAAATTGAAAAGATTTCCGACTGTTTGGCTCCTTCAAAACGCTGTTACGGGGGGAGGAGCAATAGTTAAGGACCTCTACTTTGCTTCATACATAATGGATGGCTTGCCACTTCACTTGACTTCCTAACAAAGGAAGCCGTTAAAAAAAATCTCAGAAAAATTTCTATTGAAAATTGGAAAATGAGAAAAGGTGCTATTTAATTTAAGGATTCACGAAACGGTAAATTGGCTCAAATACTAAAACTACATAAAAAAAATGAAATAACGTTGATAAATTATTAGAAGGAGTTCAACATACATGAAGAAATTCGTCATGATACTTGACTCTATAAAAGAAAAACTAAAATTTCGGACTTTGCGATTCATTTATTTTTTTTTATTTTGTGGTACTAAATAATAAGAGATATATGATGGCAAAATGAGGCACATGGGATGTTGAATAAGAGAAACGACTAAGACCGAGAAAAAAATTGCTTTCATTATCAAAAATTACCTAGCGAAACTAAACTGCTTGTGAAATCGACAACTGTAGGTAAAGACGGGTGTTTTTCAATCAAACAACAACTTTTTTTTTTCAACGAAATGCTTGAGCAACAAAGAAAAGAACGTTCTGTAATAATTTTCTACTATGCAACAAAGCGACAGGAAACAAGTTGGCCTTAAATATACTGTAACTTCTCGTGATTTTACAGGCATTCAACTGCTTTGTCAATATTTTTAGAAGCAATAAATTTTGGAAACCCTTTTCAACTATTACAACTTGCTCTTTATTTACTAATTTCTTAAAACTCGTATAATGAAGAAAACATATATCATTTTAAATTGGATGTCTTCTTATCATAAAAATCAATTTACTGCACGTGTTGAACTGAAAGCCAAAGTTAGACTGGTTTTTTGGCTAGGTTGTCAAGGTTTCAGACAGTGACTGTAGCCATTTGGAATAATATCGAAGAATAAGGGTTTTCTTGCTTTTTTCTATATACCGCGCTATGTTTTCTAGTGATATTCAATGAGCACAGAGTGTGGGCCTTTGTAAACGGTTTGTCAGAATACCCAATATCACGCATCCGGTCAATTTGAAGTTCTGTAACTTCCTTTTACACTCAAACGTGTAATTACACAAAATTTATTTTGCGATTTGGACGTTGTACTAGCTAATCTTTCGTGCTTCAACGAACATATATGAAATGACCTTGGCTAGACTAAGTTAGCACAGGAAGTCGATCTTAGAAAATTAAAACAACTCGATATACTCGACAGCTTCTTCTTAGGAGTTCTATTTCTATAACGACCCCAGGTCTAGTAGGCTTCAGTAATGTGCATAGTTTGTTTCAGAGTTTTACTTAAGTCTTTCTATGCATAGTGGTCAATAGCCTTGGGTTCAAAGTTGCCAATCACCCACAATTCTATTCCTTTCAGTCTTCATTTCAAACTCCGTTTTCCACCAAGCATTTTGTTAGTTTTAATTCAGCGGACAAATTCTTACACTTGCTCCACGAGTCGGACAAAGCTGGTCAGTCATGGCTTCGATCTCACGCTATGGTTAGTCGGAACCTTTGTACGATTGCCTCAAGGAGTTGAAGTGCTCTTTTTTATTAAAACATAAGCAAGCATGTCGTACCCACCCGTTGAATCAGTCTTCTGGCAACACGTCGTTTCAGTCATAGTGTTGAAGATAACTAGTCTGTTGTACATTTTGTAACTCACCTCTGGAGAAATGTTTGATTCAGTTGTGGTTTGAAAACGCTACGGTACTACGACTGTTGAAATGTTTTTTTCCCTGCTGCTACGTTTTTTTAAAGGCCCCCAGTTTTTCCTGCCGCCAGTTTTACGATGAAAGAGCCACAGTATAAAAGAAAAGAAAAGGAATATGATCACATTTTTTTTCAACAAAAAAAACCTATTAACCTAACATCGACTTATGGATATCAGTCTTGCCACCCGTATTTTACAATAATTTTTTAAAACGTTTTAGACGCCGGGTTAAACTCAAACACAAAAACCCAGTGTTTTCAACACCTAAAAGAACTGATATCGTAGTTTTACATGTAGTGTAACTTTTTGTTTTTAAGTTTTTGCTTCTGAAAAGAAGGGTACGGATCCAGTTCGTAAATATGGCGCAGGAACTTTTTCGTGACGATGATTTAAAATGACGTGTTGCGTGTAATATGAATAAAGCACTGTGCATCTTGTCTTGTTTTAAAGATTTTTGGATCAAAGAGGAATGTTCACATATAGGTTAATCACAGTAGGTCTCTCAAATACTGTGAAAACTTAGCTCTGGGTAGTGACAATGTGCGTGACGCGCCATTTTCCCGCCGAAATAGCGCAAAACTTCAGTGAAGGACCTCTTTGCCACCCGAGGCTATTTCATTAAAACAACCGAACAAAGAGGAACAAAAGTAGGAATTTTCCAATATTCTCTACATATTCTTCAGTTTTTTCTTTGAAGTTTGCTCTGTTTTCCATTCAAATAATTTTGGCCTTATTTCAACTGAAAAAAACACGTAAATGGTTTCTGCTCTGTCGTGTTTAATTACATTACATTGACTTAATTCACTGGATTCTCTTATGAATAAATGATGGTATTTATTCTATAGTTTTCAAGTTCGTAGGTTTTAGAATAGGTAAAGCTCAGAATGTACTCACAAAAAATGAGCGGTTGGGATTTATTTTAGTTGCTTCATTTCTGAATTTAGTAAATATTGACAACAAAATCTGTACAATAGTAAAAAAAGTTAAAAACGTAAATATTTTTTCATTGCACCTGGTTTGCAATTTGGGAGAACGTTGTCATAAAAACATAAAAAATAACGAATAGGAATTAATTAGAAATATTTTTCTTTATTTTGATTCTAAAGCCCCCTAGATCGATGAGAATAACTATTTAGTAATATACCAACAAGATTATCTCAAAAATATTAGTTTATACCTTGAAAACAGTGAAATAATTACGTCTGTTTTACAAAAATAATTAATTTCTATTTGAAATGTTTTCTTTCTATATGACAACCTTCTTGCAATTAGGTGTAAATAATAATATTATCAAAACAAAAACAAAAAAGATGCATGGGGGAAAAGCTTTTAAGGGATCCTAACTCACACTATTCTACTATGTTTATTAAAAGAAAAAGATTAAAGAAAAATTAGGAAAGGTAAACAATAATATAGTCAAAACATAACCAACGACGGCTGAAAGGCTTTTCAAACGGCACAATGATAAAACGACAAAAACAACTAATTAAAATAACAAATTCGAATCGTTTTACTGAGTTACTTGGTAAGGTCGGTCCACACTATTTTTCTTACGTAAGCTAATCAGGAAGGGACATTGTAAACAAAATAGATCTCCAGCAGACTAGGATAAGGAGATGCTAACGGGTTTATTACTCAGGCAACTGAATTTTTCTCTGTTTCGCCGCCATAATAATATGAAACAGTTATTTTATAAGCTTTGTTGTGGCTGATACACAATAACGGGACTAAGTTTATAACGATAGCCTTAAACTTAAGAAAATTTTAGTTATGGATTTCTATTACGTACAGAGCATATATTTTTTCATTCGAATTCCTTTCCTTCAACTACCTGCAATTTAACAAGAACCACTTGGGAAGTACAAGTCATTAGGACAGCACGAGTGTGTTGTCATACAAGTAATCACCGGTAAGTGAATCATAGTCAGAAAATCAACTTTGAACCTGTAAACAAAATGGCATATGCATGTTATTTCTACTCATTTTGCATCTACTTCTAGCTAAATAGTTCCTTTGCCATTTCCCCCCGTTATTTACTGCCTAAATTGTCAGTGAATTTCAAAGTGTAAATTGAACTGATGTAAATAACAATTGTATCAATAATATGAATAAACAAAAAATAACAAGAAAAAATGACGTCAGAGAAAGTTTACACAGCTCTCTATCATTCACAATACATGATCGCCAAGGTATCAGTCAAGTTTATAGGCATCTTTCAAAGAGGAACTATACACCTGTGTTCTCTGAATCCTCTTGATAAAACAGGTGAATTTTTTCCCCCTAGAGCTATGATGGCACCTGTCTTTCTAAAAGATGACAGGAAGCCTCCCGAAGATCCACTTGCCTGATAAGATACAATTATTAATCCAATTTTTCAATACCATAAAATTTCCTAAATCCTTTACTTAAGAAAACTCTCAAACACCGTTTAGATACTATTTCATATTATTTCTTAAAATGAATTTGAATCTAAAAAAAATGTAATGCGCCGATTTTGCGGAATCCCGAAGTATTGCGGTTTCAGAAGATGTCAGCGGATTCCTCCATGAATTTCCAAGATGGCGGCAGAAGTTGGCCGTTCAGCTGATGCAGACGATGATTTTTTGGAAGAAAGCTCGACAAAACCAATAGTTTATTCATCTGAAGTCGAAGAAGCTATTTCACAGGTATATAAGTTATCCAGTGACCGTCTTTGATTATTGTTTTAAAGAATATATTTCGAACCAAAACCCTTAATTGACTTTGGTTGTTGAATGGAAATTTTAGATTAAAATCGATGTTAATTTTGAGGTTCATGTCCTTTCGAAACTTACTTACTATAATATATTAATAATTCATTGAATCTTTATCATTAATAACTATCAAATTAATGCTTTCTTAGACTTAATTTAATGGGGTTAGCATATATTTAAGTTGTATATTTTGAAGTTGAAAAGCAGTTTTGTTGTGATTGAGAGAATTACAGTACTGTGACAAATGGCTTCCTTAGTATGTTATCGGTCAAAAAGCATGACAGCATGCACCAGTGAATCACAATGTGCTATTATATATCATAGAACAATACTATAGTGTGCTTCCGTCAAAGCAATGATCCACAATCAACACCGGTAATAAACAATAAACCCTAGTACAGCATTTCCTGAATGCTTTAAAGCTAGTCTATACAATAGGGTCACAAGTGACGCAGGAAGCAGTGGGGGGTAGTTGAGTGTGTAGTCAGTCACAGTTGATCTACTGTATTTTACCATATGCTATATAGCTAGATATTGGTTACTCAGTACGATGTAGGATATATGGTCAATATACTGTTATGACAATATATACAGGCTCAAACAAGGCCCGAAAATCAGTATAGGTTAAAGATGTTGGTAGGTTGGGATATTGACAACCTACCAACAACAATGTTAAGATTTTAAACTTGTACTGGATGAGTGCCATCTGTGGGAGTACTTACTCTCATATACAATGGATAATTAGGATATTATTGACACCTAACTTTGTTTACAGAAGGATCAAACATACAACTGCAATAGAGTTGGGCCATCTTAATTTCTATTAGTTAGGAGGGATAGGACCACCACGAATATTTAAATGCCTTTCATTTTGCGGATGTAATTACAAAGGCCGCATTTTTCTCCTTTTTTAAGACCCTGAATGTTGGTTTGATTAGAGATTGAATCCATGTAAACTACCTCAGAACAGGTTAACATGGTGGTTGATTATTAAATCATTAACTGAAAAATTCCTCACATTATAACCCTTTTCAAACTTCAATTAGAGTTATGTTCTACCAGTTCTTTACATGTTCACCCAGTTTCACCAGACATGAGTAGCATGGGTGGCGTACACTGCTAACACGTTTCACCACTGTGGTTCCAAAGGCTCGGGTCTCTGGTTCGAGCCCTGTGGTCGCCATATGTGAATTGAGTTTGTTTGATGTGTTGTTCTCTCCAATGCTATGAGGGTTTTCTCCAGGTACTCCGGTTTCCTTCCTCCGTAAAAATCAACATGTGAGTGAGTGTTGTATGCATAAAATACTGAAGGTAGTTGTAGTGTGTGTGAGTGAAAAGTGTCCCCAATTAGTGCAAAAGCACTAGAAAGACTAGACACTTAAATAAAGAGATTTTACTTCAGTTGTTTTCATGAGCCCCACTCCCTTTCATGACCAAGAGAATAGAAGTAGAAAATAAACAAAGCAACACAACCCTTATTCAAACTTCAATAGAGTTGTGTTTTACCAGTTTGTTACATGTTCACCACCAGTTGTCTTCATGAGACCCACTCCATTACATGACCAAGGGAACAGAAGAAGAAAATAAATCAAGTTTAAAGAATAAAATATCATGATACAAGAAATTTTGAAACAGTTTAACCTGTTGATTCAAATCAAATGGTTTACTGGAACATAAATGATATATATCTCTTGCATGGATGGTTTTGATCCTTTTTGAGCTAAATTTATTGGACATACTGTACTGTAATATGTTCTTGTTCATGAAGGGTGTAATACCTATCTACCTACTATATCACATGTAATAACTTTCTAGTTCAAGAGAATCATGTTATTGTTGAAGTTCTTTGAAAAACGAAGATTATCCTTAATATAGATGCTCGAAGGAAATGAAAATGGTTTTATAAAGTTCTTGTAATGTTTAGATACCGTAGATGAAGTGCTTTGTAGGTAGCAGATAACTGCAGTTTGACTTTAGTATCATCCTTACCTAGAATATCCTTTCTTCTTTAGCTAGTGGAGATAGCAATTGATTGACCAATGTAGTCATACCTTACTCCGAGCACATAGGATTACTGTAGTTTCTTCTACTCAGTTCTTCAAACCTTTCTGCCATTTTAAATTCCAAACTGGCATAGCCAGAATTTGGATCCCACATCCTACAGCCCATAACCCAAGAGACTAGTATCTCTCTCAGCTTTATCAGTGGCAAACTTTTTCTAGCCTCACTAGCATCCTCTAATTTAATTTTTTAGGTTTTTCAGAGTGATGACCCTCTTGACAGTAAAGATTTCAACCCAGTTGATTATATAAACTCAATATTTCCAACAGAACAGGTAAGAAAAAAGCATAATGACAGAATATTTGATGGTAATAGAGTCTCATTTCATCTTTCTTTATTTTAGTAGTGTCTAGAATTTCGTTTTTAGATTATTTTTATTAGTTTCATCATCCTGTAATTACAATGTTATGTACAGAGATGTCCATGATCGTTAGATGTTGATGAAGTCCTAAGAATCTAAGAATGATGATGAAGAAAGCTTCATCTTGCACGTTCTATTCATTTTTTCCCTCAAGGAGTTAAAAAAAAACGATCATAGACATCTCAGCTTTCAATTTCTTCTTGCCAACAACCTGCAAATTTTTATCTGTACCTTGAAACAGATTCTGGGTTGATAAAAGTCAAGGCACCACTAACTCACATATTGAATTGAAAATTAGTGTATTGCGTTTGGGGAGGGAGGAAAGGACAAGACTTCCAAGATATATCCTTGTTCTTTTATTCAAATAAATGGTAAAATTTTATAAAACATTTCCTAAAGAATAATTTTCATTTCCTAAAGAAAATAATTTTTTTTTAGTCTTTAGCTAACATTGATGATGTTGTTAACAAGATGCGCTTAAAAATAAGGTACGTTTATAAATTCTAAAGCATTTGGTTCAGTAGAAGTTGGTTAAAGATGTTCATATTTAACTTTTGGCCAACAACAATTTAGCCTTGCAAGGTAAAGATCTATTCATTATCTCAGTAAACTACGATGTTGAATATCCAACAATCAAGTGTCGCAGGAAGTGTGAAAAAAATTTTTAAGCAGGCCTTTGTTTGATGTCGGCAGCAACTTCAAGGGGTTCAGCTGTTGATACTGGAGGCAAAAATTGAACCGCGACTGGCCTGTCTCCAGAACTGCGTAACATTTCTAACCTCTTTGAAATTACCTTCATTTAAATCAGTGTTTTAACCCCTGACTAATTTTCCTTAGGAAATGCAATAAACTTTGTACACATCATAATCATATTTCTCTCTCATCTTGTTAACATCTCTTTTACTATAATGATGTTTTTAATTTCTGCTTTCAAAAGGAGTCTTGATGAAGAAATAAGATTAGTTGTGAGAGGACAGACAAACATAGGACATGAAGGCAGACATGTATGTACCTATCTTGAGTTCATAGAATATGTTCATGTTGGTACAGGATGTCCTAGAATTAACATTACAATGAACCGTCAAACTGATATTGGTTGACTGAACATGTTTACTGTTACTTGCTCAATATTTTGGGTTTTTAGAACAAGACAAAACAAGTAATAACAACATGCCATGTCCTATTCAATTATACCCCACTCAAAGCAAAAAAAAAAAAAACAGTTCACAAGGTGGCATAACATATTCAATGTTGTGCAGCTTGGCATACTTTGATCCCATCATTTTCTATACATTACTTATTTGTGCAGTCAAAAACTATTGTACATTTTTCTATAAATGTTCTAAATAAACAACTTCCCTAAAAATAATTTTTGCTAAATTTTGAGAGTAAAGAAAAAAGAGATTGTCAATGATGTGAGATAGAGTGCTGGTGGTTCCGTATGGTAAAAAATCCATGGCACACATTATTGTCAGACTAAAGAAGCTTTATCTTAGTGTTTTCCTTTTGTTAGGCTCTTGAAGAAGCACAAGAAGCTATAAAACAGCTTTTTGAAAAAATTAGGGACATCAAAGAGAAGGCAGACAAGTCAGAACATATGGTAAGGTTTTATTTACTACTTCTCTGTGCTACCTAAAGTATTTGAAAATTGGTTTGTTGTAGTACTGGGTTCATGAACCTATTACATCTTCAGCAAACAGTTATTAAATAAATGTACGGATGGTATACATTGCAAATGCACTCTCTCACTAGTTCAACCCAGGTTTGATTCCCAGGCTCAATGTTGTATGTGAGTATAATAATTTGCTTGTTATAGTTCTCTTCTGTGCTTTGAGGGTTCTTCTCCAGGTTAACTCCTTTGGCAAAAATTACCTCCTAAATTTCAATTTGATATGGCATTAAGTGCTTTAGTTATGTGCCTCTGGCTCAGGAGACATACTGAGTGATCACTCCCCTGTTTGTTCATTGTGAAATAAATTACATTTGCATTCTACATTCTCTTTATCCTTATACAATTATGTTTCCATGTCCAACAAAAATGCAAAAAAAAAATATATAAGGAAACGTTTCTTCAAGCAATTTGCTTGTTTTGAGTTAAGATTAAATAGGAACAAAAAACACTGAGCTTTAGGTGAATTAATCAAGAAATATAGAACTGCACAACTTTCACATTATTAAAGTGTCCTAAAAGTGACTTGAGTGAACAAATCGAATGTTGAATGAGTGAAATAAACTCTGCAGCTTTAGGTGAGTTAATTCAAGACATACATAGGATATAATGGCTGCACAGACAAACAACTTTCACGTTTGAGTATTGACAAATGTCTTACAAGTGACCGTAGAGAATGAATTGAATGTTTACTAGTCAAATGAAGTAATAGGGAGCTTCTGATATTGATGAAATAATGGCGCAAAGTGTAGGATTTGCTTTGAAATGACAGGTTTTACTCTGGAAAAATATATGTTTGAGAATTCATTAAAGGCAAGGGTGTTGAGTCCTGAGGGCTCTGCCACAAAGCAAAACTTCTATAGCAAAAACATTTTGTACATCTGTGTAAAAGATAGGTTTCATGATGACTTACATATAGTCCCCTCTTTGAAATGTGTAACTTTGGAAATAAGAGGTGTGTGTGAGAAAGCAGAAAGCAAAGGCTGTCAGGTCAAATGAAAGACTCTGTTCATGACTATGTTTGGTGTTACATTAAGAAAAGTTTCATGACAAACTGTAACATGCTCTGCTCTCTCAAACTTAGTGAGAGAAGGCCACAAAGAGAACAGCTTTCTACTGATCATGCAAGACAATTTTATTGATGAATTGTGACTAGAACATCAGTGTTGCAAATTTTCAAAAAAAGGAACTCAGTTATTTTACTGAGATATTTTCCATAGAAAGACATCCTGTTACAGACTCAATTTATTAAATTGTAATAAGAAGAGCCTTAGGGAATTTGTGAAGAAGGTTCCAGTCAAGCCACAGCGGTTACCATACATTGTTGAGATGTTGGTTATTAGGTCATGTTAGCAACAACTACAACAAGAGCTTATTGAATAAAGCATTTCTTCGGCTTCTATTTCTATTGTTGAGATGTTGTTCTTTAGGTTATGAGAGCAGTGCTGCTTCAGTGTCCAGCTTCACTACGAATCAGTAATTAATGAATATGATTCTGAAGTTTTTCTCCCTTAATTACCCTGCTTTCAGAAGCCTAGACACTGCCAGCAGAGGTTATTTTTCTTCTCCTTCATAAGGCACAGCAGACCTAAAGCTCAAACATAGAGCAGAAAAAGACCTCTAAAAGTAGGGAACTCAAAGGATATCCATCAATAAAATGACTTGTAGATTTCAATCTATTTTGTTGCTAAAACCATGCGCTTTTCTGAAGACTGGGTAATAATTTTCAACATTGACAAGCAACTATTTATCATTATTTTTAACATATTTTTATTAGATTTTTAAACATTTTTATATACTTGAATTTACAAATTTGTGGCATAGGAATTAAATTCTTTTCTAGAATAGCTGTAAGTTTTTCAAGCTCAATTATTAATAGAGTTTTGTTTTCGCAGGTTAAAGAAATAACAAGGGACATCAAACAACTGGACCATGCCAAGCGGCACTTGACGACCTCAATAACAACCCTCAACCACCTGCACATGCTTGTGGGAGGTGTCGACACGCTAACGTTAGTATTCAATAAATTCAATGATGCCATTAATAAATCAGTAATATTGATGTACCGGTGATAGTGTTTGCCGAAACGTAATAAGAAACCCACACATCTTTGTGGGAGGTCTCGACACACTAACATTAGTGTTCAATGCAATTAATGAAACCATTATTAAATCAGTAATACTGTTATAATACATGTAGGGTTTGCCGAAACTTAAAATGAAATTTGAATAGATAAGAAATGAATAACATTCATGATTTTTTTAGTGCGAAGCCATATGGTTGTCAGGTTTTCATCCCACCATGAAATCAATTGTTCTATATTTTATTATGATTTCTTAGATAAGGAGCATGGAGCGCAAGTCAGTCCTAAATGGGCATTTTCATAAATATTTTTCTTACAATTTTGTTGTTGTTGAAAATAAGGGAAGCATGGGTGACATGGCGGTGAGTGTGCTTGCCTCTCACCAATGCCATCCAGGTTTGAGTATTGCCGGGCGCGGTCATATTTGAGTAGAGTTGCTTGTTGGCTTTCTCCTGTGCCATGACAGTTTTTCTCCGTTTCTCCATTTTTCCTCCTACCACAAAAACTTTTGTATTCCAACTGGAATTTGAGTGGATGAAGAGCCACCCTGTGGAAATGTGGAAATGCCACTTCTTATTCCTATTTATTTATTCTATTATTATTTATCATTCTGCTCGTTGTGATGGAGAGCAGGTTTTGGTTCACATAAACATTAGGACTCCAAGTATTGTGTCACTGCTAATGAAGCACTATTCAATGTGAATCCTAAATTTTCTTTTGAAAAACAGATATATTTTTTAACTACTTATCTCCATCTGCTCAAGGGTTTTGTTATGCCAACTCTCATTCTACAAAGTTGAATTGAAGAGAAAATGTTAAAGTTTTAAAATAAAATTTGGTTTTCATAAGAGCAAAACGTTCTCAGTAATGTCAGTTTATACAGCAGTTATAATCCATTCCTAGATTCAATCTGAGTTGCCTTGTACTCTTGGCTTTTCATAAAGCAAAACGTTCCACCCAATATCAATTTAAACATCAATTAATGTTGGACCTTTAGTGTGTTTCACAGAAAAAACCCTGAGTTCAGTTTAATAAACTTTTGATCAAAAATAGTTTGTGAGGTGATGATGAAAGTAAAGCTTACAGGTATATACACATTGTATTTAATTTCAATTGACTAGTAGACACTGGCTTAAATTGTAACAAAACTATACAGACGTTTCGGTCTGGTCTCAGACCTTCTTCAGTGTGAGAAGAAGGTCTGAGACCAGACTGAAATGTCTGTATAATTTTGTTACGATTTAAGCCAGTGTCTACTAGTCAATTAAAATTATCATGAATCCTGGCTGCAGCTTTCACATTGACACACCATGTTTATAAGATTATATTATTTGTATAATTAGAAAATTGAGTATTGACTACAACATATATAATCACAATTGCACAAGCGAGGATGATCTTAGATATCCCAACTTCTTCTAAATCCAAGATTACTTCTTCAATGATGTTGTAGTTAGGAAAAAACTGTAAGAAACTGAAGAAAATGGCATTCAGCAGGAACTACTTTGAATAATCATTTGCTTGAAAACTTCCTGTTTTCTCCCATTCATTTGTTATATTGCTTTTGTATTGCTAGTGCATGTGCAAATGGAAAAAATAACCAAATTCACGAAAAACTTCTTTTTTTGTAGCAATTAAGAACACTACTAAAGCCAATATTGAATGAAAAAGGAAATTATAAGATGGATAAATGAAAATTTGGGATATAACATCTGCTACAACTATATTAGCACAGGATGTTGTTTATGTTTTAGAAATTATTTCTTTAACTTCATATAAAAATGACAATGCAAGAAGCTTTGGTAACATCAATCTTCCTAAATGTTAGTTAGCCTCTGTTACTTCACTGTTATTAGCTGTTAATAACTATGACATACAAATAGTTATGTAACAAAGAAACTTTGTTAGAAAGTCTTTTCTGATCCCCTGCAAATTAATCAAAGCAAAAGCGCAAAAATCCTAAAATAAGTAGTTGTGTGTTGCCCATTGAAATCGTTTTTTCTTTGCTAGTAAAATTATAAAAGGTACTGGCTGATTCATTTTGATTAATGGTAATGAAAAATCAAATTTCATCATGAATCTATCGGCTACGAGTTTGTATGTATTGTTGGGGATAGTTATGATATTTTATTTTACAAATTGATCGCTTTTATTTTAGGGTGTTGTCGAAGAAACGTCAGTATGGAGAAGTGGCAAACCTCCTTCAAGGAGTCATAAATGTTCTTGAACATTTCAAAAAGTACTTTAGTATTGCACAAATTAGGCAGTTAGCAGATAAGTAAGTAGTAGGTTTTAGTGTACATTATTGAGAAATGGAAGAATGGGAGTGAAGAAAAGGGAAGGAAAAAGGAAAGCAAAATAAAGGAAAGAAAGGGGGAAGGAAAGGATAAGAAAAGGAGGATCGGTAAGGTAAGTGGGAAAAGAAAGAAGAGAGGGAAAATGCTTGAATGGTAGAGAAAAAGTAATGGAATGGGAAAAAGGGAAAAATGAAGTGAAGGGAAAGGAAAAACAATTAAACATTGGAAGCAAGGTAAAGCAAAAAAAGTTGAATTGATCTAGTAGATAATGTTACATCTACATCTAAAGCTAAAGGTGGTATGTGTTTTATAGGGTCAATAAAATTCAAAGTGAAGTTGGAACTCAAATTTTACAGGATTTTGAAGAAGCACTGTCCGTACGTGGAGCTAAGGTAATATGATTTTTCAATCCTCCTGCCCTGTCCTGCCCTGCCCTGTCCTGCCCTGTCCTGCCCTGTCCTGCCCTGTCCTGGTTGTCCAGTGTTATCTGTGTGTTACTGAAATCTAATGGATTGCCAATTTCAGCCACCATCTGGACCAAATTCCCTGTTAGCTGAGGCATGCCAGGTTGTCAAGGTTCTGGACCCTAAAGTAAAGTAAGTATGATTGTAGTATAGTGTGTGTTGTGTTGTGTATGTAGTGCATGGGGATGATGGATTGGCATGGCGTGGTGTAGTATTGTGTGCCGTTGGGTATATGGTACATGATTTGGTGGGGTATGATAAATTGGCATGTTTTGGCATGGCAGAGATGTTGTGGTGTGGTGTAGTATAGTTTGGTGTTATGTATAGTGCATGGCATGGTGGGGCATGATGGATTGGACTTTTGTGGCATGGCATGATGGAGATTGGTGTGGTGTGGTGTGGTGTAGGTAGCATAGTATTTGTCTGTAAGAGGTAGGTGTTGTGCCATGGCATGGTGGAGATTGGTGTGGTGTGGTGTAGGTAGCAAAGTATTTGTCTCAGTGTAAGAAGTAGGTGTGGTGTACAGTGTTGTGACATGGCACGGTAGAGGTGGTGTGGTGTAGGTAGCAAAGTATTTGTCTGTAAGAGGTTGGTGTTGTGTACAGTGTTGTGGTAAGGGCATGGGGTATTTTAGTGTGACAGTACATGGTATGATGTGGTGTGATGAAAAGTGCATAGTGTAGTTTGGCATGGTGCATGTGGGATGACATGAAAAACGTGTGTAGCTAGGAGGATTTGTTGTGGTATGTGATGGCATAGTGTAACCTGTAAAATAGCATTGCAATGAGAATAGCCAATAATTCCACAGAAAAGGTCTTCACATTACAAACGGTTGATAGATCAGCTCATTATCAAACTTTTATGTTTTCTTCACGTCTTATGGTTTCTTTAAATTTACTTGAATGCTAAAAAATCGAAATTATTTTCTTAGGAATCAGCTGTTGACGTGGTTTGTTCGGCTGCAGTTTACTGAATACCAACAGCTTTTTAACGAAACGTTTGAGGTGAGACAAGTTTTTCGTTAGTCTTTCAGCGAGTATAGACAACAAGGCTCTTATTCCCTTTGCTGGTCGCCCGTCTTGGCGGAGGCACATCTTGTGCTTAAAAAGGAATCATTGCCAATACATACCTCCAGCTTTGCCTTTTTATCATTTTTTTGCACTTGCCATTTTTCGTTGAAATCTTACTCGTAATTTAATGGTGATATGGTGTTCAGATAAATTCAGTTTGAACCGTGAAAAACTATGAATAAAAAATATATGTTCAATACTGTGTATTGGAGAAACGTTTTCATAAAGCAAAGTATCTGGCAAGCCATCCACGTCCTTCAAAAACCTTCTTAAATTTAAAATCTTGCTCTTCTTTTCACCACGACCCTAACAACTTACAAACAACCTAACGTACCATGAGACTTAACCAATACTTTACACATGCACCATGTCACACTACTCTAAACCCCTTTGGTGCATGAGATCCGAGTTCGATTCTCAGTGAATTGGCATCTTTGTTTCGACTTTTTGTAGCTTTGATTATCTTTTAAAAAATTTGAAAATACCCGTAAAACGGAGTACTGATGGAGAGAGGGGGTAAAATGAACGCGCCGTTGGCTTCAAGTTTAGTACCGACGTAAAATAAGGACGCTTTACTTTTTTATATCCTACGCCGATGATATTAATACTTCCACCAAACAACTCAGTAACGGTCTCACCAACAACTTCTAACTCCCCGCTAACTTTATCGGTAATCCACACTCATAATTACCAAACTTTATCGTCTACAAACCTTAACATCACCGTACAACATCTTTACAAAACTACCAACCTTTCCAATGGCGACTGAACAAGAACAACAACTTGGCTGTAACCGTTACAAATAAACTACAACACAGTAACCAATACCCTGCAAACAGTCGTGATACATTAGTTTACCCTTTAGAGTGATTTTACTTGGATAGTTAGTAATGTACTCCAAATCCATTGTTTTCTTTTGTTCTTCATCAACTAGTACTAGCTAAATAGTCATCTTTCTTTCACGGGAATAAAATCACTCTACCATGCCAGTTTTTAGGTATTTTGAATATCTTTTTCCACTCTCTTTCTCAGGTTGCCTGGTTAGACAAGATAGACAGAAGATTTTCATGGCTTAAAAGAGCTTTAGTCAAATTCGACGAAGACTTCGCAGGCACTTTTCCGCCAGAATGGCGCGTGGAGGAAAGAATAGCAGAAGAATTCTGCAAAATTACAAAGTGAGGATTAAAAACATTGTATTCGGAATTTCTTACCCAAAAACTGTGTTTGATGCTTTGATATTTTAGGAAATTAAACAAACTCTTACACCTTTGTTTCTTGTAGAAAAGAGTTGTCGAAAATCATGTCAAATCGTGCTTCAGAAATCGAGGTCAAATTACTGTTGTTCGCAATACAAAGAACCACGAACTTTGAGAACCTGCTGGCCCAGAGGTTTGCCTTAAGTGCCGACGATGTAAGTTGAAATTATTTTGCTGTACATTTATCTTATGAAGATATATATTTCGAGAACAGCTTTTTTCTCACAATAAATTTCAATGGCGTTTTGAAAGAATTGAGTTTGTAAGACGCTTACAAACTCATCATATTCCAAGAATAAGCGCTAAAACTGTACATTGACTCTTGTCAAAGTGCCATGACTTTTAGAACATCAGTAGTTGCGGAGAACAAATCTTTACTTGGCACTAAAATTGTTAGTAATTTTTAATGCCGATTAGATTTTCTTTAGGTTGCATGGTATTAAACAAACTAATATAAAAATACCGCTTACTTTAGTTGAAAACATTAACTTAGTACTTTGGGTACCTTAGTTATTGGTCGTTTCGACGACTTATAATTTTCAGTTCTTGCCCTAATTTCTAATATTGTTTTACAGGTTACAGAGACGAAGGAAGCACCAAGCAAGGTAAAAATAGATGAATTTGTACTGAGTTATTTTACTGGAAAAGTAAGGAAAGGTTTAGGGGAGGATTTTTCTTGGCCTGTCCTTGTTGGTTCTTCCAAAGAGAATTAAAACTGAATCCAAATGAGTGAGTCAAGAAATATCAACTCGATACTAGCCGACATGCCTGGTCAGAAAAATAATGGCTTTTCTATCTTTTTTCACAGGTCCCACCAAATCCTAAACAGTCAAAGTTCACTGGAATGATTTCACGATGTTTTGAGCCTCATTTGAACATCTATATCGACTCACAGGACAGGTATAACATATATATTTTCATTATTTTATGTTTTTATTTGATAAAATTTAACGAAGTGCTTGAGAAACTCGTTGTCCATGACTCTCGAAGGGCTTCCACCCCTGAACCAATCAAAACGCTTAAAGACGCATACTGTCCAATCACAGTGTTCGAACATGGAAGCCATTTAAAGGTTAGGGAACCGTACGTTTCCTAAACTACACGGTCCTTTAAAATTTTTACAGTTTTAGATAAAATCACCTATTTTTTTTCAGTCATAGCGAACATCAAAAGAAAAACAAAAAAGATGTTTGTCGACGAGTTTTTTTCGGGTCCTCTTTGTGAATCGATTGTCGGAGTAACGGTTCCGAAAACTTTATTTTGACCCTTTATTGTCATGACTTCCTGTTTGTACTTTCATTTTCATCCAATGTACTTATTAAAAAACCGACTCAACCGCTTTCTGTCTTCGTGTCAGTCAAATGAGCTAACTACCATGACCTTCAAAGCCTTTCACCAAACCGACAACTTCAACTTATAAAAACAAAATTTGAATGAGACTTAGACGTCTAAAGAGGGGCCCTTGAGTGAAAACAATCTGGTGTTTCCTTTGATATTTCCGCTGTCTGCTAACTAGCGTAGGAGTAATTAGGAGAGCGATTCTTCAACTACAATGATCACAATTACGAAATTTTAGACATATTACATCTTGTTTTCTGTCAATTTTAGCGCTCTAATTCTTTTTTATTACCTTTCATTAGTAAATATCGATGATTTTACATTTTGTCTAAAGTCTTGGTTGGCGTGTGACGTCATAGCCGCCATCTTTGAAAATGTGAACAAAAGATTTGTCGTTTCTTTTCGGTCTCTTTGTGAAAAAAAAATTGGCAAAAGTTAGTAAATAACTTGGGTAACAAGTTCTATTCAAGATTTTAGTCATACCTGACACGTTTTTAATAAACAAACTCAGTGAAAATATTCATTGACAAATTTACTTGGAACGGAATTGTACAGTTTGCTTAAGTAGAAACTACAAATAGAAAGTATAGGAAAAAGTTATTTTCTATGAATTATGAATTCTAGCAAATAGCAGCCTTTCCTCATGTTAGTGAAACAGCTTTCATTGAGTTGTCATTCTTTCAATTGCTTTGCAGTTGCCTTGCCTTTATTACTGAACAATTGCGGCAACTTGTTTAAGATTATTATGATTTTTAAACATCTTACGGCAAATTTATCATAGATTATGTTGGTGTAGCTAAATTAAGATTTTGTGATTTGATTTTTTTGTTAAAAATTCCTATTTCTTTTTCAAAATATCTCGATTTTTTACTTGACCATTTTTTTCTGAAAATGTCAAAATCCATCATTCAATATGTAGTCTGGTTGCTGAAGTACTTTGAAAGAAATCACTTAAACCAAGAGAGCATAAATAAGAGAGGGAAACTTCTTAATATCGCGCGCGTCATGTGAATTCTTTGTTGGGCTATTTTTAGCATTCGCATAAAGTCAATTTTCGCCATACCCGACTCCAGTGCGTCAAAAATTGTGTGCTTCATCCAAACCTTGAAGTAGCGAAAACATGTAAAGATTTTTGGGAAAAACATAAATTCCGCGTCTTTTTTGAGTGTTCAACAGCCTCAGTCGTGTTTTATCAGAGAACAGAACATAGCCAATCCTGATCTTTTTGCTTTATCTAATAGATTTTGTCGAAAAAAGTGAGAAAAATCGACGAAAAGTATGTTTTTTGAGCACGCGCGCACACGTCCACGCCATCAAAAAAGTAAAAAACCAAACGACTTTGGATGCTAAAAATAGCCCAACCGGGAATTCACATGGCGCGTGTGGTATCAAGAAGTTTCCCTCTTTTATTCATTCTCTCTTGCTTAGACCAAAAAATACAAGTAGCACTGTCTTCGAGATGTGGAATATATTAAAAAAATCAGGGGGTGTCAGTAAGTCCATAACTAGAAAAACAGTGTATCTTCCAATATATAGGTATGGACTTCTGGGGGTGTGCGTGATATAAGAAAGTTTTGAGAGAAGAGCCGTTTTTCAAACCAAATTTTACTTTGATTTATTCTTTAAAATCAGTAGAAAGTAGAAAATTTTTCCTACTCTAAAATTGCGTGTAAATTGCTCCTAACACTTTATTAGTTTATATTACATTTGTCCTTCTTTCTTCAGTTTTCTTTTTTCCTTTTACTCTGTTACTTTTCCTTTCCTTTCCTTTCCTTTCCTTTTTTTTCTCTCGAGGGGGATACTTTTTAAGCACTCGATATTTGATAGATCAGGAAGTAGTAGAACTTCTTCATAAACCGTAGCTCGTAAACATATTTCTAAATCCATTAAATTATTTTGATAAATTGATACTTTTTGTTAATAAATGTGATCATTAATACAAACAGATTTCTAAATCCATTAAATTATTTTGATAAATTGATACTTTTCTATTGTATATTAACGACACTGAGTCATTTAAGCAAAAAAAATTTACAAACACCTGATACCTAAACCACGAAAACAGTTTCGAGAAAAAATAAATTACAGAGGAAACAAAAAGTTTTGAAACTCCAGGCCTTGCCACTTTTCATGCTTTTAACATACATAGCATTCAGAATCATTGCACCAACACTTGTACTGAAGATGGCAGATGAAATGCCTTTAAATGTTTAAACTTAAAGGAGTCGTTATTATTTGAAAATATTACGTAGAATTTGGTTTTCATTGCGTGTTCACCTTTCAGCAATGGTTGTTTTTATTGGCATTTACAAGAACATCAGGTCCGGCTATAAGATTACCATGCTGGTAAATGATGCTGTCAAGCTGTTAACTCTATCTAATGATACTACTAGTAAGAAAGTACGATAAAAACTAATGGCTTTGCCAGGTGAGAAATGAAATATTAGGTCCCATCCATGCTGGAATAAGAGTCACTCGTCTTGGAAGTCTAATGCCAGTGTTGAATGCACCTTCTTCGTCAGCCATAACTTTCAAAAAGGTTGAACGTGTGGTACGAGAAAGCTTTACTACGTGAAGAGAGATGGAATAGAAGATGAGTACAAGTGGCATTGAAGAGTCCGCTCTTGATTTTGGCGCGAAAAAGAACAAATCCCGCCATTCCAAAACTGAAAAGGGGGAACTTCCAGTTGTTGGGCATGAAACGTCTCAGTATACAGATTTCAGAACGAGGAATACTTCCTGCAGAAAATGTCTGAAATCAAAGAGAAAGGGAAAACCGGTGATGAAACACGAGTGTCGTAAGAACCACCAAGGGTTATCCAAGTCCATGGAACCTTTGGTGGCTGTCAAAAGTTTTCGAGAAGAAAAATATCCCGTAGTTATCGAAGATGATGATTCTGTTATATCAAGAACTAAGAAAAAAGTCATCACAAACATTGACAAATGGTCCGATGTCAACCAGGTATTGTGTGACTTCAAGAAGCATCTTTATGCTGTCCGAGATAAATCGTGCGGTCCAGGGTCTGATGGAATATCAGATAATGTTATTGAGCGTTTTTCAAAATGCTTTTCATATTGCTTGAGGCAGCATAAGAATGATCCCTCAGGGCTTAAGGCTGGGTTGCAGGTCATAGTACCCCATTTATTTGGGGACCACTCGAAATGCGAAGTTTGGTGCAAATACAATAACTGTGCCCACAGATACAAACACACAAATCTGCCTTCAGGTCGTGAGCTCAAAGGGGAAGACCTGCGCAAGTTTCTCGTTGACGTAATCCAGCAGTTGAGCACAGATAAAGCTGTCAAAAAAATGGCTTCTCTAGGCTTGTCAAGAATCAAAAATTGCAATTCAATAGCAAACCCAAAATCAATGTTTCATGAAGGTTCCAAAAACGGAGACTTCCTTCAAAACAACGAGGGTAACAGCCATCAGCAGAAAGGCAAAGAGAAAGTGGGAGTAACCAATAACCACACTGATCTCGTGAGATCAATTGAGCGGATGAATCGTAAGCGGCAACTGACTTGCAAAAGAAAATCAGAACCAGCAGCCAAGATCCATAGGAGAGTATCAAAATCAAAAGATAACAGTAAAGCTAAGAAGGAAAGAAATAAAGGTAGTGCTTCTTGCCAAGAAATGGCATTCCCTAATCTAGTAACAGAGGAGGAATTTTTACGACTATCTCTCGACCAGAGTAGATATACAAAAGTTAAATCATTTTTAGACGAAAATCAGTTGATTCATCGTTTAGTAAAGCCTTCAGTAACACCAAGCTGTCAAGACGAACAATATTACAAGTCAATGGTGTTTGACATAGAGACAAGTGGTTTATCAATGGATGCAGAAATCCTCCAGTTGTCCTGTGTTCTTCTTAAAAGTGGACAAACCTTCACTTCTTACATCATGCCCAAAGGGAATATCAGTTCATCTTCTTCCAAAGTCCACAACCTGCATATCAAATATCTGAATAGGCAACGAATTCTCTGCAAAAACAAGGTTCCAGTCCAAGCAGAACCTCTGTTATCCGTGTTGGAAAAGTTTGTTGACTTTTTAGAGAACACCGCTACAGGACAGCCGTTACTTTTAATTGGCCACAATGCGAATGTTTTTGACACTCCTCGGGTAGTGAACAAGCTGGTTGGTGTCAAGCCTTTGATGAAACGTCTTCACAAGTTGCAGGTATATTTTGGTGACTCGCTTCCAGCTTTCAAAACCCAGTTATTAGACCGTGGGATTAAGATGAAACTCAGTGATCTCTACAATGACGCAACTGGAGAAGCCTTTGATGCCCACGATGCCCTGGAAGACGTGATAGCCTTAAAGAAACTAATTCTTCACTATGGGAACTCTTTCATCAATAAAATTGTTCAAGATTCCAAGCCACTCACCTACTTTGTGAAGCTACACAAGTACAAGATCACAGAAGCAATCTGCTCGAACTCCTACCAAGCAAAGCCCTTAAAGAAACCTGTACTGACTCGCCTAGTTCAAAATGGACTCCCCTTCCTCTCTTTGAAGTCCGCATATCAAATTTGTAGAAGGAAAGCATTTATTGCATACCTTACGTATAAGAATGGGCTGAATGCACCCATTGCTAAAGGTGTGGATGATGTAAACCAAATTTTAACCATTTTATAGGCTAATCTGTAGCTTGGATACTTGGCAAAAGTGTTGCAGATATCGATTATGGAATTATGAAATAAGACCTTTAATGTTGCATTAGTTGTAACATTGGTGCCAAAACCCAGGTTGTGCAAACAAGGTTGAGTAAACAGGAATCATCCATAATTTCTATATATTGCGTCCCGAACTGAACTTGGAAAGCTCAAGTCTAGCAGTATGCACGCAGGCCTTCTGTCATATCAACCCAGTAAAGTGACCATAACCACATGAGTCTCCCTGTAGCTCAGTGGTAGAGCAACTGACCGGTATCCAGAAGGTCACAGGTTGGATTCCTGTCAGGTGGACTTGGATTTTTTTTTCTGAGCTCCTGTGGAAGCTAGTGTCTTTTAAATAACTTTTCTATCATTTATATCTTCTTAGATTCTCATCTTTGATCATCTATTAAGCAGGAATCAGTTATATTATCATAATGAGGAATTGCGAGCAAAAACGGCAAAGTTCTAAACACCTTGAATGTGAAAATAAACAAATAAATAAATAGATAAATAAAACAGAAATAAAAGATAGAGTAGGTATAATTTTCAGGTCACCCATCCATGTACTAACCTCCCCCAACCGGGCTTGACTCTGTCATAGTCTTTAAAGCCCAAGTTTAGCCCAGCTAGTCTCTCCCCTGATGCCTTCGGGCTAGAAAATTATCCTGCGTAATCCATACAAGCAAGGGCAGAAGGTCTTAATTGCCATCAGGTCATAGAATACAAGAGCTTTTACCCCACTTGGTTTCTCAGTACTTTTTCTCTCATTGTATTGATCTGTTTTCTGGTGATATATATTACTGGAGCTATTGACTGTCTTACCTAAAGTGTTACCAAGTTCCTGTGCGGCAAGTCCCCAAAACCCCTCTTGTTTCTGTCAAAGGCTATGTGAAGTGAAGGCCATGTCACGATAAATGACTGAAAGTGTTAAGACTGTGTTCATGATGTATGACAGGGGGTGGGGCAGGTGAAATTTTTCAAAAAACAAAAAAATGTGTTGATCCCCCCTTGTAGTCCCCCCAAAAATAGTTAGACCACCCAGACAAGGCTAAAAATGTATCCACTCCCCCCCTCAATTCTGATTAAAATAATTCGACCCCCCCCCCCCCTCCCCCATCTCTGTCATACACTATGAACGCAACCTAAGTAAAGCAGAACTATATTTTTTATGATGCCTTATTAATGTAGTCAGGCCTGGGTAAATTGACATTAGCACTATCTGATAGAGCAAGAACTGAATGAAAAAAGCTATTAAAACAAATTATATCTAATCAAGCTTTTGTTCGTAATTTTTGTTCGTTTTTCTTCTTCAATTTACGAATATTTTTGCTGTTTTCAGAAATCTTTCTGAGTTGATAGATCGCTTTGTCCAAGACTTTAAGTCCCAAACCATCCCCAAACCTGAAGGTGATGGTAGCAACGTGGTCTTTCCAAGTGCTGGTGAACTATTCGTGTTTTATAAGAAATGCATGGTGCAGTGTTCACAACTCAGCACGGGACCCCCTTTACTCTCCTTGACCACAACTTTCCAGAAGTATCTAAAGGAGTATGCTGTTCGTGTCCTTGGTAACCATCTGCCTGTCAAGTAAGTTCCTCACCCACTCTCATCCATGAAGGTCCTATAGGGACAGTTCTCTTGGGCCTTCCCTAAGATGGTGAACATGTTGCATAAAGCTATTAGCTGGTAGATCTAATATTGTGAGTTTCCAGCTTTGGTACTTCCTAAAAAGGAATTTGTCATAATATATGATGAATTTAATAGACCTCTTTACCTTCGTATGCGAATTGCCCATTTCAGACCACATGATATTCCCTTGAGAAATATTCTTTTGTTGAAATATTTACACATGAAAGAATCCGCTCCCAAGAGTGGCATCACATGGTCTGAAATGGGCACAACAAACAACGAAGTAAAGAGGTCTATTTATTTATTAGCTTGGAAAGTGAGTATAGAAATAAGATGAAGTGAAGTTCCAGTTGTCATATCTATAGTTGATTATTTATGATTGTGATTGTTGTATTGAAATCTTTCTAGGGGTTCAGGAGGTCTCGCCAGCATCCTCAAAGATGCAAGTGAGGTGAGGTTCAGCATGGAAGAAAAGAGTCTGACATGCTGTGTGCTGTGTACTGCTGATTACTGCCTGGAGACAACACAACAGGTAGGGTAGACACTTGACCACATGACAACCTGTGACACCACGGGCGCCAGAGTCGCCTCCTCGTTTGGATTAAAACTAACGCTTTATTTTGTTTCCAACGGTCGAATAAATCTGCTTCGGTACGGCTGACCTTTAGCAGTGAATAAACATCTAGCTCCGATTTCAATCTCGTGATGTTTGTCTGTTTAATATTAAGAACCGATCGTGGGTCACTCGGAATTAATCGGTAACGTTGTTCATGAGGTCCCGAAGGAGAGAAGAGGAACAGGGTACGAAGGTAGCCTTAATCCTATTGTTTTCAGTCTGCCGAAATCCGTACTAGGTTTGCGTCACTGCTATGGACAGTGATGACAGATTTCCCAGTTCGGCGAGATCTCGTAGTTATCCGACGCCGCCGAACAGCCAAAAAAACAGCAGGAGTCGTCACCTGAAACCACTAATCTGTCAGATCGTTGACATGAATTTACTAAAGTCGGCAAGAAAATCAACCGTAAAAAATTGCAGAACTTCAAAATCAGTATGAAATCATTCAGTAACCAACAACTCTTACTTTCAGTAAATAAGCTGACTCGAAGAAGGACAAGAAGCCAAAAGAACTCCGCCATTGAGAAACGGTTGTTGACCTACGAGATCTCGCCGAACTGGGAAATCTGTCATCACTGTCCATAGCAGTGACGTAAACCTAGTACGGATTTCGGCAGACTGAAAACAATAGGATTAAGGCTACCTTCGTACCCTGTTCCTCTTCTCTCCTTCGGGACCTCATGAACAACGTTACCGATTAATTCCGAGTGACCCACGATCGGTTCTTAATATTAAACAGACAAACATCACGAGATTGAAATCGGAGCTAGATGTTTATTCACTGCTAAAGGTCAGCCGTACCGAAGAAGATTTATTCGACCGTTGGAAACAAAATAAATCGTTAGTTTTAATCCAAACGAGGAGGCGACTCTGGCGCCCGTGGTGACACCACACCCTATTACATGATATCCTGTGACACTACATCCCATGTACCACATGACACTCTAGAACACCATACTGACCACTTGACACCCTGTGACACCACACCCCATTACACGACACCCTACGGTACCCCACCTGTTCATATAACACCACACCTGCCCATATTGCACATGATAAATGCTTTTAATGTTAAGACATTTTTATGTCCTCATTTTCATGTCTTCATGCTTAAATCTTGCAGTTGGAAGACAAGCTCAAGGAAAAGATTGATCCTGAACTTGCAGAAAAAATAGAGTTGAGTGGAGAACAAGATGTTTTCCATGGGTAAGTCACCCTTTACACTTGATGCTTATTTGTTTCTGGGATGCAGTGATGGACCCAGGATTTTTAAAGGGGGATTTCAAAATGACTGCTAGACAGAAAAAGCTTGCTTGATTGGATTCAAAAGGGAAGGGGGAGGGGCTTAAAGAATATGATTGGCTTCACAAAGAGGGGCTCCATGGAAGTCATGGAACTATCCCAGGTCAGCAACGTCACCGATAATTTACTGATTCACAATATTTTTGTTGTTGTTTTAGTGTTGTTTCAAATTGTATACAACTTATTGTCCAAGATTTAGAAAATTCTTGTGAAGCTCCTCTTACTGCAATGGTCAAGGTATGATATGAAGCATTTACGTCTTTCCTCTCCTCTGCATTCCTCTTCCACCCTCCTCCTCTCCTCTCATGCTCCCCCCTTCTTCAACCATTCCCCAATATCATTGTTCATTCTTTTGTTTCTGTTTTAGGTTCATTGGCAAACTGTTGAAGCTGTTGGTGACGAAAGCACCTACGTCACTGCCATATCAAATCACCTCAAAGACAGCATCCCACTCGTTAGAGATTATCTTTCCTCAGCCAGAAAATATTTCACTCAATTCTGTGTCAAATTTGCAAAGTAAGTCTACTTCTTTCTTGCCACATGATCATCCAATGAGATAAATCTTCTAAGCACACGAGAAAATCAACAAACAACTCACAGGTAATGCTGGGTGCAGATATTTCTTCTGATATCAGATCTTTTTTTTTTCTTTGCAGTTCTTTCATCCCTAGATACATCAACAACCTGTACAGATGTAAGCCAATCAGCACTGTAGGAGCTGAACAGGTATCCTAGCAACATGATTTAACACTAGGCTCTCCCATGATGAGACACAGGGAGGGGGGGGGACTTATTTTCCGAGCTCCCCCCTCCCTTCCCTTCTCCTTCCCTTCACATGCCAGTGTTCACATTATCTTTATAAAATTGACTACTGTTAAGAGTATGATATTATAGAACTGTTTGTTACCTTTTTAGTTGTTGCTTGATACTCACTCACTGAAGACAATACTGCTTGATCTACCATCCATCGGATCCAAAGTCCAGCGTAAACCACCATTAAGGTATGATGGGATAGGAGGAGTAAAGAGCAGAGGATCTGCATTTTGTCTTTGAGGGAATTGAAATGAAATGAAAGAAAGCTCATAAAAATGATTCAAATCGGGGGAAAAATAAATCTCAATCTAAATTCTGACATTAATGGTGGTGTTCTTTTTCAGTTACACGAAAGTAGTAGCCAAAGGGATGTCTAAAGCAGAAATGATACTTAAGGTATTGTGATGGTGGTGGTGGTAATGGTAGGGGAGATGATGGATGATGGTGGTGGTTGTGGTAATGGTAGGGGAGATGATGGATGATGATGGTGGTTGTGGTAATGGTAGGGGAGATGATGGATGGTGGTGGTGGTTGTGATAATGGTAGGGGAGATGATGGATGATGATGGTGGTTGTGGTAATGGTAGGGGAGATGATGATGGATGGTGGTGGTTGTTTATGGTAGGGGTAATGATGCTGGTGGTGGTGGCAGTGATGATAATGGTGGTATGATGGTAGTGATGGACGAATAATCAATATAATAACAAAGACAATGAGGACCATATAAAATTCCATAAACCAACCTTTTAGTATTTTCTTTTCAGGTTGTCATGTCCCCTCATGATCCAGCTGTTGGTTTTGTAGACAACTACATAAAACTGCTGGCAGATACTGACACATCCAACTTCCAAAAACTGCTTGATATGAAGGTCAGTTAGAGCTTTAATCTGTGTGTGTACTTAATCAATGAAGTAGTGGTGGCTAGAACTGTGGCCAGTGGAATATTGCCCAAGATGACCCCTTCCATCAAGTGTACAAGGCCATAGTTTTTATGTAGTTAATACTTCTGTGGTTATTTCTGCAGGGACTTAAACGAAGTGAACAACACACCATGCTTGATCTTTTCCGTTCTCGACTACCTTCCCCTCCATCTGGTGGAGAGCTTTCTGGAGGAACCACTTCCCAAAATCCACCGGAACCCGAGTCAAGTCGGATCAAGAAACTAGAAAGACTAATTAAAAAACAATTCTAGGTCATGTGATGCTATGACGTCACAGAGGAGGGAATCTATATTAAATTGCATTGCATCATGGGGAGTGGGATTTACCTTACAATATTGATACTAAAATTGGACAGATTATATAATATTATCTGGACAATGCCATAGGGATTCCATGCCCTTTTTTTTTCTGAGGGTAGGAAAATCAAAAACCCATAATTCCAAGAAATTATAAGAATGGATAACAAAATAGTAATTTGACACACATAGAGAAATGTATCCACTGTCTGTGCTGTTTTAGTATCTGATAATAACATACTTTAACAAATGTAAAGCTAATGAAATTGTAATAAAAATTACTTTTTAACTTAAACCATCGAATTTTGAAGAATATACGAATATATATGAATTGGGGTCAAAGTCCATCCAAACATGGCTATAGTCCATGCTTTTTGTTTAGAAAAACATTGAATTTTGAAAATATATATGAGATGCATTCCATGAAGAAAGGTGGGGAAATGGGTCAAAGTCCAATCCAAACCTTTGTCATATGCCTTCGCTTTTTGACCTCAATCACCAAGCATCAGTATACAAGGGTACCTTGGTTATATGGCTTCACTTTTTGACGTCAATCACCAAGCATCAGTATACAAGGGTACCTTGGTTATATGGCTTCACTTTTTGACGTCAATCACCAAGCATCAGTATACAAGGGTACCTTGGTTATATGCCTTCACTTTCTGACGTCAGTAACCAAGTATTCGTATACAAGGGTACCTTGGTTAGATGGCTTCACGTTTTGTTGTCAATCACCAAGCATCGGTATACAAGGGTACCTTGGTTATATGGCTTCACTTTCTGACCCCCAATAACCAAGCATCACTATACAAGGGTACCTTGGTTATATGGCTTCACTTTCTGACCCCCAATAACCAAGCATCACTATACAAGGGTACCTTGGTTATATGGCTTCACTTTCTGACCCCCAATAACCAAGCATCACTATACAAGAGTACCTTGGTTATATGGGCTATAGTCCATGCTTTTTGCCCAAAAATGGCCAAAAATGACCTATTTTGCACTCTTCATAAATAATTAATAATTTTGAAAAAGGTGTGAAAATGAGCCAAAATTGATCTAAAGCATGGTCTATATATAGTCCATGCTTTTGGTCGAAAATGGCCAAATATGACCTATTTTACACTCTTCATAAATAATTAATTTTGAAAAAGGTGTGAAAATGAGCCAAAATTCATCAAAACCATGGGCTATTGTCCATTTTTTATCACCGAACATGCCCAAAAATGACCTTTTTGCATTTTTCATAAATATTTATTAATTTTGAAAAAGGTGTGAAAATGAGCCAAAATCGATCAAAACCATGGGCTAAAGTCTATGCTTTTTGCCCGAAAATAGCCAAAAATGAGCTATTTTGAACTCTTCATTAATAATTAATAATTTGGAAAAAGGTGTGAAAATGAGCCAAAATTGATCAAAACCATGGGCTATAGTCCATGCTTTTTGGTCGAAAATGGTCAAAAATGACTTTTTTTTCATTCTTCATAATTTTGAAAAACGTATGAAAATGAGCCAAAATCGATCCAAACCATGGGCTATAGTCCATGCTTTTTCCCCCAAAATGGCCAAAAATGACCTATTTGGCATTCTTAATAATTTTGAAAAAGGTGTCAAAATGAGCCAAAATTGATCAAAACCATGGGCTATAGTCCATGCTTTTTGCCCCAAAATGGCCAAAAATGACCTATTTGGCATTCTTCATAATTTTGAAAAAGGTGTCAAAATGAGCCAAAATTGATCAAAACAATGGGCTATAGTCCATGCTTTTTGCCCGAAAATGGCCAAAAATGACCTATTTTTCATTCTTCATAATTTTGAAGAAGGTGTGAAGATGAGCCAAAATTGATCAAAACCATGGGCTATAGTCCATGCTTTTTGCCCCAAAATGGCCAAAAATGACCTATTTTTCATTCTTCATAATTTTGAAAAAGGTGTCAAAATGAGCCAAAATCGATCCAAACCATGGGCTATAGTCCATGCTTTTTGCCCGAAAATGCCCAAAAATGACCTATTTGGCATTCTTCATAGATAATAAATAATTTTGAAAAAGGTGTGAAAATGAGCCAAAATTGATCAAAACCATGGGCTATAGTCCATGCTTTTTGTCCGAAAATGGTCAAAAATGACTTTTTTTTCATTCTTCATAATTTTGAAAAACGTATGAAAATGAGCCAAAATTGATCAAAACAATGGGCTATAGTCCATGCTTTTTGCCCCAAAATGGCCAAAAATGACCTATTTTTCATTCTTCATAATTTTGAAAAAGGTGTGAAAATGAGCCAAAATTGATCAAAACCATGGGCTATAGTCCATGCTTTTTGCCCGAAAATGGCCAAAAATGACCTATTTTTCATTCTTCATAATTTTGAAGAAGGTGTGAAGATGAGCCAAAATTGATCAAAACCATGGGCTATAGTCCATGCTTTTTGCCCCAAAATGGCCAAAAATGACCTATTTTTCATTCTTCATAATTTTGAAAAAGGTGTCAAAATGAGCCAAAATCGATCAAAACCATGCTTTTTGCCCGAAAATGCCCAAAAATGACCTATTTTGCACTCTTCATAGATAATAAATAATTTTGAAAAAGGTGTGAAAATGAGCCAAAATTGATCAAAACCATGGGCTATAGTCCATGCTTTTTGTCCGAAAATGGTCAAAAATGACTTTTTTTTCATTCTTCATAATTTTGAAAAACGTATGAAAATGAGCCAAAATCGATCCAAACCATGGGCTATAGTCCATGCTTTTTGCCCCAAAATGGCCAAAAATGACCTATTTTGCACCCTTCATGGATAATCAATAATTTTGAGAAAGGTGTGAAAATGAGCCAAAATTCATCAAAAGTATGGCTATAGTCCATGCTTTTTCCCCCAAAATGGCCAAAAATGACCTATTTGGCATTCTTAATAATTTTGAAAAAGGTGTCAAAATGAGCCAAAATTGATCAAAACCATGGGCTATAGTCCATGCTTTTTGCCCCAAAATGGCCAAAAATGACCTATTTGGCATTCTTCATAATTTTGAAAAAGGTGTGAAAATGAGCCAAAATTGATCAAAACAATGGGCTATAGTCCATGCTTTTTGCCCCAAAATGGCCAAAAATGACCTATTTTTCATTCTTCATAATTTTGAAAAAGGTGTGAAAATGAGCCAAAATTGATCAAAACCATGGGCTATAGTCCATGCTTTTTGCCCCAAAATGGCCAAAAATCACCTATTTTGCATTCTTCATAATTTTGAAAAAGGTGTCAAAATGAGCCAAAATCGATCAAAACCATGGGCTATAGTCCATGCTTTTTGCCCGAAAATGCCAAAAAATGACCTATTTTGCACTCTTCATAGATAATAAATAATTTTGAAAAAGGTGTGAAAATGAGCCAAAATTGATCAAAACCATGGTTTTTGCCCGAAAATGGCCAAAAATGACGTATTTTGCTTGCTTCATAATTTTGAAAAAGGTGTGAAAATGAGCCAAAATTGATCAAAACCATGGGCTATAGTTCATGCCTTTTGCCCCAAAATGGCCAAAAATAATGTGTTTTGCACTCTTCATAAATAATAAATAATTTTGAAAAAGGTGTGAAAATGAGCCAAAAGTCATCAAAACCATGGGCTATAGTCCATGCTTTTTGCCCCAAAATGGCCAAAAATGATCTATTTTGCTTTTTTCATAATTTTGAAAAAGGTGTGAAAATGAGCCAAAATTGATCAAAACCATGGGCTATAGTCCATGTTTTTTGGTCGAAAATGCCCAAAAATGACCTTTTTGCATTTTTCATAAATATTTATTAATTTTGAAAAAGGTGTGAAAATGAGCCAAAATTGATCAAAACCATGGGCTATAGTCCATGCTTTTTGCCCCAAAATGGCCAAAAATGATCTATTTTGCTTTTTTCATAATTTTGAAAAAGGTGTGAAAATGAGCCAAAATTGATCAAAACCATGGGCTATAGTCCATGCCTTTTGCCCCAAAATGGCCAAAAATAATGTGTTTCGCACTCTTCATAAATAATAAATAATTTTGAAAAAGGTGTGAAAATGAGCCAAAATTGATCAAAACCATGGGCTATAGTCCATGCTTTTTGCCCAAAAATGGCCAAAAATAACCTATTTTGCATTCTTCAGAAAAAAATCATAATTTTTAAAAAGGTGTGAAAATGAGCCAAAATTGATCAAAACCATGGGCTATAGTCCATGCTTTTTGCCCCAAAATGGCCAAAAATGACCTATTTTTCATTCTTCATAATTTTGAAAAAGGTGTCAAAATGAGCCAAAATCGATCAAAACCATGCTTTTTGCCCGAAAATGCCCAAAAATGACCTATTTTGCACTCTTCATAGATAATAAATAATTTTGAAAAAGGTGTGAAAATGAGCCAAAATTGATCAAAACCATGGGCTATAGTCCATGCTTTTTGTCCGAAAATGGTCAAAAATGACTTTTTTTTCATTCTTCATAATTTTGAAAAACGTATGAAAATGAGCCAAAATCGATCCAAACCATGGGCTATAGTCCATGCTTTTTGCCCCAAAATGGCCAAAAATGACCTATTTTGCACCCTTCATGGATAATCAATAATTTTGAGAAAGGTGTGAAAATGAGCCAAAATTCATCAAAAGTATGGCTATAGTCCATGCTTTTTCCCCCAAAATGGCCAAAAATGACCTATTTGGCATTCTTAATAATTTTGAAAAAGGTGTCAAAATGAGCCAAAATTGATCAAAACCATGGGCTATAGTCCATGCTTTTTGCCCCAAAATGGCCAAAAATGACCTATTTGGCATTCTTCATAATTTTGAAAAAGGTGTGAAAATGAGCCAAAATTGATCAAAACAATGGGCTATAGTCCATGCTTTTTGCCCCAAAATGGCCAAAAATGACCTATTTTTCATTCTTCATAATTTTGAAAAAGGTGTGAAAATGAGCCAAAATTGATCAAAACCATGGGCTATAGTCCATGCTTTTTGCCCCAAAATGGCCAAAAATCACCTATTTTGCATTCTTCATAATTTTGAAAAAGGTGTCAAAATGAGCCAAAATCGATCAAAACCATGGGCTATAGTCCATGCTTTTTGCCCGAAAATGCCAAAAAATGACCTATTTTGCACTCTTCATAGATAATAAATAATTTTGAAAAAGGTGTGAAAATGAGCCAAAATTGATCAAAACCATGGTTTTTGCCCGAAAATGGCCAAAAATGACGTATTTTGCTTGCTTCATAATTTTGAAAAAGGTGTGAAAATGAGCCAAAATTGATCAAAACCATGGGCTATAGTTCATGCCTTTTGCCCCAAAATGGCCAAAAATAATGTGTTTTGCACTCTTCATAAATAATAAATAATTTTGAAAAAGGTGTGAAAATGAGCCAAAAGTCATCAAAACCATGGGCTATAGTCCATGCTTTTTGCCCCAAAATGGCCAAAAATGATCTATTTTGCTTTTTTCATAATTTTGAAAAAGGTGTGAAAATGAGCCAAAATTGATCAAAACCATGGGCTATAGTCCATGTTTTTTGGTCGAAAATGCCCAAAAATGACCTTTTTGCATTTTTCATAAATATTTATTAATTTTGAAAAAGGTGTGAAAATGAGCCAAAATTGATCAAAACCATGGGCTATAGTCCATGCTTTTTGCCCCAAAATGGCCAAAAATGATCTATTTTGCTTTTTTCATAATTTTGAAAAAGGTGTGAAAATGAGCCAAAATTGATCAAAACCATGGGCTATAGTCCATGCCTTTTGCCCCAAAATGGCCAAAAATAATGTGTTTCGCACTCTTCATAAATAATAAATAATTTTGAAAAAGGTGTGAAAATGAGCCAAAATTGATCAAAACCATGGGCTATAGTCCATGCTTTTTGCCCAAAAATGGCCAAAAATAACCTATTTTGCATTCTTCAGAAAAAAATCATAATTTTTAAAAAGGTGTGAAAATGAGCCAAAATCGGTCAAAACCATGGGCTATAGTCCATGCTTTTTGCCCCAAAATGGCCAAAAATGATCTATTTTGCTTTTTTCATAATTTTGAAAAAGGTGTGAAAATGAGCCAAAATTGATCAAAACCATGGGCTATAGTCCATGCTTTTTGCCCCAAAATGGCCAAAAAAGATATATTTTTTATTCTTCATAATTTTGAAAAAGGTGTGAAAATGAGCCAAAAGTGATCAAAAGCATGGGCTATAGTCCACTTTTATTGCCCCAAAATGGCCAAAAATGATCTATTTTGCTTTTTTCAAAATTTTGAAAAAGGTGTGAAAATGAGCCAAAATTGATCAAAACCATGGTTTTTGCCCGAAAATGGCCAAAAATGACGTATTTTGCTTGCTTCATAATTTTGAAAAAGGTGTGAAAATGAGCCAAAATTGATCAAAACCATGGGCTATAGTTCATGCCTTTTGCCCCAAAATGGCCAAAAATAATGTGTTTTGCACTCTTCATAAATAATAAATAATTTTGAAAAAGGTGTGAAAATGAGCCAAAAGTCATCAAAACCATGGGCTATAGTCCATGCTTTTTGCCCCAAAATGGCCAAAAATGATCTATTTTGCTTTTTTCAAATTTTTGAAAAAGGTGTGAAAATGAGCCAAAATTGATCAAAACCATGGGCTATAGTCCATGCTTTTTGCCCCAAAATGGCCAAAAATGATCTATTTTGCTTTTTTCATAATTTTGAAAAAGGTGTGAAAATGAGCCAAAATTGATCAAAACCATGGGCTATAGTCCATGCTTTTTGCCCCAAAATGGCCAAAAATGATATATTTTTTATTCTTCATAATTTTGAAAAACGAGTGAAAATGAGCCAAAAGTGATCAAAAGCATGGGCTATAGTCCATGCTTTTTGCCCCAAAATGGCCAAAAATGATCTATTTTGCTTTTTTCATAATTTTGAAAAAGGTGTGAAAATGAGCCAAAATTGATCAAAACCATGGGCTATAGTCCATGTTTTTTGGTCGAAAATGCCCAAAAATGACCTTTTTGCATTTTTCATAAATATTTATTAATTTTGAAAAAGGTGTGAAAATGAGCCAAAATTGATCAAAACCATGGGCTATAGTCCATGCTTTTTGCCCCAAAATGGCCAAAAATGATCTATTTTGCTTTTTTCATAATTTTGAAAAAGGTGTGAAAATGAGCCAAAATTGATCAAAACCATGGGCTATAGTCCATGCTTTTTGCCCCAAAATGGCCAAAAATGATCTATTTTGCTTTTTTCATAATTTTGAAAAAGGTGTGAAAATGAGCCAAAATTGATCAAAACCATGGGCTATAGTCCATGCCTTTTGCCCCAAAATGGCCAAAAATAATGTGTTTCGCACTCTTCATAAATAATAAATAATTTTGAAAAAGGTGTGAAAATGAGCCAAAATTGATCAAAACCATGGGCTATAGTCCATGCTTTTTGCCCCAAAATGGCCAAAAATGATCTATTTTGCTTTTTTCATAATTTTGAAAAAGGTGTGAAAATGAGCCAAAATTGATCAAAACCATGGGCTATAGTCCATGCTTTTTGCCCCAAAATGGCCAAAAATGATATATTTTTTATTCTTCATAATTTTGAAAAAGGTGTGAAAATGAGCCAAAAGTGATCAAAAGCATGGGCTATAGTCCATGCTTTTTGCCCCAAAATGGCCAAAAATGATCTATTTTTTATTCTTCATAATTTTGAAAAAGGTGTGAAAATGAGCCAAAATTGATCAAAACCATAGGCTATAGTCCATGCTTTTTGGTCGAAAATGGCCAAAAATGACGTATTTTGCTTTCTTCATAATTTTGAAAAAGGTGTGAAAATGAGCCAAAATTGATCAAAACCATGGGCTATAGTCCATGCTTTTTGGTCGAAAATGGCCAAAAATGACGTATTTTGCTTTCTTCATAATTTTGAAAAAGGTGTGAAAATGAGCCAAATTGATCAAAACCATGGGCTATAGTCCATGCTTTTTGCCCGAAAATGGCCAAAAATGACGTATTTTGCTTGCTTCATAATTTTGAAAAAGGTGTGAAAATGAGCCAAAATTGATCAAAACCATGGGCTATAGTCCATGCTTTTTGCCCCAAAATGGCCAAAAATGACCTATTTTTCATTCTTCATAATTTTGAAAAAGGTGTCAAAATGAGCCAAAATTGATCAAAATCATGGGCTATAGTCCATGCTTTTTGCCCCAAAATGGCCAAAAATGACCTGTTTCGCACTCTTCATAAATAATAAATAATTTTGAAAAAGGTGTGAAAATGAGCCAAAATTGATCAAAACCATGGGCTATAGTCCATGCTTTTTGGTCGAAAATGGCCAAAAATGACGTATTTTGCTTTATTCATAATTTTGAAAAAGGTGTGAAAATGAGCCAAATTGATCAAAACCATGGGCTATAGTCCATGCTTTTTGCCCCAAAATGGCCAAAAATGATCTATTTTGCTTTTTTCATGATTTTGAAAAAGGTGTGAAAATGAGCCAAAATTGATCAAAACCATGGGCTATAGTCCATGCTTTTTGCCCCAAAATGACCTATTTTGCACTCTTCATAAATAATAAATAATTTTGAAAAAGGTGTGAAAATGAGCCAAAATTGATGAAAACCATGGGCTATAGTCCATGCTTTTTGCCCGAAAATGGCCAAAAATGACGTATTTTGCTTGCTTCATAATTTTGAAAAAGGTGTGAAAATGAGCCAAAATTGATCAAAACCATGGGCTATAGTCCATGCTTTTTGCCCGAAAATGCCCAAAAATGATCTATTTTGCACTCTTCATAATTTTGAAAAAGGTGTGAAAATGAGCCAAAATTGATCAAAACCATGGGCTATAGTCCATGCTTTTTGCCCCAAAATGGCCAAAAATGATCTATTTTTTATTCTTCATAATTTTGAAAAAGGTGTCAAAATGAGCCAAAATTGATCAAAATCATGGGCTATAGTCCATGCTTTTTTGGTCGAAAATGCCCAAAAATGACCTTTTTGCATTCTTCATAAATATTTATTAATTTTGAAAAAGGTGTGAAAATGAGCCAAAATCGGTCAAAACCATGGGCTATAGTCCATGCTTTTTGCCCCAAAATGGCCAAAAATGATCTATTTTGCTTTTTTCATAATTTTGAAAAAGGTGTGAAAATGAGCCAAAATTGATCAAAACCATGGGCTATAGTCCATGCTTTTTGCCCGAAAATGGCCAAAAATGACGTATTTTGCTTGCTTCATAATTTTGAAAAAGGTGTGAAAATGAGCCAAAATTGATCAAAACCATGGGCTATAGTCCATGCTTTTTGCCCCAAAATGGCCAAAAATGACCTATTTTTCATTCTTCATAATTTTGAAAAAGGTGTGAAAATGAGCCAAAATTGATCAAAATCATGGGCTATAGTCCATGCTTTTTGCCCGAAAATGGCCAAAAATGACCTGTTTCGCACTCTTCATAAATAATAAATAATTTTGAAAAAGGTGTGAAAATGAGCCAAAATTGATCAAAACCATGGGCTTTAGTCCATGCTTTTTGGTCGAAAATGGCCAAAAATGACGTATTTTGCTTTCTTCATAATTTTGAAAAAGGTGTGAAAATGAGCCAAAATTGATCAAAACCATGGGCTATAGTCCATGCTTTTTGGTCGAAAATGGCCAAAAATGACGTATTTTGCTTTCTTCATAATTTTGAAAAAGGTGTGAAAATGAGCCAAATTGATCAAAACCATGGGCTATAGTCCATGCTTTTTGCCCCAAAATGGCCAAAAATGATCTATTTTGCTTTTTTCATGATTTTGAAAAAGGTGTGAAAATGAGCCAAAATTGATCAAAACCATGGGCTATAGTCCATGCTTTTTGCCCCAAAATGACCTATTTTGCACTCTTCATAAATAATAAATAATTTTGAAAAAGGTGTGAAAATGAGCCAAAATTGATCAAAACCATGGGCTATAGTCCATGCTTTTTGCCCGAAAATGGCCAAAAATGACGTATTTTGCTTGCTTCATAATTTTGAAAAAGGTGTGAAAATGAGCCAAAATTGATCAAAACCATGGGCTATAGTCCATGCTTTTTGCCCGAAAATGCCCAAAAATGATCTATTTTGCACTCTTCATAATTTTGAAAAAGGTGTGAAAATGAGCCAAAATTGATCAAAACCATGGGCTATAGTCCATGCTTTTTGCCCCAAAATGGCCAAAAATGATATATTTTTTATTCTTCATAATTTTGAAAAAGGTGTCAAAATGAGCCAAAATTGATCAAAATCATGGGCTATAGTCCATGCTTTTTTGGTCGAAAATGCCCAAAAATGACCTTTTTGCATTCTTCATAAATATTTATTAATTTTGAAAAAGGTGTGAAAATGAGCCAAAATCGGTCAAAACCATGGGCTATAGTCCATGCTTTTTGCCCCAAAATGGCCAAAAATGATCTATTTTGCTTTTTTCATAATTTTGAAAAAGGTGTGAAAATGAGCCAAAATTGATCAAAACCATGGGCTATAGTCCATGCTTTTTGCCCCAAAATGGCCAAAAATGACGTATTTTGCTTGCTTCATAATTTTGAAAAAGGTGTGAAAATGAGCCAAAATTGATCAAAACCATGGGCTATAGTCCATGCTTTTTGCCCCAAAATGGCCAAAAATGACGTATTTTTCATTCTTCATAATTTTGAAAAAGGTGTGAAAATGAGCCAAAATTGATCAAAACCATGGGCTATAGTCCATGCTTTTTGCCCCAAAATGACCTATTTTGCACTCTTCATAAATAATAAATAATTTTGAAAAAGGTGTGAAAATGAGCCAAAATTGATCAAAACCATGGGCTATAGTCCATGCTTTTTGCCCGAAAATGCCCAAAAATGATCTATTTTGCACTCTTCATAATTTTGAAAAAGGTGTGAAAATGAGCCAAAATTGATCAAAACCATGGGCTATAGTCCATGCTTTTTGCCCCAAAATGGCCAAAAATGATATATTTTTTATTCTTCATAATTTTGAAAAAGGTGTCAAAATGAGCCAAAATTGATCAAAATCATGGGCTATAGTCCATGCTTTTTTGGTCGAAAATGCCCAAAAATGACCTTTTTGCATTCTTCATAAATATTTATTAATTTTGAAAAAGGTGTGAAAATGAGCCAAAATCGGTCAAAACCATGGGCTATAGTCCATGCTTTTTGCCCCAAAATGGCCAAAAATGATCTATTTTGCTTTTTTCATAATTTTGAAAAAGGTGTGAAAATGAGCCAAAATTGATCAAAACCATGGGCTATAGTCCATGCTTTTTGCCCGAAAATGGCCAAAAATGACGTATTTTGCTTGCTTCATAATTTTGAAAAAGGTGTGAAAATGAGCCAAAATTGATCAAAACCATGGGCTATAGTCCATGCTTTTTGCCCCAAAATGGCCAAAAATGACCTATTTTTCATTCTTCATAATTTTGAAAAAGGTGTGAAAATGAGCCAAAATTGATCAAAATCATGGGCTATAGTCCATGCTTTTTGCCCGAAAATGGCCAAAAATGACCTGTTTCGCACTCTTCATAAATAATAAATAATTTTGAAAAAGGTGTGAAAATGAGCCAAAATTGATCAAAACCATGGGCTTTAGTCCATGCTTTTTGGTCGAAAATGGCCAAAAATGACGTATTTTGCTTTCTTCATAATTTTGAAAAAGGTGTGAAAATGAGCCAAAATTGATCAAAACCATGGGCTATAGTCCATGCTTTTTGGTCGAAAATGGCCAAAAATGACGTATTTTGCTTTCTTCATAATTTTGAAAAAGGTGTGAAAATGAGCCAAATTGATCAAAACCATGGGCTATAGTCCATGCTTTTTGCCCCAAAATGGCCAAAAATGATCTATTTTGCTTTTTTCATGATTTTGAAAAAGGTGTGAAAATGAGCCAAAATTGATCAAAACCATGGGCTATAGTCCATGCTTTTTGCCCCAAAATGACCTATTTTGCACTCTTCATAAATAATAAATAATTTTGAAAAAGGTGTGAAAATGAGCCAAAATTGATCAAAACCATGGGCTATAGTCCATGCTTTTTGCCCGAAAATGGCCAAAAATGACGTATTTTGCTTGCTTCATAATTTTGAAAAAGGTGTGAAAATGAGCCAAAATTGATCAAAACCATGGGCTATAGTCCATGCTTTTTGCCCGAAAATGCCCAAAAATGATCTATTTTGCACTCTTCATAATTTTGAAAAAGGTGTGAAAATGAGCCAAAATTGATCAAAACCATGGGCTATAGTCCATGCTTTTTGCCCCAAAATGGCCAAAAATGATATATTTTTTATTCTTCATAATTTTGAAAAAGGTGTCAAAATGAGCCAAAATTGATCAAAATCATGGGCTATAGTCCATGCTTTTTTGGTCGAAAATGCCCAAAAATGACCTTTTTGCATTCTTCATAAATATTTATTAATTTTGAAAAAGGTGTGAAAATGAGCCAAAATCGGTCAAAACCATGGGCTATAGTCCATGCTTTTTGCCCCAAAATGGCCAAAAATGATCTATTTTGCTTTTTTCATAATTTTGAAAAAGGTGTGAAAATGAGCCAAAATTGATCAAAACCATGGGCTATAGTCCATGCTTTTTGCCCGAAAATGGCCAAAAATGACGTATTTTGCTTGCTTCATAATTTTGAAAAAGGTGTGAAAATGAGCCAAAATTGATCAAAACCATGGGCTATAGTCCATGCTTTTTGCCCCAAAATGGCCAAAAATGACGTATTTTTCATTCTTCATAATTTTGAAAAAGGTGTGAAAATGAGCCAAAATTGATCAAAACCATGGGCTATAGTCCATGCTTTTTGCCCCAAAATGACCTATTTTGCACTCTTCATAAATAATAAATAATTTTGAAAAAGGTGTGAAAATGAGCCAAAATTGATCAAAACCATGGGCTATAGTCCATGCTTTTTGCCCGAAAATGCCCAAAAATGATCTATTTTGCACTCTTCATAATTTTGAAAAAGGTGTGAAAATGAGCCAAAATTGATCAAAACCATGGGCTATAGTCCATGCTTTTTGCCCCAAAATGGCCAAAAATGATATATTTTTTATTCTTCATAATTTTGAAAAAGGTGTCAAAATGAGCCAAAATTGATCAAAATCATGGGCTATAGTCCATGCTTTTTTGGTCGAAAATGCCCAAAAATGACCTTTTTGCATTCTTCATAAATATTTATTAATTTTGAAAAAGGTGTGAAAATGAGCCAAAATCGGTCAAAACCATGGGCTATAGTCCATGCTTTTTGCCCGAAAATGGCCAAAAATGACGTATTTTTCATTCTTCATAATTTTGAAAAAGGTGTGAAAATGAGCCAAAATTGATCAAAACCATGGGCTATAGTCCATGCTTTTTGCCCCAAAATGGCCAAAAAAAATGACCTATTTTTCATTCTTCATAATTTTGAAAAAGGTGTCAAAATGAGCCAAAATTGATCAAAATCATGGGCTATAGTCCATGCTTTTTGCCCCAAAATGGCCAAAAATGGCCTATTTTGCACTCTTCATGGATAATAAATAATTTTGAGAAAGGTGTGAAAATGAGCCAAAATTGAGTCCATGCTTTTTGCTCAAAAATGAATCAGTAAAAAACATGGGCTTCAGTTCATGCTTTTTGGCCAAGCAACTTTGAAAATTGAAGGAATTTCTTCTCGAGACTGGAAAGGATTGGACAAACCTGAAAATAAGTCAAAACCATGGGCTCTAATGGATCAAAAACTATTAGACAAAACAAGTTCAAAATTTAAATCAAGATAGTGACATATACGGAAAGTTGTATTTTATTTGTCCATTGATAATCATTTTTCAAAAGATATTTCACATTACGATAGCACATGAGTATTCGAAAGGTTGCAGCAGAAAATAGTGGATTTTTTCGTACAAAATACACCTTGGGGACCAAATGATTTCAAGCCAGATTGGGTATGTGGATTCGATAATGGTTGTCATGGTGATTAATCCTGGATTAGCGCTAATCAAATGTTATTAATAATATTATTATAGTATTAATATTATTATAGTAATAATACTAGCCGTTTCAAGGTTGAGGGAAAACTGGTTTGTGTTTGCATTGCAGTGCATTGTGGGACTGGTTTAGGGGAAATATTTCCAGGATGGTGTCTATTTCGTCCCCTAAAACAGTCCCGCAATACACTACAATGCCAACTCGACTCATTTTTTTTTGTCAACAAAGGAATGGATAATATATCATTAGGAGAATCAGAGGATGAACAATCTTTTATTCTTCCTCCTCTTCCTCCGTCTGTTTCACAAAGGTTGTCAAAGACAAAGGACATTCCCAGAACTAATACACTAAACCATTGAACATTTTTTGTCAAAGGCTAAAAATAATCCATCAAATGTGAAAATACATTTTTTGAGATATTTTTGCCATTTTCTCGAAAAATGAAACTTGTGATTCGTCCTTGCTCAGTGTCTTTCCCTCGGACAATCTTTTAACAAAAGCTACTGTTTTTAATCTCCTACTCAAAGGGAAAAAAGAAATAAAGTCATTTAATGCTACGACCTTCTTGACAAAGAAACCGTGATGGAAAACCCCTTGCGCGGCAACCATGAGGAACTCACACACGCGTGAACCTTGAGTAACCAATAAATCAGCTCCTGGTCAAGACGCGCATGTCAAGACCAACCAAAAATCATCGTGAAAAAAGAGATATGTTTTAATCATGTAGTGTTTCTTCTGAGGGTGGAACATAGGTGAAGCCAACAAATGCATCATCAGGATCATCTACACTTGCACTGACGAAGTTAGAATCAGCTGATTTACCCACTGAACCTGTTTAATAGAAAACAAATGAGACACAACAAAACATGATATCGAATCAACAATTTAAAAGCATCAAAAATGTCACCATCCCATCACTTGTTATTATTCTGGTTCTGCCTCTGTGAGAATGGCAGGGCCCCACCCAGCCCGGTCATGGTACAATACATCTGTACTAGGGCTTTTAGCTCTTTTTGCTTAAGATGAGAGGAACTCTCTCACCTTTATTGTTAACACAAGAACAAACCCAAAGATTGAGAGAGAGCTTTTCAACTTACCAGGTACTGGCTCGCGGACAAATTCTGGGTCGAAATGTTTTAAGTCCAGTTGTCCACTCTGTTGGGTAAATATGATACATTTAATTAATACCCATGTCACATCCACTTCACTCCCTTCCCCTTTCCTCCATTACTTCAGCAAAAAATAGAGAGAGCAGTCACGATTTTCAATTGGATTTGGGGGGGGGGGGGGGGGGGAGGAGGGTGAGAGAGGACAAAACTGCAATGGTCTTCTTTTCACTAGAAATGCACTCTCAACCTTACCTTATCATACCCTACCCTACCCCACCTTTCCCTACTCTACTCTACCCTAACTACCCCACTCCACTTAATTCCACCCTACCATTCCCTTCCCTACCTTAACCTACCCTATCCTACCCTGTCCCACCCTATCCTACTCTACCCCACCCTATCCTACTCTACCCCACCCTATCCTACTCTACCCCACCCACCCCACTCCACATAATCCCACTACACCCTTCCCTTCCCTACCTTAACCTGCCCTATCCTACTCTGTCCCACCCTATCCTACTCTGCCCTACCCTACACTACTCCACCTCACCAAACACTACTCCACACCACCCCACACTACTCCACCCCACCTCACACAACTCCAACCCTATCCCATACTACTCCACCACACCCCAAACTACTCCACCCCATCCTACCCTACCCATATGTACTGCTGGTGGAATATCTGTGTACCTACCACATTGGGGTTGTATGGTGGTTCTATCGTTTTTTCCAACAACATCTCCCAGTTAATATTCCTGAAAAATTGGTGTGTCTTGATCTCGTCCTGTAACAGAACAAAAGTCAATCACATTACACCTGTCACTCATAATAATCCTTGACGCATGAGAAAATAACAAATACGAGCAGCAAACATACAGAGGTTCAACTAATCAGTTCTTGCAAAGGGAAGAGAGGGTATGGTGTGGTATATTCATGTGAAATCAATGGTTCAAAAACATCCTCATAGAGGGTGTGGTGGGTGTCTAACTCCTCCTTGAATACACCACAGGTTCTATATAAAAAGCAGATATTGAAGTTGGACACTAGACGAGTATCATACAAATGTATACTTACAAAGTCAGTTTCTCCAGAACCTAATCTCTTACACTTGTCTTTTTGTAGCAGCTACAAAACAATGCACAATACACATTATATAATATATTATGTGCTCCTGGTCTATCCCAACCAAAGGTTCAAAGGTTTTTATTTTTCCACACACAAAAAAACAAAGAATTACAAAAATAGAAATAAGAATGAAGTGGAAAGGTGCAGGAGGTACAACCCAAGAGGGGTTAATTAAGAAAAATCCTGCACCAATAATCTGATATCCTACTTTAGCTAGTATACAGCTATTTCAAAAAAAGGTTGGTGAAGGTTTTGTTGTTTGTTGCATGTTGCTTACCAAGCTTGAAATGTATTATAATCATACATAAATAGACACAGAAGAAAATATGCTGGAAAAACGTGCAGATAAAGTTTTGGAAAATCCCATATTGTTGTGACCTTTCGCTGCTTGACTTCACATCACCCATACTGCATTTTTGGTTTGGTATGCAACATGCAACAAGCAACATTACCCATTTCATGAAAATGTGCAAATGTGCAAATATGCACCATCGTTCCCACATCTTCTTCAAAAATACTTATGAATTAATTACTGATTCGTTATGATAGCTTACCCCTTCTAGAATATTGCGTGCACTCTGTGAGATGTTGGTTCTCAGACGAAGTGGCTTGTGTAGAATATTATCATACATCTCTGCAGTATCCCGACTGTAGAATGGTGGCTGTCAAACAAAGCAGAAAAGTCATCAAAAACTGAATAATTTCACTACAAAATTTATGCTACAAAATAATTATTTAGTTTTTGGTGCAGAACCACTAAGGCCCAGTTTAAACTTCGAATTTTCTCATGAGCCGAGCATATTGACATAAGCTGAATAATTTCACTACAAAATTTATACTACAAAATATTTAGTTTTTGGTGCAGAACCACTAAGGCTCTGAAGTTCAAAGTTCATGAGCTGAGCATGATGACATCAAAGAAGACCATCTTATTTTCCATTGTTTTCAATGCTTTCGGCTCATGAGAAGATAAATGTTTGAACCGGGCCAAACTCTTATTTCTATTTTAACCTGAACTATTCGTTTTTTTATGGAAAGGAACTCAAGTACTTACCAGTCCATACATCATTTCATAGAGCACGGCACCCAAACACCACCAGTCTACTGATTTATCATACTCCTGTTTGCGAAGCACTTCTGGTGCTAAATACTAAAAATAAACCCACAAGACAAGAATAAGTCTTTACATTATGGACACATGAATACACCAGCTTTCCATTCAATGCCAACCGCTGTTTTTGAAAATCACAGTCTCATTTGCACAGGCTTAGCCTCGTTTATAAGTCAGCTATTCCTAAACACCATGAAAAGTCTTTGGGATTAGTATTATTCAACTTGCACATTCTTTATATAACAGTTACTGGTATGTACATGTATATGATGATGTTGGTAATGATTTGCTTAAGTCAACTGTAATGTAAAGAATGTGTAAGTTGAATAATACCAATGTTTTGATATCCCACAGACTTTTAATGGTGTCTTTCAGCAGTCAAACACCCCTAAGCAAACTTTTGAACCCCCCAGCAAAAATCCTCGATACACCCCTGCTCTCAAAAATTTAGGATATAACACATGTACAAAAGTTCAAGTCAAAGGATCTTTGCAGACCATGAACTAATACACATAGTGTTCTAGATGCAAGATAGTATAATGTTACCTCTGGTGTGCCACAGAATGTTGAAGTTGTACCCTTTCTGTCAATGCCTTCTTTACATAGACCAAAATCAGTTAAGACAATATGACCCTGTGGAAGTAGACAGCAGTTAGAAACCATTAGGTAATTATGAAAAGACATAATATGACTGATAGTTATTAAGACAGTTATGAGGTTAATGATCAGGGTTAGAATTTCATATTTTTAATGACAAGATAAACTAATCTTGTGCATTGGGCAGCTACAAGATAAATAGAGAAAGAATACTATTCTAAAGAACTGACCATAGCACCCCTTAACATACTGTGACTTAACACACACTAGTTGTGACTTAACACAGCCATTGAGATAAATGTCATATGAAAGGGAAAAATATCTCTAAATTCTTTTTTCAACCTGGGACAAGAAAAATCTTGCAAAAACTTTGCTTACAAATGATTTAAATGTTAGAATTAGTTTTGCATGACAACCTCGTCTCTTGATTGTTTTCTTAATTTTAGAGTAAATTTTCATTAATATTGAAATATCATTTACCATCTTTTTAGGGCTTTTAGCATGAAACTTGTTTTGATGTTTTGACCGTATTGAATTGGAATCTCATCGATAGAGGTATGGTATATGTTATGTTCATTTCAGCCCTTTTGAATCACGTTATTCCCCTCAACAAATTCTGTCTGTAAATAATACATTTTTATTGTGTATTCTTGTCCCATCTTGTCTGAACTTGTCTAATCCTCAGTAATCCACCATTATCCTGTTTAACTATCTCCATTCCACATCATAAATAAACCTTATAATAATTTCTATTTTAGACTATGAATCATTCTTGAGTATTATTTCTTTGTTTACTAGTTTTGCTTGAGAAAACATAATATGGCAACAACTCAAACAAAGAATCTTATTCTCAAGAGAATGACACATGGTCTGAAATAGGAAAACATTTTGTCCAAGGTAAAAAGGTCTAACATTGATTAACATTACAACTTATGAGCTACAGTACTAAAAGAGCAAATTTCATTTAATTGAAAAGGTGCTGTAGTCAGACCATGACAGCACTGTGCTCAAGCATTTTCATGATAAGTGATCTGTACTGTGACAATGCCATGCACTGCACTATTTCACAGTGACACAAGATCCAATCTGTGAATCATACAATACTCTGGAACTAACCTTTGAGTCTAACAATATGTTCTCTGGTTTCAAGTCTCGATAAATGATTTTCAGAGAATGCATATGACCAATTGCCGAGGCAATTTCAGCAGCATAAAATCTTGCTCTGATAAGAAAAGAAATAAATAAGTTAACATCAGATAAAACACAAATATTTACCAACCATTATTAGTTATTATTACTGGATTAATAATATCTATACAAACCTGGATTCTGGGAAATATCTTTCTCTTTGCAGATGAAAGAATAACTGAAATGATAAATAAATCATGTTAGGAAACAGAAGGATAATAAATAAACATGTGAGTGTCCCTGAATGTTGGACCTCCCTCCCTCCCTCCAGATCTAGGATTTTGAAATGGTGCAGTACATCATTGATTATTAAAGGGCATATGTTTCTTACACCTCTGTAAATCCACTACTTATTTCACGACAGACTGATGGCTAACTTACTGAGTGACCTGGGTGGTAATGCAGAGTAAGTGGCTATATATTATATACTGTATGCATATGATACTTACTTCACCACCATTAACATAGTCTAATACAAAATACAGCTTGTCTTTGGTTTGGAATGAGTAATGGAGTCCCTGTGGAGTGACAAGAACATGTAAACATCATACCCAGAACTGGGCAATCCACACACCATCACCAATTTATCTACATCACACTATCAACTGGATCATCACTATTCACTACTATCACCAACATCAATCTAATGCCCCAACCTACCCCACTATCATCACCCTCATTCAACAACCCCTCCTCCTCCTCCTCCTTCTCATCATCATCATAATTCTAAAGGTAATTGAAACTGAACGTTTGTGCCAAACAGGTAAAATATAGGCCATTAAGCTTGAGAAGCACTATAATTTTTTTTAACTCAAATAGTAACTCTTGGTTCTGATTCCCCTTAGTTACCGTTGCTATGTAACACAAGCTCAACAAATTCGCTAGAATATCTCAGCATTTAAAACTCTGATTGCTGAAAATTGTTCATAAATTGTTTCATTTGTTTACTGTCCTGTGAAAATACGAGAAAAAATTGCCTCATAATCCTTGTAGTACTCTTTGAAACAGATACTGTGTAGTTGTTTGTGGGACAAGATTTTAATTCCACTGGGAAAACTGCTGTATCAGCAATTGGTTCATTATTGTCTGAGTCAGAACTGTGAATTTTGGAAAACTATTTTTTTCTTTAAATTGAAAAGAAAAAGTTTGACTTACCACCAGGAAAGGATGGGTGACATTTTGGACAAGAACATTCCGTTCAGCCATGATGTGTTTTGCCTATGGGATAAATAACAATTAATATTTATCTAAAAAAAAAAAAATCACTTTAATGCAAAATTTGCAGACAGCTTAGTCCAGAAAGTTATTTTTGTCTCTTTTGCCAACTCGTTTAGTTATGCAACCTACCAAGTATTGATGTACTTCACCTCTTTACTGTACCTTGCGCAGAATGTTTTCCTTTCTCAGACCACATAATTGTCATTCTCTTTTAGAGAATAAGACTGTTTGTTTAGTTGTTTCCATATTCATGTGCCTTCTCATGTGCAACCATTAAACAAAGAAATGATACTCTAGGGAATGACATGTGGTCTGAAGTGAAGAACATTACACCCAAGGTAAAGAGGTTAAGCCAGCAGCCTTGAGAAATGATATTTCTATCAAACTCATATTTCTTTCATGAGAAATTACCTCATTTCTTTTTCTTATTGCAGACTTGTTGAGAACTTTAATAGCATAGAATTTATCTTCCTGCTTGTTCTTGGATAAGAAAACCTAAAAACATAATTCAGATTACAGTAAAATATCAATAATCTCCCAACACACAGATGGTACAGTATCCAGGGACAGTTTCAGGAAATTCCAAAATGGTTGGTGAAAAGGCAAAATATCATCACGGGCAAGACGACTGACATCTTTTATTGGTGGCATGCTTTTCTATGGCACTGTCTTTCACTGCGGTGTACTTCATGCCAGGGGTCACAGGTTCAATTCTTGACTGAACTGGTATGTGAGTTAAGTTTGTTTGATGTGTTGTTCTCTCCCTTGCCGTGAGGGTTTTTTTCCCCTGGGTTCTCCAGTTTTCCTTCCTCCATAAAACTCAACACCTGAGTGCTATGAGCAGTAATGTAATGGTAGTGTCTGTGGCTCAAACCTTACATAAGAGCCCCTTACCAAGAGTGATAGTTGTAAAATATATAAAATATATCAGTTCAACCATTACCTTTCCAAAACTTCCTTTTCCAATTACTTTGAGGAACAAGAAGTCGCTGGGTTTAGCTCTAGGAAAAAAAATCCACAAGAAAAAGATTGTCAGTAAAGATCATAACACAGAAATATTTGGTATCAAATCTTTACATTTTCATAGTCGTGCATCACCTGGTTTATGTATTACTAACATCACAACATAACTAAGAGTTTTGCATGACTGTGACAACACATGCTACGGACGTGCCATGCCATGATGGTGCATGTCAAAGCATTTCTATTCACCGAAATAAGACTTATTCATGTGATGATCCCATGTACTGCACTGTTTTAGTCAACTGTACCCTAGGAATATATATTAAAAAGTACTCTAGATAGCATACTTAGGATTGTGGGATTCTCCTAGATCCATCTTATCTGAATCTTTGCCCTGCACAAACAAAAAAATGTAAATTTTAGAAAGTGCTTTGTAAATTGTTTGAGATCTCAGACCCGGTTTAAATGTCAATCTTTTCATGAACTGGACCTAATACTGTGAATTAATACCAGGAAACATACAGTCTGAATCAATCAAGTTTGACAAATTGTATTAAGATTGATCAAGCCATTAAGATTAACTGAAGCCATCGGCATATTATGACTTTGGAGCAACTCTGATTCAAATGACAAACTTTGTCATGAACCAATCCTAATGCATACATTTATAATTAATCATTTCACGTTATTTTATTCTTACAAGCCCCTGGCTTTAAAATAAAATATTTAATTAGATCGACTGAATTAGATACGATGGAGTTTTAACGTCTGAATCAATAGTAGGAATTATGTTGATCTTTGGTCTGGTACTAGGCAAGGTTCATGAGAATATCACCATTTAAACCAGGCTTTAAGGGGGGGCTTACCTATTTACCAGCCACAGTTGCTAAGGAAAGGATTTAAAAATGCCTAAGAGGTTTTTGTAATGTTTTAAGCTCATGATGAAACCAATTTGTGAAATGGACCATTTTTTGATGTGTGATGATGTCACCACTTTTGCGTCATTAATGACATCATATTTCATAAAAAGTTAAAAAACAAGTGTGCAATATTGGTCAGTTTGACCCCAAAATAAACGAAATTATAGCTGACATGAATTGGAACAAAGTTAAGCATGTGGGAAAATATTTAGATTTAAAAACATTCAACATGGCTTGGTAACCTGGCCTTCTCACTGTTTTCAAAAATAATGCTTCAATTTATATCAGCTATGATTTCATTTATTTGTGAGTCAATCACACCAAATGCATGCTTGCTTTTTAATTTTTAATGAACTATGACATCATAAATTGCATAAGAGAGATGACATCATGGCACATATCAGAAAATTATCCATTTCACAAATTGATTTTATTTATGAAATTATAATATAAGAAAAACCTTTTAGAGATTTAAATACTTTCCATAGCAACCGTGGCTGGTAAATAGGTAAGTCCCCCCTTAAATGATTTCATGGCATCAATGAAATCACGTTGATGCCAGGGTTTGACGTCTGAGCCCACAAGAAAGAGATGATACTTTAGCAGAACACAACACCAGTGCTTCATCTCTTACAATATGTGTTTCTCATTCAATAGACCTATTTACTGATACAGCAGCCATCTTGATTACTATTGTTTTAGTAAGACATTATTGGATGCCGAGGGAGCAATTATTGGAAAATTTATAGCATGCACAGCTGTCAGAGTGTCTTTTTATATAATTTAACATTATCTACTGAGAAACACATCTAAAAAGCCTTTTTTTACTCCAACGAAGGACTAGCATCCGAAACGTCAGTAAGTGATCTCTCTTATTTTTACGGTGTAAAATTTAACTTTTTATCACAACTGTTTCATCTAAAAACCAATTGAATTTGGTGGTAGTTGAAGCAATATGTGAAACACAAAAGCATAATTTTTTTCTTGAGAAAGTAACCCTGCCACTCTATGCTTTATAAATATTTCAATGTTTGCCCTCTCAGCATCCCATAATGTCTTATAACAATAGAATTCAAGATGGCTGCTGTATCAGTAACAAGGTCTATTCAAAACTTCTTAAATATTAATATTGACTGTTGTACTTACAGGAGTAGTTGTATCACCAGCATCATCAGTGCCAGGATCTTCATCATTAGCTTGAACAGAATTTTTTGGGTTGTCCAATGAAAGAAACTCCCTGACATCAGGACTAAAGTGAATAATCAAGGTTAGTGTAAGTTAGACAATGACAACACTTTTTGAATAGTCCCCTTCACAGATCCATGAGCAATCTTGAAAGGGTACAGTAGTTGTGACTTTGAATAATTGAAGTGAGACATAAGGTGACCTTGCAATGATAGAGACATTTTTGTGCACCTTATACAATAATTCACATCTTTATGCAAGGTTACCTCATGTCTTGCTTTAATTCCAAAGCATGGCTACCTTTGAAGATTGCACAGGGAACTGTGAAGGGAACTATTTAAACCACCTGTGTGATGTTGTGTTTATATGGCAAGGTTAATTGCACATGAGATCACAAAGAAGGATTTGTTTGTACATAATGTTGCATGCAATCGCACAGGTGGTCACATGGTGCTATCTCTAATTTTTGCAATATCGCATGAAACGTCACATGAAAAATCTTATCATATGTCTTGTGCATTAACTGTGTATTTATTGCTGTTAAAAAGATGATTTCACTACTGGGATTACAATCATACACTTATCAAAGCAATACTTACTGATCAATCGCTCCTTGATGGGAAAGAATCTTCCCAATAGAGTCATTCAGACCTTCTCTTCTCATCTTTATAAATTCTAATAACAGGAATAAGGAAGTGATACAAATAAGAGATAGGTATAAGCTGGTCTTCATGGACAAGGTGCAGCTGCAGTGCTTTCCAATCACACTTGCAAAATAGTACAAATTCCCAGGGTTTTGGTGTACATCAATCATAGTATTCCTATGGCATTACCAGAAAACATGAAGTTTTCCTACAAAATGATACCAGTTTTACATCAAGCACCATGTTTGCTACAGTAGCATTCAATATTAAAGGTGCAACAGGAATTTAGAAGTTGATTTTTGCAGAAGGAGGATAACTGGAGAAAAGAGAACCAATAAGTAGCTCTAATCATGTACCACACTGAGCCCAAAAATTGAACCAGGGTCACATTGGCGAGGGGTGGCACATTAGCACTTCAATGCTTCTGTCTTTTAAAATGAAGATGATGACAAGCCCACTAGACTTTAGGGTATAGACCCCTTTCACATGACGTCAAAGCAGCTCAATTTGAAGGACAAAATAAAAGAATTTCAATCTCCTGAGAATTGGAACCTATTGTTTTGTCATCTAAATTGAACTGTATTCCAACGTGCTGCAAGGGATCTATTTAAGGCCTGAATGATGACTTACCTGGATCAAAATTGTTTCCTAACAGTCTTTTACCAGGCAACTTAATGTGCAGATCTGGGAATACTTTTTTGAGCTGGAAAAAAAATTAGAACATTCTTGGCACAAATATTCAGAACCAAGTTTGGGAATAATATTGAAATAATATGAATGGAACCTAACTAGGAGGGTAAGCTTGAGCCATTTTGACTCTAAATAAAATACTGTCCTTGAAGGCTTGAATATTTTCAGTGAAACCACAAGATATGGAAAACTTCAAAGAAAAGGTTTTGAAAAGGCAAGCCTATAACCACTGTGGTGATGGCATTGAAAATACAACTAGGATACATTTACAAATAATTTTTTTTTGTATCTCTGATATCATCATCATTGCTCTTCACAGACACACAAGAAGGCACACAAGAGTAGAATCCTAACAACACTATTGTAATCATCAACACAATATTCTGGAATTCAAAAACTTCAAACTAATCTATCATAAATAGCCAAACAAAAGAAAATATGATAAAAGAAATCTAAATACACGAAGATAATGTTAGGCATTGTTAGGGTATAAAGTAAGAAGAATAGAACATTGTTTGATTGGAATTAAATACCTTATCACAAAGATGATGGAATTCATTGTATCTTCTGAATATAAAGTAGCTCCTACCATCTGGGAGTTTGACGAGGACTTTGTAGACCTAAAGAAGACAAAAATAACTAAGTGAATCCAAGCAGCTGGCGATGAAAGACCCCAGGCCATGGGATTTAACTTAGTTTTGACCAATTAATGCCAAATGAGGATCTCTAGGAGGAGAAATATAAACAAGATGGTTATATCCAGGAAGTTGATTGCTGGCACAGCTGAAACTAGGTATAGGACTACTTATCTAAGTTGAAGCTAGTCTTCACACTTATTTTTCACAGAAGATTCATGTTAATCATACAATCATGAAATAAAGAAATTTGAGAAAAATGAGTAAAAATATAAAAGTATGTGTGTATGTGTGGGGATTATTGCAATCTTAATGACAATTGTAACATGTTGTCACCACGTACAGTTGAGATATTGTATGTGCTATATTGAGGAATACTGCCTAGGTTAGGAATGTGTATGTTTGTGTACACACTAAATATATGGTCTAGGAATGTAGCAATCATGTCAAAATGAATGGAGATCAACAAACACAGTCTCTTTACTTGTAGGTCTGTCAGTGTACATACTCTTTCAAATTTTGAGGGAGTCTATTTGGCTAAATGTGAAAAAATGTCATGGAAAAGGTGACCTTATGATTAGCCGACCAAGACATTTTCAATAAATCTTCAAAAACAAATAAATGAAGGGTGGGAAAGAAACTATTTCAACAAACAAATGAAACAATGTACATGAACTCTAGAGTCAATTCCATCAAGTATTAAACTAGATTTTAATAGACTTTTAACCAAATAGGATAATAATTTTTGATTTTCATAAAAGGTAAGGTAGGATCTGTATTAAATCCTCAGTGAGTTGAAGTTGAAGTACAAAGACTTCATGACAAATATATGACAGGAAGGAATGAACTTCAAACAAGTTTTTTGAGATCATCAAAATAAATGCAACCTTTTAAAAAATTCTAAATGATGATAACGAAAATGGAGAGTAATAAAACTAGTCTCGACTACTTAAAAATACATTGAACTTGGCTATTCTGGGCGGGGGAGGTGAACATTGCCAAGAACAACAGGTAGATTTGTTGTTTTTTTCCTGGCAATAGATCGACAACATTTACAGAGTATTAGGAGCGTCATCTAGTGTTTCCGCTTAAAGTAATTTTAATCTAAATTCACATCTTCTAGAAAAGCAAAGATAGAAATTTTATCAAGAATACTTTTGATTGATCAATTTGTAGGAGTCCAAGAAAGTGTACAGTGACTACTACAGACTGATACAAGTCAACCCTAGTGAATATGATACGGGTTCATATAAAGCTATACACGTTAAGATGGGTAACAAAGTCAATGTGAGGGTCTTAAAATTCGAATTTCGCTGTTTTTGATGCCAAAAAAACAACTTATAAATCCATTCATGACGTGCATGAATGATTTTGGATATAATTTTTGGCTTAAAGCTTGAGGATGGCTAGGAAGTGGACTTGGAAGCAGAGCCTTGTACATGTTGGTACAGCATTAGATCAAATGGCTGGCGTACCTAAGGTACGTTAGGTAAGAATGCACGCCCCGTTTCTTGTTGTAGTCGTTCAAACCTCGGATCGTATCTCTACGCGGGACACGTTCCTTGGTATCTAAACTGCAAACAAGAACAAGGGCTTATCAAACTTTAAATCCCGAAGATTTCTAGCGATTTATCCGGCTAATTACTCTTGTGACCCGAAAATGTAAAAACAAACACGGAGGCCAGTGGTGAGTATGAATGATGGATGCTTTACTCTGGTCAACAACGACAAGACTAGCTGGATAAATAGGCACAAATCTAAACTACCACTTACCGTGAACCGCTTGGACTTGGACTCGGAGCTTAACGTCTCTGAATCTGGAACACTTACACCGATTGGTTTGGACATAGTGAATTGTGCTCAAGGCAAAGGCTCCTTTGAACAGATCTGGCTGCTCAAAACTAGAATCTAACCTTATGTAAATGCCACTCAAAATTTGGCTCTGCTTTGACGATACCAACCCCGCAAAGTCACCACAAACAAACTCACTTGTGTTGTCGCCTATAACTAAAGAATACCATTTGTTTTTTTGGAGATTCTAACGAAAAATAAGCTAAAAAACAATAGCCTTTTCTTGCAAGTCGAACCAAGAAGTTTCTAATGAGCAGATATCTTGCTTTGAATTTGCTAATATCGCGTTCAGGAGACTGGGGACTACTACTAGACCGGATGTTACTACACATCACATCGGTATGCAACACTAATAAGAATTACGCGTTTGATCAGCAAAAAATACTATAATTCTTACAAAAATTTCACTTTCTTTACACCAACCAGCACAAAAGAAACACTAATGCTGTAAAATATATTAAGATAAGTAGCACTATTAAGTTTTTAGGGATTTAAAAAACTTCAAGTGAAATTTAATAACATAATTTGGAAGTGGTGTTGTTAAATTCTTGTTAGATTCTAGGAATGTTGTTTGTCGTAGTAAAGTGGTGCGTTGTGGTGTGTTTTTACTGAGTGGATTCTGGGAACTTTCTGCATGAGTTCACAAGTATTCATTGTTATAATAAGATCAATTAGTATCCGTAAACTAACTTAATGCTAACAAAAACATCATAAAAACAACAATTTTCTGGTCAATTCGATAAGACAGTAACAACTGTTATCGGGGTTCCTGTGGAATCTTGCCGAAAAACTCCCCTGTGGGATACCTGTCTTTACATATTTATTGGGCATATGAGAATAAAAAGATTACAAAGTAATGCTATCTGCGCTACCCAATGGGAAAGTGTGTACGGGAATCTAAGTCCCATGCTAGGCACTTCCCTTTGAAATAACAATGAAAAGGTATAGGAAATATAGAATAACATCTGAAACTGATAGTACAAATCTAAAATAACACTAAAACTGAACTGAAAGAATCCTAACTTAAGAAAGAATACTAACATCATCTGTGACAAGGACACTTGCGTGCTGTGGTGAGATAGTGAACAAAGAAATGGGTGCTGCTTCGATGTTTTTCCGTTTTCTGAGCTGCATGCTTCCTTAAGCTGAGACATTTCTTTTTCAACCTATTCCAGCTTATCTTGACACGCCCATTCATCATAATACTCCGATGGTGAAAACAGGATTTCAGTATCTTTTGATAATAATTACAACTCCTTTATTTGTTCAGCTGCCTTAGATAATTAGCTGTTTGTAACGATAGAGTATGTATTTTTGGATTCAATATTTTCCGTCAGGTTTTTTTTATCTCATTAAATGAAGATGAAGGGATCGACTTATTGGCGCCCCTTATTTAGCAGTATTTGAAATCAAAGTCGCTTGAAATAGAATGGATTTTTCACAGCCGGAGAAATACCCTTCAACTGTCGTTTCATTCGGTTTTACTTTGCTCAAATATCCTGGTCGTAACCACTTCCACTCTAAAACATCTCAGTCAAATGTTTCTCAGTTCCAGGGAAAATACGAAAACTTGCCTTTATCAAAAGATTCATCATTAATCCTGTACAACGGTACACAATCCATGCAACCCAATCAAATGTGGCCATCAGTATATGTTGCTATGGTGACGATACCTTCATCTATATGACTCCTCTTAGTAATAGTTTATGGCTTTGAACGGGTGAACCTGAGAAATAAAATGGCGGACATGCACGCTTGAAGTTACGATCAGTCATTAGTACGGTATTCGGTGACCGCGCGAGGGGAGGGACTGGTAGTGCTATAGCCCTGCCACTTTTTCCCTTTTCCCATACTAGTCTCTTATATTTTCCAATCTTAGCCCCACCACTTTTCAGGGTGCTCCGTGGTCCATGGTATCGACTTATTTGCCTCACTGCTTAGGACGTCAAAAGTAAACGAACAATCGACTGTCGATCAGGTTACTGTGATAACAGCTATTTGCAAAAATAAATCATCTCTGAAATCAGGTATAAATCGCCCTAGCTAAGCCATTCTATCGCAGCAGCAACAGCTCCCTCCTACACCTAAAAACTGAAACCTCAAACATCATCCGTGCAACGACGCTGTGAAACTGACGAGTGTTAAAAGTAGTTCTACATTAAACAACGCAATTCTTCATTCAACTCATTACAAGTGTCACTAGTTATACTTCAGTTGCTGCAATTTTTTTGGCAAAGAATCGAAGTTTCAAAACCATATATGGATGAGTAACTGACCTAGTTTCTTAGTTGAATTTGCGCACAAGGCTAGAACAACTAGCAAAAAGTTTAAAGACAGTCATCCAAACTTGTTTTGCATGCATGATATCAGAAGCTCAGTGAAAATAATTTATCACGCAAAACTTAGGAAAAGTGTCTCTAACAGTGACAGGCCACTCTCTAATTATCACAAACATGACTCATTGACGATTTATTACGATTTATTTTGGACGTTTTCCTAATACCGAACTAAATGGCTACTTTCTAAGCACCATTACCATTGAATTATATACATATGAACAAGCTATATTACAACAGTCTCGCTGAAAACTAATAAGGAATCACGAGCAACAAGCCTGTCTGGAAATTTCTTCAATTTAAGATGCAATACACGCGATTTTTCCACCGATGACAACGTAATTTTGAATTTAAAATACGACACAGAGAACGGAGAGAAAATTACAGGGTGTTGCTGAGGGAATTGCACAACAAAAACAACAAAAATCAGTGTTGCACCCCGATTTTTCTCTGCAAAATCTTCAGAATCCTGTGGCCATAATGAATGAATTGCAGCGTTCATCAATTTTCACTGCAAAAATCTAAAATTGCGTTGCCAAAGTGAAAAAAATTGCGCATTGCATCAGCTTAAACCATTTTTATGTAAAGTTGATTTTAGAGCCGAGAGGCTAATCATCCAGCTCAAATATTAAAGAATTTGCCAAAGCTGGCTCGGTTGGCGGTTTTTCGACCAAAGTCCACCCATCGTCCATACTAGTTTGGTCGCTGCTGCTCTTATCATCCAGTATACCATTAGTAGCCTTAGAGCTGCTGCCGTTCTCAACTACGCCTTCCAAAGGATGTGACTCTTCTGTTATTGTCTCAGCATTCAGCCGATCGTCCCTATCACTGCGGTTATTTGTCTTCTCTTCACCGTTACTAGCCGCTAACTTTTGGTTTTTCAATCTTTGTTCCAACTTCCATCTCTGTTTATCCTTCTTGTTGCTGAAGACGCGCACATTGGGGTTAAGGTTGAAGCGGACATTCTTTTTTCCAGGTGACCCCCAACTGGTGCCATTTGGAGATAACGGTCCATTTAAATCAAAATCATCAATAGAAGAATCGTCAGTCGAGGTACTCGAACTTCTACGTATGCAGGACTTTCTTTTACTCATGGCGCCGGCTATAGTTAAGTCTCCGTCCGAGCGATCAGAAGACGTCGAATCCACACTATCTGACCTACTTTTCCTTCTCTCGTCCTGATTTGTCTTGTGGCCATGATCCTGTACCAGTTTGGGATCAGTAGAAGCAGCAATCTTCTCAGACATCCCCAACGAATACTTCTCTCTTCGTTCATGACTGAAAAAATCACAGTCGATACCCTCATCTGGACTCGACAGTTTCAAGTGTCGAACCTTGTTCGACAAAATCCCTTCACGAATGTCTAAGTTCTCGAATAAAGTTGGATCCATGGCAGATTCCTTGCTAGACTTTCCTTCTTTGTTTCTGTTTGTTGGGTTGTTATTAACAGCCACGTGGTTATTGGTGTTTACTACGTTCTCATTCATTACCTCGGGCACTTTCTTTTCCAGTTCAACCGTCAAGTGATCTTTGGACGCCGATGTAATTTTCAAGTCGTTTTGGAACTCACTTTGTTTCGCCTGCAAAGGTTTTCAAAATCGGCTGTTAGAACAAATAAACCTCCCTCTTAACGAACTACAATGGGGATTAGCTTTCGTACACTGTTCCCGATGTACGAATAAATAATATCAACTGTCTATGTGACACTAGGAAACTGGTACCTGCAGGCTGTGAAATCACTGGCGTCATTCAATTGAACAATGAATCTACGAAACGTGCTCTCGAACAATTGGTTCTATAATTCCTTTCGAAAACAATTGGTGTTTAACGCGCTATCTAGTGTACACGACACAACAATGATTGAACACTGATAGATAAGATAAATAAGTACAGTTTGGTAAATATCTCAATGAGCTTGCACCTTTTAGCAAACCAATTACTGGTCCTATAAGATCAGAGATGCAAAAGGTACAAGTGAATTGGGATCGCTTTTGACGGATTCAAGTATAAAAAAATAGAGAAATTTTGGGAACAGTGAAAAAAAGTATTCCTATTGGCGACTGGCCAAGTTTGAGTACACCCGCAGACTAACTTATCTAAAAAATATCCAATTTCCTTTGGTTGTTGTGGTTTTCCATCATGTGACAATCACAACAAAATCAGACTTTTTTGAAATTTAGGTGAAAGACCAAACGTATAATTTGGAATTTAGATATAAACCCTGGTGGAGTTAATATACCTACCCAAGGATCCTGTTCTGCTATCTCTTGCATCATTATTTCCATGTTCTTATCTGTAATGAAGAACTTGTCCTAAAAAAGTAAAAAAAAAAAAGAAAAAAATTTTAAAAAATAAGAAAAAAATTTCCAATTTGTTGGAAAGGTGCTATGATATGCTTAAATTTCTTTGACCCCCTCTTTATGAAGCACATTTTTTCTGTATACTTGCATAAACTTACTCCGTGCTAGAAATCAATGTCCTCCACTCATTTGTACCCCCATGACAACCTTAGTTACCACATACCTCAAGTAGTTCTTCTCCTGGTCCAGCCTTAAAGCTATCCCACAGTCCCTTGCAAGCCTCATCCTTCGTCAAGCTTAGCACCACATTGTTTGGAGTGACGTCAATGTGGCACAGGTCAGAGGCGAGATTGTGTCCTTCGTTAAAGGTGATGTAAAGGGCGTAGTCTGGTGGAGGGAGTTGGTGAGGTTTGGTGTTCTCCGAGGGAAAGTTAATGTAACACTGAAAACAGACCATATAAATATGATATATATCAGCATATATACACTCTAAAGGTCATACTGATTGTAGGAATCAGAACATGCTAAATATGAGGTCACTGTTCTTTTGCTTAGCGGGAAGCACACTAACCAACAACACCAAACTGGGGTGCAGGGCTCGAAATAGAAAAGATAAATGGCCAGACAGTTTCTTATTTTCAGCAGGATAAATAATTTTGGAGTAAAATTCTTCTGCCATTTTATTTTCTATTTGGCAGTTCAAAACTTTTTTAGCCTGACAGTAGCAAAACTTGACCTGCATTTTGGCCATTGGAAGGCCCCTATTTCGAGCCTTGGGGTGTATCTAGCATCTTAAGAAAGGGGGAGGGGAGGGTCACAAAATCAAGAAGATGTTTGTTTTGAATTACACACCTAGCTGATTCTAGAACTTATCTCATTTGTGGCAGTATCTCTTGGTGCACGAATCCTTTGTGTCTCATGAGACACTCCCAATCTTCAAGATCAAGGTTATGGATTTTGTTTTATAAAAACTTACCTTATTTTCATTGAATCCAAGTGAGACATTTTCCATAGCGACATTAGGAACACGAACGATGAATGTAACAGTATTATCATCTTGATGGAATGAGTAAGGGGGCGCTTTGAAGAAGAAGGGTGATGACATATCTAGAAGCAAATCATATCTCACTGGTCACTAAGGCTGCATTCATAATGTATGGTAGAGGGGGCAGGCGAAAATTAGGGGATCTGAAAATTTTTTTATCATTAACATGGAGGGGGGGGGGGGGGGAGAGGATTTTTATCAGAATCGATGGGGTATGTTTGGGGGTGTGGATAATTTTTTAGCCTTGCCCGGGGGGTGTTACTATTTTTGGAGGAACTGCAAGGGGGGACCAAAATTTTTTTTGTCATTTAAAAATTTCATCTTCCCTTCTGTCATACATTATGAACGCAGCCTAATATTATCAAATCCTGAAACATGTTAGGTTTTGTGGAGAGGAAAAATCCAAGAACCCAAAGAACCCGCAAATCAAGGGGGAGACCTAACCAACTTTGCTCACATGTGATGGCAAGTGCAGAGATAACCCCAGAGGTGTGAGGTGAGTGCATTTTTGCTACAGTTTTCGTTTCAATGACCCTGGCTTCAGAGGCTCTGATGAAGTAATTTAAAGCCACAATTTTGAGTTGCACCCGTCAAAGCGATTTTTTCTAGGCTCCAAATTAGCTTCAAATTACCTAATCAGAAATGGAGCCAGAAGATAAAGTGAAAGACTATGAAGGAAATGAAGAGGAAGCTAGGGTATGTGAAGCTTCCTCCCCATTAGTTTTTCGCAACAGCAACGACAGTTTTGTACAAGAAACAAAAATTAATATCATTTTTACGAAATGAAGAGCTAAACCCTTTCTGACATATCGGTATCACATCAGTACTCCCAGAGCTGTTTGTTTGTTCGTTTTGTTTTGGTGAGTGGGTAAGTGATTTTATGGTTCTTGTGATCTGGGATGGATGCAAGGGATATTTTGGTTTAGAAAAAACCTACTAATGGTCTATCGCCAACCGAGCCCTGTGATTGGCTGAGCTACTAGGGGTCTATTAGTGATAGACCTCTAGTAGCGAAAAGCGCTGGTTTTGAAAACCAAAAAAAAAACAAATTTGAAGCAAAATCCTTTTTGCATCCTTTTATTGGACCGATTAGTAGGTTTTTACTAAAACAATTAGACCTCTCGCCCTCATGGCCTACGAGTCAATAGCTATTGACTCGTAGACCATTCGGACTCGAGGACTAATTGTTAATTGGGTGGACTTGGGTGGTTGGGATAAGAACTAAATAGCCTGGTACAACAGTACAATTTTCCCATTAAAGACCATGTGTAATTCCCAAGAGTATCTCTTTGTTTAATGGTTGTGCATGAGAAGACACCTGAATATTGATACAACTCAAATAAAGAATCTTATTCTCTAGAGAATGACACGTTGTCTGTAATGGGAAAACATTGCACCAAGCTAAAAAGGTCTATTGGACTTTTTTTTTGAGGCTAATATAAGTAAGACAATACTAACCTGATAGATTTGAAGGCATATCAAATCGAATGTCGTGTTCTTTAGGAGAATTAGGCAAATTAAGATCACCATGATCCCAAGCCATATCTGTACTACCTATTACATCATCTGCATGGACAAAGCCTCCATTATTGGTTGTCAAATCAGCTTGCTTGCCATCATCATCATGATTCTCACCCTCATTATCAAGATGACCATTTGATAGTCCTTTCTTGTTCTCACAAACATTTTCACATTCTTCAGGAGTTTTCACAATTCCATTTATCTGTTTCTCAGCTGCCATATCTGTATTACTTTCCTTGTCATCATCAAATACCTCATTACTTGGCTCAGTTTCAATTACTTGTATTCCCACATGGGGGTGGGGTGGTGTTACTGGTCGTATCACAGGCAGAGTAACAACCAGTTCTCGTTTACTCTTGTCAAATTTGGCATGACCATTTGCCTCATCAACAGGAAAAGGCAAAGCTAAGTGGACAATGTTAAAGAAATACAATATCTCTAGACAGCTAGCTAGACTCCCTCAGATCTGGATAGACTTTTCGAGTAGGCATAATGCTTACCCATTTCAAAACATGTCTTTCCCTAGAGTATAGCCTTATTTGGTGGCAGATTTGCCATGAGTCTTGGTAGGGATGCTGGTAGGGGTGTTGGTAGGGATGTTGGTAGGGATGCTGGTAGGGATGCTAGTAGCGGTGTTAGTAGGGATGCTGGTAGGGGTTTTGGTAGGGGTGTTGGTAGGGGTGCTGGTAGGGGTGTTGGTAGGGGTGCTGGTAGGGGTGTTGGTAGGGGTGTTGGTAGGGGTGTTGTAGGGGTGCTGGTAGGGGTGTTGGTAGGGGTGTTGGTAGGGGTGTTGGTAGGGTGTTGGTAGGGTGTTGGTAGAGGTGTTGGTAGGGGTGTTGATAGGGGTGTTGGTAGGGGTGTTGGTAGGGGTGTTGGTAGGGGTGTTGGTAGGGTGTTAATAGGGGTGTTGGTAGGGGTGTTGGTAGGTTGTTGACAAGAGATAAAGGACATACATATAAAAAAAAATCAGAATCCCATAATGTTAAGGATATGTCAAGATGATAAGGAGGGTCTTGGTTGTTCAGGAGGATTTGCTTCTCAAAAATATCAAGCTCAACAGAACCAGTGGATTTCTACAACAAAAAAGCCAGCAAATTGTTAGAATGACAAACATAAATACTAATAACTATTTCTTTTATCCCCTTCACTATCTTGTAAATAAGTAACAAGAACAGAGCAGTCTGTTCTTGGATGACAGCACTGGCTACTGGAATGGTGTACCATCATCCCCATCAATAAGAGTTATTGCTGCAAGATCGTCAAACAATGGTGAACTATATTTGTTTCTAACTTACCAACAATGGCAGCTCAATTGACAAAACCAATTCTTTAGGTCTTGTACTGGTACAAGAATCCCTACAAGACAAGTATAACATCAATCAATGTGGCATGGTCAGCATGGTTGGCATGTGCTGCCAAAGCGCTGTCTCTCAGCACTGTATAGTTCATGCCTTGGGTCCTGGGTGCGATTCTCGACTAACTGCATATGCAAGTTGAGACTGTTTAATAGGCCACAAGGGATTTCCCTACAGGTTCTCCAGTTTTCCTCCCTCCATAAAAATCAACATGTGAGTTGAGTGTTATTAAATAAATCACTTTTTTACAGCGGGATACAAATTCGGTAAATGAATACTGGTTTCCAATTTGGCCCACTGTCACTCACACACACTACCTCTACAATATATATTCTATGCATACAACTCAACTCACACATTGATTTTTACAGAGAAAAAACCTGGAGAAAAAACCCTCATGGCAGGGGAGAGAACAACACATTAATGACATCACTCTCCTTTAGCCAATAAGGAAGGATCAAATGAATATAACATGAAATGCTAAAATGCGAAACAGACTCAAAATCATGCAAATCATCCACAGTCAAATACCTGGCATTTGTGAAATTCTGAAAATCTATGACTCCACGATGTACGATACGATAAACTGGTTCGTTGGGATGCTTGGCAGTTGAGTTCTCCTTGACCCCATTCTCTGATTCTGAAGAATTCTCATTTCCTGAGCTGTTCCCAGAGCTGTTTTGTCGGTAGTATTCTGGTAAATTGTTGTTTTTGCCCTTTTTCTTTTTATGTTTCTTGGATTTTTTTGATGTTTTTGTTGTTTGCTCATTTGTATATGGATAGGGAAATGTCTTGCCGGCAAAGGTATTGTCGGGCATCTTGTCAGGTTGCTGCAATACAAGATGATATAGATCATTAAGCTGTTGTTACATGATGCAATTTTATTGCACTGCCAATGAAATAGTCCCCTTCACAGTTCCCTGCGCCATCTTAAAGGTAGCTGGGCATTTGCATCGAAGGGAGAGGAACAGTGAGCTTGCAATGATAGAGACCTTTTTTTAATACCTTGGACAATATTTATTCTTCACATGTACCAAATTTGGCTGGAAATTGACTATTTATTTATTGCCGTTATTTTAAACCCTGTGTTTGTTGCAAACTCGTGAACTTGTGGCATTGTTCATGGTAAGGTGTGTAGCACAGTAAAAATAGCTGCTATTATATTTTCAAGATTGCATATTATATGTGGCACGTGCAACACAGCACTACCTATCATCTTCATATGGTGTGCCAAGACATTGAATGATACCTGATTAGTTTTTGTCCTTATTACAGTGGCTTGCTTCATGCCTTTGAACTTCAATTTTGGAAATTTCAAATCTGAAACAAAAAGAGTTTTGACAAATTATTCATTGGCCTAGTGAATTTATAATATATGTAAAAACTTACTTTTTTTGTTTAATTTTACATTGAGCTGTTTCTCGATTCCATCCAAAGCTGTCTTGATAACCAAATCCTTGAAACGAGGGTCCTGTATAAACAAAAAAAGGATAATAAACAAGAAAAGAAAATTAGAAAGGATAACACATAACACCACCACAGAACAAGTTGTAACTTTAAAAATTTGATAATAAAAGCAGTGAAATAGCAAGGCCAAAAATATTGGGTTGCTATATTCTAAAATGCCCTATAAATTAATAACAGACCCAAAATGTCAGTGTCAATATACAGTACTTCCCCAGGTCCCTCCCCCTAATACACCCCTGTAAAAGACCTGTAAAAATTCTTGAAAGAAATCTTGAATTGAATGAATGAACGAATGAAAAAACAAATGAACGACTGAACAAACGAACGAATGAATGCACAAATGAACGAACGAATGAACAAACGAATGAACAAATGAAAAAACAAATGGACGAACAAATGAAAAAATAGTCAGAGACCAAGTGCTTTGAGTAACTTATTACCTGTTGTCCCTTCCTATATGTTTCTGGGTTGAAAACAGCATCAAACACTACGCATTTCTGGCCAGCTGAAAAATAAATAAAAATTTATAACTATAAATCCAAACTTTTTCACCAAAAAAGATATCTTTTGTTACATGTATGTATCACAAATAAAAATAAAATTGAATCAACATAATTCTGACTAGCAGGAAGTGGATGCACCTGCTTAGGTGCCACTTCTCTCCAATGTAACCTGTGTTTGTGTTCCACTGATCTTGGTGTTGTACATGAGTAGAGTTGTTTGTTGGTTCTCTCCTGTGCTTCAAGGGTTTTCTCCAGGTTCTCTGGTTTTCCTCCCTCTGTCCAAATCAACTTTCAAATTCCAATTCGATCTAGGAGATATTCTTGATAGGGCTAACCTCTTATATCATTGGTGACAAGCCAAAATAGAGAAAAAGAAAAATAGCCAAAATGTTTACCGTTATCTAAATCATCCCTGGGTTGAGACAAACTGAATGGTATGCTCCACTGTTGCCCTCTTTTCCTGAGGAAAAAAAAAGAGAAAAAAATAATGTTAGATCCAGTGACTCCAGACATTTCAAAAAGGAATAAATTACCAATACATTCAGTTGACAAATTAGGTAAAATAACCTAATGTATAATACCAAATTTTGCAAAATTTAAGTGTGGCAAAAAATAAGTGTCTTAAAAATTATGTACAGTAACCTTCAAGCAGTAATTATGAGGTTTGCCAATGTTTGTCAAAGCAGAAGTAGTACTAACACATTACTTTAATCCGGAATTTCATCTTCTCTGATATTCAAATCTAAGATTATACTAAAACAATTATTCACCTCAGGCTCAGTGAATATGGTAAATATTTACCTTGACTTCATTTTGGTAAATATTGACTGATGTTCACTACCTTTGGTGAATAATTGTTAATTTTCAATTTTTTTTCTGAAATCCCACCTTTTGCCATCTTCCTCTATTTCAGATTCTTGGAAGGTTGCTTTGTTGATGTGTTGGTTCTGACAGATATTTACAAATGCTTTTGTTCCATCGCTCTGCCTGGTAGTCTTGATGACAAATCCATCCTGAAGACAGTCAGAATTTACAGTAGGTTAAGACCCAAGATAGACAATATTATACAGTGTTAAAACATTTATTTACTGGGACCGGACCAAGGGAAAGAGTATGTTATGTGGTTATTTAATTAAGTTGGGGATGTTTTCCAAAGTAAAGCCAAGGGCCACCACTGGCACTAGAGACCTTAAGATTCACAATGTGAGCAAGGATGGCAATGACAGATGATGATGCAAGAACCTTTTCAAAGTGTTTTGTGTGTGTGCACATGTCATTGTCCTTGGTGCACCTGTCCTCGCTAGAACACGGAAAATCACCAAGTGACATTTTGGCAAGAATGGAAACAGCAAATACAATGGCAGAAACACAAAAAAAACTTTTGAAAATGTGCTGGCATCATCGTCTGCCATCACCATCCTTGCATCATGTCTTTAAATCTAATAATCTTCTTAAAATTAGTAATAAAAAACTACAAATAATAAGCATACTAATAATACCTCTGGATTCACAAATTTGACATCCATCCCTCTCTCCTTTTCCATCTGTGCAATCTCCTCTTCATATTTCTAGGTACAGAAATTACATATAAATTACTGGAAAAATAATAACCTACTGGAAGATGGCAAATATCTCTTATACAAAAAGTCGGGAGGGGGGTGGCCTCGATATATAATAGTGCAGTGATGCTTGTTATGAATTTTGAAAATGACCCCTAAAAAGGTTATAATTTTTACCCCAAAAAGGTACCAACCAGTGAAATGATCAATGAGCAAATTGAGTAAAATGAGTACATGATGAAGCAAAAGTAAGTATCATGAATCACGACAGCGATTCTGGCTATGATTATCTAATCTCAGATATCATATTCAGAGATACCAAATCTGAGATTTGGAACCCTAAAAGATACGACAAGCATCCCCTGGGTTTTCAGGTTTTGCTTTCAGACAGAGTGACTGTAATAGTACAATTCATTAATTGGAATATGGCAATATGCATGCATGTTGATACAAGATATAATTGTAAAAAATACAGTTGATTGCTGGTTTGCAATCATTCCGAAGAGAATAAAATAACAAGAGACTTGGCGGCCATGTTGGATGAAAAAACAAAAAAGATTCATAGAAAAATCTTATGTCAAATTCTTCCAACTTTGCGGCTTTGACGTCATGTGCAAATGAAGAACAGGCTGATTGCTGATAGCATCATTCACTACCACTTCCAGAATCCCATGCACACTTTCTTTTGTTAAATTAATCAGCATCTTTTATATTGCAATTCTTGTAAAATCCTTTCACTTTTCATTATGAGTTAATGTTATTCTTGTGAGAAAATGCAAATTTGAATAAGAAAATTAGTGAAGCAATTTGGTAAGGAAGCAGGGCTTAAAAAAACAGCTAGTCATTAGACATTGTCGGCCAGAATTGGATTCAACTTGTCTGGTCAATTCTTTATGAAAACTAATTTGGCCGGTCATTGTGACCGGCTACTGACCAGCCAAATTATTTCGAGCCCTGTAATGGTAATAAAATGACATCATCCTGCAAACGGCCTGATTCTAGGAATACTGATATATTGTAATACAAACAAGCGCTATCGAAGACCAATCAAGAGCCTTTCTCTGGCATTGGAGAGTGTTTGCTGTTCTTATCATTCTGATGTCATCCATAAAAGGACCGAGGCATGAACAAGATGAAGCAGTTCAACAACATCCATATTTACCTTTTTATTTTCTGGATCAGATATTTCCTCTGCATATTCAACAAGCAATTTCCGAAATTCTTCGTTTTGCATTGCCTTGTGGAACTTGTCTAATTCCTAAAAAAAACAACAGAACACGCATTAAAACGATCTCAAATTCAAAACCTCACATGATTTGAAGCATCAGTGAGCATATAAATGAGCTATAACTTAGAGCCATATGCTTCAGTTTTCGTCAAAATTTGACTGCATATGATAACAAAACTGTACATATAGTGTCATTTTGATAGATATTATTGTATTTTGGATGCTATCTTTTGAGTTTTATGCTAACTTGTGGTTTAAAATTCCACGTAAGTATTAAAAAACGTGTCAAACGTGCCCCAAGGGCTCTCAATATCATTACGATCGATCACATGTTTTTTTCTGGTATAAATCAATGAGAGCTGAAAATGACGATGAAGGTTGTACTAAACATTTCACATGGCTATATCGATGGTAAAATGAATCCAGAGCAATAGTTGTTATGTTTTAAGGGAGTTATTAAAGAGATCTGATGGACAGGAAGAGTTGGAAATTTCGCAGTTCAAAGACCTGGCAACGCGAGATGCAAAACATAATCACGTTGTTCTTCTTGTACAAAAACAAACCCGAAAAACCACACCCAGAAACCACTAAAACAGCGTTATGCACAGCTTACCTCTTTGCTCATTTGAAACTCTCCGTCTTTGTTAGCTGTAGACATGATTTCGGGTTTTTTTTTGGAGGTAAAAGTGAAAGTTTGAGTTTGTTTCTTGGCTGCTGTTGTTTTGCGACTTCGCTGCTTTGTTGTCTTCAAACTGAGTAACCTAGCTATCCTAGAACTAGTCCCCCGCGGCTATCGACGCATCGATTTTGACCCGCGCGCACTCAACTGTAGAAATTATTGAAAAAATCTCGTTTAATTTACTCATATTGCTCTTTTGTTTGGAAATCTAATAAATCTGGAATTTATTTATAAGTAAGGGTGGCTAAGTTGGCGTTTGCGTTTGAGTGCGCGGGTTTTGAACCTGAGATACATTACATACTTTGATCGCCACTCCATCACTTATTTCAAAATTTAAAAATGGAAAAACAGTTTTATTTTATTACCTTGAAGAGGTAACACTTCACCAAGGTTTTACTCTAAAATTGAAGTTCTAACAAAGAACAGTAAAATACATTTGAATATATACCTTTTTCGTGTCGTCATAATGAAGTCTTACAATGCCACACAAACTTGAGCACTGACGCACATTATGTTAATCGTTTCAGCCTTTTCTCGACTCAAAACGACCTTCCGCTAGCGAAATAAATCAAGTCGTTAAAAAACCGTAAGAGTCAAGATGCCTTTAACTCCTCCAACAGAACGAGAAGGATCAAATCCGTACCAAAACTTCGCTGGATTTCCTGGTAAGAACAACATTATTTTTCATTGTTTATTTTTTTTGTTTTGTTTAAAAACTGTAACTATAACTTTTATGCGTTCTTGGGACCATCACAATCAATAAATCAAAAATCGCAATGCTTTTTCATCTACACCAACGACAAAAGTATAATTGAAATTAAGTTGTAATTTTGAATAATGGGAATTACGAACTTAAATTTTAAAATGAATAATGAATATTTCAGGTCGAGAAGTTAGGAGCGATTGCGTGTTGAAAAAATTGGTTTTCACAGGAAAATTACTAGCGTAGTCATTTTCCCCTGATTTACAATAATATGAATTAAAAGTCTTTTTGAAGGGGTATCGCATTCTGTATAACATTTAACATTAAATCTTTGGCCTTCGTAACGGCATTAAACAGTAAAAAAATTCAGGCCCATATAACACTTAACATTAAACCCAATCAGACTCCCATCTGACCTCCTAAGAAGGAACTTAGGGGACCATTCCTTTCCAGCTTGATATTTTAGCATAGCAAAGTATATATTTCGTTTTAATTGCCATTCAAGAACTTGAATTTGTCTTTGTACTGGGACTAGTGAGGAGGTGGGGGGGGGGGGGGGGAGCAATCGTTTTGTTCTCTTACTCAATAATACAGCAACAAAGTTTAAAAACCTTCATTTGAAGGCGTGTCGCTGGCTTGAAATTAAACTCGCAATATACTCATGCGCAAAATAAGATAGTAACTTTGATTATTTGTGCTTTACCTTTTCCTTCTAAGAACAACCAAAAAGCGCGTGTATGACACGCCATATTCCACATGATATTGGCAGGTGTATGCTGTTTTGCATTTATCCATCTATCCACGTACTCATTCATGTATACAACCAATAATGTATTAGTCCATCGTTCCATCCATCCATCTATCCCATCCATCCATCCATCTATCCCATCCATCCATCCATCCATCCATCCATCTATCCCATCCATCCATCCATCCATCCATCTATCCCATCCATCCATCCATCCATCTATCCCATCCATCCATCCATCCATCCATCTATCCCATCCATCCATCTATCCCATCCATCCATCCATCTATTCCATCCATCCATCCATCTATCCCATCCATCCATCCATCCTCCCATCCATGCATGCATGCATGCATGCATCCATGCATCCACTCCACCCATATTATTTCTATCGAATCTTTCCATTCTTCCCTCCCATCTACTCATACCCTCATCCACCCATCAATCCCTCCCTCCCTCCCTCCCTCCCTCCCTAGTCCTTCCCTCCCTCCCTCCACTTCTTTACCCATTTCTTTTATCCATACATAATACTTCTCCTTCCCAGGTCGATGGATCGACAGCAGTCCAAAATCCACGCCCACTCACCGAGAAAGCAAGGTCGAAAAACCTGACGCAAAGGAAGATGCCACAACCACAGAACAACCAGAGACTCAAAACACATTGGGTGAGCCAGTAAACAAGAACCCTTTCAATAATCTTGATGACACTGATGACTACAAGGATGAATCCGTCTATACGTTCTGTGGATCCTGCAAGAACCACGTCATGACGGAGGTCCGGTTCCGTGTGGGGAAGATGACAGTAATTTCAGCGGGAATGCTTTGTATGTTTGGCTGTGCTGCAGGGTGCTGCCTGATGCCGTTCATGTTGTCACGGTTCAGTGATGTGGTCCATTCGTGCCCCAATTGTCAGATAAAATTAGGAAAATATCGCAGAAAATTCAAGCACATCTTTAAAAACGAAAGCGATATATAACGATGTCCATCGACGACTATTCTGATTCAGATGAACAGAATGATGTGCTATTTTCAGCAAACCATTTCTTCTATGCCATTACCAACTTGCGCGTAACGCAGTATTCTAAAACATTGTCAAAATATACGTGAACTTCATGTTCTGAAAATTTAGAGTTTATAAGTTTGAATTGAGTTTGAATTGAGTATTTTTTCACATTGAGTTAACAAAGAATTCATTTTGTCTTGTTTAGTAGCATAAAAATAAAACTATAGAATGTATTGCTTGCCTAGTATTATATCAACAATTGATTACCATATCAAAACTGCAAGGAGCACCCTCGAGATGATATAACTATTGAAACAGTACGTTTAAACAAATTACGCCTTCGATTTTTCGTAGCGGTTTTTGTACCGGTTTTTTGTAGCAGTTTTTGTAGCGGTTTTTGTATGTGAAAGTACATGAAAGTATATATTTGAGCTATATTTTATTTCGACATACAAAATGGCTATTAAAGATATTCTTACGTTACCGAGCCTTATCTCCAAAGAATTTAAAACTTTCTATCACTCGAATTAACCCTAAAGATCCCTCAAGGATCCTACATGTTGTGCGCTTATTTTACACCACCTATTTTACAAAATCTGTTAAACAAATTTAAATAATTCTTTAGTTAAGTGGATTATTTTTACCGTTGACTTATGTGCGTGGATTATTTTTATATAAATTAATATTACATATTTATCACGTTTGTTTATTTTCTAAACTTGCTCAGTTTATAGAAAAGTCGTGTTTAGTATGAGATGAAAGATGGACTGACCAATCAGAAATTAAGACGAAATTGTGTCTCATCCAATCAAAATCGTACACCGAGGACGTGCTACTGCGCATGCTTGGTAACAACGGCGGGAAATTCAAACTCGAACCCAGATCCCTGGCATTCTTGCTATTTGTGGAACATGCGCAGCAAGAATGACAGGACTATACTGGGGCAGAGTGCGAGAAAATAGTCAAAATGGTGGACATGTGAAAGCCGGTAAAACTGAGACGCTTTTTTGTTAATTTTTTGATTGTAATTTTGACCCTTTTGAAGTTATGTTTTCTCATTTCAGATCCTGTGCAATTTCTTTGATATGAGAAACAGAGACTGGGTAGTAGTAGTAGCTAGTTGGTTTTATCCCGACGCATGCACAGTGCTGCTTTTTCATAATTGTTTCCGATAGTTTTGTTTCCGTCAAAAGGAATCAAAGAGTTTCTTCGGTCCATCTTTCGTTGAGCTGTTAAGGTGACTGACTACTTTAGCAAGGAATAATCACAAAATGTTCTTAGAAAGATATTTTACACAGAATTTAACGCTGATTCCAAAAATGAAAAGAAAAATGGGGTGTCCCGAGCTCGTTTTCGAGATAATGAATTTTGAATATGACAATTGCAAGTTTTCGAAAGAAAAATGGCGGAAATCAAGCTTTGCACACAAAAATTCATAACTCAAAAATTAAAGAAGTTCTGGAAGCAATTTTCTCAGGACATCTACTTTAAACATTATTTTTGAAAACTAACTAAAAATATTTGAAGAAAGTTTTGAAAATAAGCTAAAAAATTTTTTGAACGATTTTTGTGAGCGCGCGCATCGCGGGCTCAAATTGAACGTTCAAAAGTAGTCAGTCACCTTAAAGACTTTTCTATCATTTTCACAAGCAACTATATTATACTCTAATTTCTTGAATAAATCCAATAGCAGAATCACTCTTATTAACATTTGTCTGTGCTAATGGTTTAGGCTTCCGTCTTCTGTGTTTGAAAATAGCTTTATGAACCCATACAGGGCTACCAGGTGTTCGCATTGCATTATGGGAGGAACTTGTGCCCAGTCTCTTAACCTTTCCCTGCCGTGCAATCCTGTCCGATCCAAAGTCATAAGTATGTCTCTTATTGTAACGGCCGTGTTCATCTAACGCGGCCTGCTCTGGTTCTAAGTACAATAAGTTTTCAAAAAGCGATGAACCACTGCTATCAAAATCATTCAACGAACGAGCTTGTAACGATGCCGAGTCATTCGAATCGGTGGCATAGATATCTGGCTTCGTGTACGCGACCGGGGTGTCCGCCTCTGGAGAAACCGACCGCGGTCGTTCGACCGCATCGCGTAGACTATCGATATCACTATCAGTACCTAAGTCATCCAGATCGTCCACTTCATCGACACATGCCAAAGGTACAGATTCGCGGGAACGTCGAACAGTTGAGAATCTTGAGGGCGATAGTTCTTCAACCAGGACCACTTCGTCTGACGAGTCATCGCTCGGCTCCTCGTCTGGGCTCGTATTTTCTTCGTCAAAAAAGGTTGTTTCTACCTTCGAGTTGTCAGTTGTTTCTTCTAGCGACAAACTATCGTTTTTATAGTCATTTGAGTCAAAGTTTTGTTTCGTTTTATTACGTAAGGGTCTTTGTCGATTCGCATCTTTTTTAACCCATAAAGGAGGTGAAGTTACACCAGTTGTACCTCGATCTATGTTGTTGTTTGAAGGACGTTCTAATTCTTTTTCGTCGCTTTGTGGCTTATTGATTACGGTTTCTTTTCTCTCAGCTCCATTTGAAACACCATCGTTGTTAGGCAACGTCTCCTGCGATGGAGGCTCTTCAATAACTGGAAGCACCTCGTCGCTTAGCAAACCCATTTCCTCGTGATCTTCTTGTATCTTGGAAAGTCGTTCGAATGATTTTCTCAAAGAGCCAAACTTGCAAGGCTTCAGAGGACTGGCGACGAAGTTATCGAAAGTAATAATCTTGTGTCGCTTTCGATTCCTGCCTCTCTTCTTGGCACGTTTGGATTTTCTGGTGAGCTCAGCGATATCAAACGAGTGTCGCTTGTTTATTTCCTCTTCCTTATTTTCTAGCGACTCAATAAGCATTTCGTCGTAAGAATAGCGTCTGTCGCGCTCGTTAGAGATACCATCACTGCTAACATCAGTTGACTCACTCTCTTCACCCTCGTCCTTCACCGAGGGTAAAGAAGTCTTCTTTGGAGCGTGTGGAGATGGAGGCGCGTCCATTATCGACTCGATAACATCTTCCTCTTCTTCTTCCTGAGAAGAACCAGGAGACATTGCAGTTTCAGAATTTGCAGAGCTGTCACTCAACTTCACTCTGTTTTTGATATCTTTTTGGTGGGTCACAGGTGCTGGCTCTACTTCTTTGTCAGTTGATGATTTTGTTGGCGAGTCGCGTTCGTCTGAAAAGATCCCTTCATCACCGGTTGAAGTTTTGGGATCTTTGTGCTCGGGTTCTTGGTTAGCCTTTGCGCTAACACCCATACGATCTAACAAGTCATTCAAACTATTCGTAAATGAGCTAAGACTGCTTTCCGAAGATAAGGAAATACAATCCGAAGACACGAGGCTGTATCGATTACCAAAGCTGACCGAACCGTAATTGATTTTCGGAATCTCTTCGTCTCCGTCGGAGATCTCCTCGTCTTTGATTTCGTCATCTTTGTGTAGCTTGGAGGCCAACATTCGCTTGGCTTTTTCAACTGGGGTTTCATCAGGTGAATGGGGTAGAGAGCTAGGCTCTCCCTCGTCATTACAAGTGCAGGTCATTTCCGAGTTCCCACCATGTTCGGGATTGTCGGACAATGATGAATGAGAGTCGCGTGGGCTGAGTACCAACGGCGAGGCGGCAGTTATAACGATGTCGGGCACTTCCTCGGTGTCTTCTCTACTACTTTGTGCGGCATTTTGTAACAGCATCTCCCTTTCTGGACTATTGGGTCGGCCTTTAATACAGGTACCATTCAAGGGTTGCATTCGTATATCATCGTGATCCCAGTAAAGGTTCCCATGCTGGGAGTTATCACGAGGGAACGCTTCGAGTTCCATATCCCCAGCTCCTCCATTCTCCTCATCCACACCTCGGCTCATTAATAACTGCGGGTCTGAACTAACGTCGTAAAGTCCAAGCTCCCATCTCTTAATTCGAAAGCAGCAGCAAAAATACAAGCCGTACATTTTCCGCCCGTGAAGAGTAAACTTGCGGTTACGTAGGAACATTCCTTTGAATGTATGACTGTGGTGATAAAATCTGTAGTACAGAATCATGAAGATGACACCGAAGACAAACCCACCCCAGACTATTGCCAGGGAAGCGTATGTCATGGCTGAGTTAAGCGTTCTATTGGGATACCACATGGATATCAGTAGAGAATTTTCCACCAGCATCACGGAGTAGTATAGAACGATTCGCTTACGTGTCATGCCTTCTTTGGTGTTGAAGAAACAAAATATGTAAATGAAGGCGATGATGGAGTTGAAGATCTTTTCCTTACACGGATGTTCTCTGCCATTTTCATCGATGCAAAACTGAGTTCTCTGACAACTTAACCAAAGAGCCATCAACATCCAATGCCCAGCTATAGCCAAAAGCATCCATTGCTTAAAATGAGAAGCGAATAATACTAAAGCAACCACCCGGGACGTGATCATGCAGCCTCTCCAAAGAACTTGACAAGTAAAGCCTAACCACGGGAGATCCCGCGCGTTGTCCCGCAAGTCTCGTAGAGCTTTACTATAACAAACAAGGGCCCATACAACGGATATAAGCGAGGTTATCGCAGCAATAGCGATCATTAAGTCCTCTCCACCGAATGAGTTACGGCGAGTGAGTATATAAAGTTGGAAAACACATTGTGGAGCTGAATGGACAAATGCTCCGACAAGTCTTAGCATGCAGAGGTCTCTCCATTCTGAGACGAACCGCTCCTCAGCTCGAACAACTCCGCTATGTCGTGACAACCAGCACAACTTGAAGGCTGACCAGTATCTGTGCACATTAAAAATATAACGTTTAGTGACCGGGTTTAGCCAATTAAATAATAAAGTAACTTATGTAACCATTGTGCAAGCTGACACATTAAGTTACATTCACAGACGTGGATACAGGTGAGGTTCTACGAGTGTCTGTGAGCCCTGCAGCTTCCTGCCTCATTTTCATTGTGAGAAGATAGGCCCCTGTGATGAACTATAGATTGAGATGATTTGTTACATGAAGGCACGTAAGTAGAAGGTTTGTGATAGAGCTAAGATACATCACTAAGGAAGGGAAGGTACGAAAGAAAAGAATCTTATTATTAACCCTGCTTTCTGCTTTCTGAGCTCTGTTTCTTGATTGGCTTTTGAGCATCTTATTAACAACCCCGCTTCATGATTAGCTGTATAAGGTATCTCATTAAAAACCCTGCTTCCTGATTGGCTAAAAGGATCTTATGAAAAACCCTGCTTCCTGATTAGCTGTAAGGTATCTCATTAAAAACCCTACTTCCTGATTGGCTAAAAAGATCTTATGAAAAACCCTGCTTCCTGATTGGCTATAAAGCATCTTATTAAAAACCCTGCTTCCTGATTGGCTGTAAAGCATCTTATTAAAAACCCTGCTTCCTGATTGGCTATAAAGCATCTTATTAAAAACCCTGCTTCCTGATTGGCTATAAAGCATCTTATTAAAAACCCTGCTTCCTGATTGGCTATAAAGCATCTTATTAAAAACCCTGCTTCCTGATTGGCCGTAAATCATCTCATGAGAAACCCCGCTTCCTGATTGGCCGTATCGCATTAGGAACCATTAGTAAGCTCCCCGCCCAGAGCTCCCCGCCTGATCCTGATTGATTTTCCCAACTATTTCAATCTAACAAAAACAAATGTATTGACTGCCTGACCTCAGGCGTCGTACCTATAATTATATATCTGATAAGACATTAGCCTTTGAGATGTACTATATTATATCCAGCAACTGTTGTGGTTTACCTCGATCACGCAAACACGATATTCAAATATAAAAAAATTCATCGCTCTCAATCGCCCTCGAACCTTCTAGCTTATATTAATCGTACGCGTAGTTCATAAATATATTTTGTAAACAGACAATTCGGACTTTGGCTAAAAATTTCTAAGGTACGATAAATAAAATATATGGGAATGAAAAACAATAAAAAAACAGGCGTCGTTGATGATAAACAAGTTTGAGAACCTTCTTGTTCCTTCATGCGTACATATAATACACTGCAGTCTGATCCGGCTTTCATTTTCACGCGTGCTTTGTTTTCATTGTCGTTTTATTTTGATTTTTTGGCTGTTTTCCTATAATTACGACCTCCCAGCCAGCACTACTAGACCGTTTATTGTAATACTTCCACGCTGATGTGCATCAAATCAGATCTAGATTAACGAGCTTTGCCCCAAATATTCATCAACATGTTATACGAATGTAATGGTTCCATTATTAATTCGCCTCGGGCTCCGAGCTCCCCTGGTGATATTTCCGCGCCTTCTTGTAGTCTATAAGAAGGCATTTGTCTTTGATTTGTAAGCTCCAAGCGCTTTCACCCCATTGCATAAGATTAACATTTTAAAAAACTATTACCGAAAGAGCAATATTTCAACATAAATCTTTAAGAAACTGCTAAAAATAACCACTGAACACTGAGTCATGATCAATGTCTTTTGCAGTCATAAATCTTAGCTTTTTGAATAAGATTGATGTTATGAATCGCCCACAGCAAAAGAAGTTGTTATGCAGAGATTTTCCCCTTGTGAGACCGGCTGATATTTGAAAAAGAGTGAGTTTGTATTGTACAGATGTTGATCTTTTATCGCCATACTTTGGCATCAATAAATTTCAGCTGAGCAGTTTGCTAGCTTCGTACTTTCGTGAAGGGACATAACTGGATTGATAAATTAACTTGTAATAATGCCTAATGAAGGGACTTTAGAATTGATTTTAATTGCCCGTTTTTTTAATTTTGCTGTTAAAATTATTGGAGTTTGTACACATGGTGTTTTTGTTGTTGTTTTTTCCTTCCTGCTTACTGCAGGGAAGAAATATTAAGTATAAACTTCAAACTTTATTCCCTCGAACTGTAGATTCTCGAGATTCAACGAGAGGAAGCTAATAGAGACTGTTAACACTCTTTTGTCAGACATAAGTCAATAAAGACAAATTTAAAAAGAAACACAGCGAAAGTTGTTTGTTCAAGGCTCTAATTTGCATATAGTAATCCAAGATGTCTTGCTATGCGTAGCGAAGTTGTATAGAGAAATTCCACAATATTGAAAATATAATCAAACAAACTAGAAACAAATTAAGATAACTAATTGAAGCCAATATTGGTAACTTTCGTACAATAATAATAAAATACTTGAGAACAAAGCGAGGGACGTAAAATACTAGCTGTGAGAATCTTGCGAAATGTTTGCAGAAGTGAGGTCAGTTTAAGTACTTTTTTAGCGTCGTTTCAGTTGTCAAAATGAAATAAGAGACTTTACGTTAAATTAACGTGGGAATGCGAAAAACGAATCGGGCGTCGGCTGGCCGGCTTAAAAACAAGATTACCATAGCATCGAAAAATCACGAAAAAAATAAATTCAAATTTTTATTTTAAATTTCAATAATGGAAAACAAGCCAGACTTGAGTAATATCAATCTTGATCCTATGGTTGCTGAGTAATGCATAAAGAGATAAGAAGAAAGTTTTCTTTTTCGCTCTTGAACTTAAAATTTCTTCCGTTTCTAAGAGGCTAAAACGATCTTGTAAATGACTAAAACGTTGGATATATTACAGCTAAAATTTCCATGGATGCTTAAGAAAGCTTTAGTCATAAATCATGTGTAACGAGGCGTCGTGCTGATTATCACATGACGAAACCTTGGTGAATAAAATAAAAATTCGAGTAGAATTTGAAAAACTATCGATGGGAGCCAAGATTTTTGATTGAGTTAACGTCTAATAACATGACAAATGATGCTTTATACGTACAATAAAATGATTTGTCATGAAAAAATAGTATCATAATGACCTGCTCATTCCTACCAAAAATGTTAAGCGGTGAACCGTAGTTTGTATTTTTGCCTCAAAAGCGCTTTGCAAAAACCGCTAATATAAATATTCCTACGGTGTTAGCATATAGCTATCATGGCTTTTAAGTCCACAAAGCCTTGGCAAATGTTATAAAAGCATCAGTTACAAAGCTACTTCCCGATTAAAAAGAAAGACTTACAAAGTAAACACTATAAAGACGGTTTGGTTGTGTGGTGATTTGGTTTGATAAACGACCTGAGACATAACAAATGCCACCTATGGCTTTTCGTTAATAAGAAAACTGAAGCTAAGTATTGCACACGCTCTAGAAGTCGATCTAGAGATATTGTAGAGATTACATGCAACTTTAAGCGAATATAGATATGATTATTACAAATATAGGCAAACGAAATTAGAGAAAATACAACAGCTGTTGATAACTTTGATGACAAATTCACCTTGTGAAGAAAGCTTTATATTTATATTATATTTCTAACCTAATGATTTGAAATAAAGAAGAAGTTCAAACACGTTAGAATGATTAGTATTATCCAAAGCTTTAAGAAAGAATAATTTCCAAGCTTATTAAATTTTCCATCGACTCTGGAAGGCGGTGTATTTATGCTATATTGTCATTTCCGACAATTTGGCAATCCTTAATACTTAATCTCTACAATTTGAAGTGGTTTCCGAGATTGAAATTTTACAATAACTAAAGCAGAGCTCGAGACTCAAACACTCTAAATATTGCTATAAGAAATCTCTAAAACTGAGCTGAGAGATTTAAAAAATATAATTCCGTAAAATAATGAGACTGGTTCTTTTGATTGTCTGGTAGTGTGTACATTCAAGTTTGGAATGTGTTAATTGTTTTTAGTAGCTCGAAGGAATAATATCTATAATATTGTAGAATATACAAATTTAGGTACTTCACAGCTCGTATACAGCCTTCATTTCAAGTAGATTCTAAATCATCCATGAAGATGTCGCTTGTTTTAAGTTTTACTGGTTTACTTACCGGTACATTGGTCCCATTTGGAACAGATGTAATATAAATAGCTTGAACGTGGGTTTTTTGCCATCATCATGGAACCATTTAGTAGAGAATATTTGCAAAATCAGCGAGGCGGTTGACACCAATCCTAAAGTCAAGCCAAAATACCAATAATTTCGATGACTGTAGTATTGAACTGAAACCAGAAGATCTGAACCAACGTCCGCAATGAAAGTTATCACAGACACAACCAGCCACAGATCTGACATGAGCGAGATAGGATGTTCATCGTGACCTCCGATGGTAGCGCTGAAAGGTGCTGAATGTTTAAGACGATCTGTTTCAGGGTCATTTCCAGAGGAGTCTGCCATAAGAGGTTCATGATTCGTGCCATCGTTGGCGTCCTGCTCATCTTGCAGCGCCATGATCCAGTATTGATCCAGTAAGAGTCTTCTGCTGCTGAGACCGCGAATGTACACAATCCCTCCAGCGGTAATGCTTCGCAGCACTTACTCATGTAAATATTTTAGGCAAACATTAATAAAAGACAGGTTGCTATGGTTTTCACTCGTAATTATACTCTTTTAATAATATCCCACAGCCTTTTCCCTGTAGAATTATCATGTAAAAACATCTTTTATTATTATTTTTTTTTGCTGACAAATCTTAATCAGTAAATGCTTGTATAGTCTAGGACATTCCCAAACCTGTCATTTACCAGCAAAATCTGTCCAGTTACCCAATCGCTAACACCAACTAGACTCATGTATTGAAAAACATCAGAACAGAAGAGTAAACTTTTGATTATTAAAACAAGATTTAAGATTTTGTGATTTTTTTTGAAACCAGAAATACTCGTTTTACGACTTTTGTCCTGAGCTTTGAGGAGCGGAAACTCGCTCTGCAAACTTGTCAATGTGTTTTATCTGTGCTGTAATAATATCCGGGAAGGAATCATTGTGTTATTTGATCCAGAATCCTTTCGAACACATCCAATGGAAATTAATACCCCAAACAAATATCGTGTACAGATAACAGCCACTTCATTCTCACAAAGATTTGATTATAACTGACTGAAGAAAGGAAAAGTTTCATTGTAACTGCCGTTATAAGCGAGGAAGGTTTAGGAGCAGTGAAATCAGGTCTGCTTGATACACAAATTAGTCTCTTTTCCAAAACAACTGGACACATGGACACATTTATGATGGATCTATTCTGTGCATCAAAGCCAGACTGAAGAACACCTGCTTTGGCGTTGTCGAGTCTCGCTCTATGCCCTCATCAGTTGTGGTGAGCTCAGATAGATCCCATAAAATGGCAAATTCTCCTCGGCGAAGAGGAGGGAAAAATCTGTTTCGGATTAGGAACCTTTTAGCCATAAAGTATCCTTTCTATTTTTCTTTTTTCTTCCTCCCAAAAATAGCTTTGGGCTTTTATTTTTGTGGGATTTTTGTCTTTATCAATATAGTTTCCCCGATGGCGACTAAGTCTCACAAGATACACATACAGAGAGCTCCATTAATGCTTTTTAAAAAATTCATATCTTATCTTTCACCGACCAGCTTTTACCTAGTATTTTTCATGTATATCTTCACATCCCTGTCGGAAAGACAGTTTTTATCCAATTGTAAAGCTTGATTGTCCAGTTTGGTACAATGTCTTGTCCGGGCACAGCTTTTCTGCCAACATCTGCCATATTTGAGGTCTCCTATTTCTTTTAACTCTCCTTGATACTAGCGTCCCTATTATCTGCTACAAGACCGCGGGGCAGGATTTTCTTATTTTCAAATATATACCATTCATCATATTTATCAAACCGCGAAACCAGGTAAACCACACTAAGTAATATGAACAAAAAAAGCGCCTATTTCATTCATTTCGCTATCATTATCCTGGCAGACTTTACAGGGACGCTTTAAGATCTTAGGTTTTCATAATTTTTAGCCCAAAAATATATTCAGCATTTAACAAGTCATTTCTAAGGTTTGTGGATTTTTCGGTGAGCAACTCAATAAAAACTGACTGCGTTGAACTGAACCGGATATTCCAAATGTAAAATATATTTTGCTAAGGATGAACTTAATTGTTTTTCTATAACTTCCACACTTATTCCAAACAGCACACTTTTGTCTCGATATACTGCGGTTGATAAGAATATAAAAGGTGGCTATTCATTTCATTATATATTTCTTTTTCACAAAAAATCTCCAACCGCAATACTTATGCGAGAAATTTAGTTAATCGCGTTTAATTGAAAACTCTGCTTATTATTTCTTAGGTTTTGACAAGTTATTTACAACAGAAAGTGTATTTTTTTATTGTTTTACGACAAGAGAGAATAAATTTTATTATTCTTGGAGCTGTATTTTTTAGCATGTCTGTTAACTATGTATTAGAATCCATTAACTTAATTATTACAATTCATTAATCTATAACGGGTTATTTTTATTAGTCACTTGCAGACTAAGTAATTGGTTTTCTAAAACAGGCTCACAGACTTGTCGCACGTAGACGGTACGAAATGCTTTTCCATTTGATACTCGGAGAAAACCATGAATGTTCCGACATTTTTTAAGAAACGCATGATGTAGCACTGAAATGGTTTCCCATTCATGATACTCGGAAAAACACAGGTATCCCAAGCTGGGTTTCTGTGGTATCCTATCGAACTTATAAGGCAATGTATGGCGACTTTTAGAAAAAATTAAAAATCCGTAAATCATACAAATAAATGTTCCTACTTGTGTTTCGTGTTTTCCTTTGAGTCTCTGTGAAGTTTTAATTGTTTCTAAAAATCGCCATACATTGCCTTACAAGTTCGATAGGATACCAGAAACCCAGCTTGGGATACCTGTGGGAACAACGTACCAAGGAGAAACCATTTCAGTGTTACGATAATTTTCTCCATGCTGTTGGAGGTCCTGTAGATTTTGCAAGAACTTTCACACATCAAATTGCAAAATGCGGATGCATTCCTTCCCTGTCCGACCTCATCCCCCAACTCTGGGACACTGGCTCAGCCATTGCATTTAGGGAAGAACAATTCCTTATACTAGGAGCACATTTTTTTACACTAAAACCCAATAAATTCAATACTTATAATTCCATCAAGTGTTTATTCTTTTTAAATAATAATGACAACAATTTCGTAGCTTATTCGCATGATATATTACCAAACAAAATGAGATTTTCCAAACAATGATATTAGATAATATTTTACAATTCTCTTTTTCATATTAATAATTCACCAATATAAATAAATAAAATTATTTTCAAGATGAATGTCCACAACTAATGAATTCAAATAATCCAGTAACTATGGTATTTTAAATTCTAGATTTCTTTTAAATAAAATTTCTAATCGATAATAATTATACGTATGAATATATACATTATTTTTCATCACATTAATTTATTTTATAATAAGATGGGTTATCTCAAAACCCTCATCACATTACTGCAGTAATCATCATGGTCATCATTACCTTATCAATGTTCATAATCATCATCATCATAATCATTAGTAGTTATCATCATTCTCATGCTCATGTTTTATAACAAATTATGATGATCATTAGACAGATAATTTTTGCACGTGTTAAAAGTTGCAGCACACAGCATGGTTATGGCACAGCGCAGACACGGCATGGAATTTCAAATCATCATCACAATCATCATTACCATCACAAAAGTCATCATCCTTATGATCATCTTCACTATAATTTAGTATCACCATTCTCCTATAAGTTTGATCGGAAGAGAGCTGGCTCAGAATGCCCGTGGGATAGGAGAATCACAATACAAAACTTATTTGATTTGAGCTGCCAATACGGGTTATATTGACTGAGGTAGAAGAAAATATATTGCGTGCCAATATAAATCCGTATCGGTGGCTTAAGATTGTAATAGGTTATAATTATCACCATCATTATCATCATCAGAATCATGATAATACATGATCTTACCAGTCATCAAGACAACAGACATTATTGTCATCATCATCATCTTGATGATGTTCATGGTAATATTCACTATCAATATTTTGCTTTTAAATGAATTACCATCATATTGCTCATAATTCCTACAAAAATGTGCCAAAAAAATGCCACCATTTTCATTGCTGTGTGCTGATTGTGACAAAAGTCACAGAAGACTACAATACCATACAATACTACAATACTATCAACACAAATAATGTGATAGCCTTGTGTGCCTTCTGGTGGACCTTAAGGAGAGAGGCTGATGCCAGACAATAATACATGCACGTTTTCAACATGTATTTTCATGCGTGCACAATCATCCTTGCCATTTCTGTCCTCACTAGAATGTCAGTTGTTGCATTTTCACGTTCTAGCAAGGACCACAACAGAAAGGACAATGGAAACTATGCCCGCGTCAATGTCCGGCATCACCATCCTCATTCCCATCATGGATCTTAAGGTCCCTATTGATAGTAGTCTGCTTCCAATTAATATGTAGTGGCATCTCAGTGTCTGCTCAGCAACAACCAATGAAAACAGTGGTAATGATGGACAGAGTTAAAGTAAACACCTTATTTTCTCACATACAAGCTGCACCTTTTTAGCTTTCAAAAATTTTACCTTTTGCAAAATTTCTCCAAAGTTTGGGGTGTGGCTTATAGGTTAGGTTTTCCAAATTAATTTTAGTCAATGTCAAAAATGAATAACTACATAACTAATGCAGGGTATTATAAAACTCTGATTAAAGCAAACTAACCAGTGGAATATATCAAATCCTGCATTTCATTGACTATGCTACTATAGATCTATAGGCTATGGCTACTATCAAAATCACCTAAACATGAGGCCAGTTTGCATTTTGTCACAGTTTTGATGTCTCAGCCATTATAGGATGCTGCTGTCAGTTTAATCATTATTTGACCTAAAACAAACTTAAAAAAGTCTTTTTTGCTTAAAAAGTCTAAGAGAAGAAATAAAGATTCCTCCTGAATAAATGGACTACAGTACCTGTTGTGTACTTACCAAAGGAAGCCCAAACTACCACTTGGAGTTCTAAAGTCAAAAATCACTAGTTAAAAAGAACTAAAATTTTGTGTAATGGTTTTCTTCCTATTCTAAGATTAATAGTAATTGTTATTACAAACTAAATCCAAATTTCTGGTGAAGCTTGTCCATTTCTAACAGGAGAATTTAGGGATACTTCATTTCTGCCACAAGCTTTGAGATACATGGCCTCAGAACTAGATACTAACCTTGGAACCTCTTCATTGGAAAAATGACGCGGTAAGATTTCTAAACTTGTATGGGTATTACGATTTTCCCGAGGTCTATATGGTAAGTCTATATTGCCATTGCGTGCTGGAAGTCTTGGAACAACATTTGACTCATCTTGAATTGTATCTGCATTTCTTATTGCTCTAACCTCACAACAACAGCACCAGATTCTAGTAAACAAGTATGAGTGTTCTTCTTCAACTTCGAGTTGATTTCCTCTCTTGAAGCAAAATCCCTTTTCTTCGATATTAGGATGATAGAATTGATAATATATAAGCATAAAAATAATTCCAGCTATAAAACCACCATAAACTAAACTGATTGCCGCAATGGAAACATTGCCAAATAAAGTACTATGTGGATACCACATGACGACAGACGCAGTGTTTTCTAGAAGCATGAGAGAGTAGAAAAGAAGGAGCTTTAATCTTGTTGATCCCTGTGTGATGTTAAAGAATGAAAAATTGTAAATAAATGAGACAATTCCATTGTAACATACTTCACGGCATGGATGGTGATACCCCTGACTATCCATGCAGAAATCTGTGTATTGTACAACCAGAGAAAGAAACATTATCAACCAGTGTACACCAATACACACAAATAACCAGATGCCATAGAATGACGCAAATAAGACCATTGCTATAATCCGTGATGCCAGCATGGATAACCTCCACATAATCTGAAAGAAAAATCCTATCCAAGAAACTTTGAACTGCATAACATCTCTCAATGAGTTAGAATAAGCCACAATTGCCCACGCAAGTGAGACAAGGGAACAAGAAGCAGTAATGGCAGTAAGTAGGTCACTACTTGTATTGAATCTTCTGTGGTATGCAAGAATGTACAGTTGAAGAACAAGTTGAGGTGCAGACTCCAAGTATGCCTCAAATAACCGTAACATGCATATATCACGCCATTCGGCAAGGAAGTAGTGATATTCATAGGGGCTACAGCTTGATCTTCTTGTTCTACAACCACTGCGGAAAACTCTCCAATATCTAAAATAAAAATTAAGTGTCTTAAATAAACCAATGAAGATATAATTCATATTTGACAAAAGTAACAGATAATAGTTTGAAGATAAAATTACCTTAAATTTCATACTGTAATGGAGCAATTTTATACAAGTGAAAAACAATACTGAAAATTCATATGGCATCTTACTAGCCATAACTAAATGTTGATTGGATGAATTAATGAATACGATGGGAAGCCATTTCAATGTTACAACATGTCATACTATGTACATGCTGTAATTCAATACTGGATGGGCACAGCCAATTGAGTCATAAAATGGGCTTATTTCTTAGTGTTGTTTTTTGCTGTCACACAGGAGCTAAACCTTGGCTGACCTTAAACCTTAGCCGAATAGTGAACGAATTGGTCAACTTTTGTGTTTTTTACATTTTGCTAATAAATATTTTCTTATATTTAAATATTAAACAAAGAATGGATATTCAGACTAGGGACAGGTTGGCATAGGGGTTACACATCAAGCTTGATTCAACCTTTTTTTGGACCTTGAATTGTGAAATTCCAAAAAATTAGTCAGTAATTTGTAAATTTTAGTCCCCCTGTTTATTCTGAAGATTGTGATTAGTGAAAAGTTGTATTACACCTGAGATCCTTAATCCTTGTATCGAGGTTATTCATAAATCATATTTTGTGATTTTATGAAAAAATTGTCTGTGTTTTACGATACTGCCATCCCCCCCCCCCCCCCCCCCCAACCATATGGAAAATGACACATGGTCTAAAATTGTCAAAAATCATGCCCGAGCTAAAGGGTTTTAATCAACGTCTTCCTTTCCTTTCAAAAGCCTGAGTTGTCCGTAAATCCTTACTGAGTGAGGGTTTCAAAACTGAAATGTACTGACCAAAGAAAAATGAGATATCTTCTCATATTTCTATTCATAATGACCAAATTGAGATTGCATTTTTGAATAGAGCAGTGTCATATCATGTGGACCCAGCTGTCACATCACAGTGAATATGTAATATTCTGTTCTAGCTTTGGGAATTACATTCAGGATTACATGTGATTTTTCCTGACACATCCTGTTCATTCATAGTCATACCCTGTAGGTCAGTAAAGGGTCGTTCATTGACTGTGCAATATAAATCTTTCAAGGATCAAATTACAAGTAAGCTTATATAAGCTTACTTATCATAAAAGTTAAAATCTCTTTGTATTGACTTGAATATGTAAATCATATTTACATTAGAATACATGATTTTTTCCCCTTCATAACAGTCTTTGCATATTTACTTTGCTTTTCTAGATTTCTTGGGGATAATTTTTAGGATAACAAGGTCAAGTGGTTCCTAACAGGTGATGAAAATACGATAAAAAATACGTGCAACTTGGAAAATACATTTTTACATAACGTCACTTAAAATATATGAATTTATAACCAAATATTAAGAGTATTATTTATGATAACGAGAGAATTATTGTGAATAAATGGTTAGACTAAATATGTAAGGGACTTAGGCTTAAGAAAGACAAATTTAGTTACGAAATAAGCTTACCTTATGACAGGTCCAAGGTGCAAAATATGCAACATGTAAATCAACCAGTTTTCTTTTTTGCTTTCGATAATTTGCGTATCCTCGTATAACCATTTAGCAGAGAATATTTGCAGTGTAAAAGAAGATAAAAATACAAATCCCAGCGTCAGTCCAAACCACGTGTACTGTCCTTTACTAAAGTACAAACCAGCTACAAACAAATCGCTTCCAATATCAGCAATGAAAGTAAAAACTGAAACCAAAGCTACCAGATCCCAAAACCAATGAACCCTCTGGTTTCCCACTCGTTCTTCTGATGGAATATCACGACGATTGGCGGGAAGATCTGTCTGGTCGCCATCACTTGAACGATTTGGCGGCACACCATTAATATTTTGAGGAGATTCTCGCCTCAAATGCACTTCTGCCGCCATAAGTTTACGTTCCAGGTTATAAAATGACTTGATCACCCGAAGAGAAATTTCAGATCGAAATTCTTTCGGAAATATAAGAAGATATTTGCTATAATTCTGTAAATTTCCCCACGAAAGCCTTCATTTTAAATAGTCAATAGCGAAATTCCGTCCTTCGCTTTCATTCGTATTTTTAGCTTGCTTTTATTATTTATAATAACCCCACGAATAATTATCGATTTGCTAGATCATTCGGATTATCTGGACTTTAGCGGGACTTTGCCCGTACTTTGCGGGATCCAGTCCCGTCCCGCGCTTACTTCGATTGACTTATAAATGGCGCAGCAGAAAACGGTTTGGGCTATTTGAGCTTTTAAATAGTCCTACAGGTAGCTAAAAATTGCAGAGAAGTTAAGCATTAGATATGCAAATCGGATGAACCAAGATGCCGCCTAAGAAGGCTTCGTCACCAGTCAAACCAGCACCAAAAGGTGCTACAAAACCACCCATGAAAACCACTACAACAACCACCAAGAAAGCTCCGAATACTAGCAAATCTAGTGCAGTGGGTAGTAAAGGAACTGCTGCCAAGAAAACTGGTGGAGCTGCAGTAAAAGGGAAGCCCAAAGGAAAAGAAGCTGTACCCCCAAAGGTACAAATTAGCTCAGGTCTCCGGGTTGGTTTCCATGGATGCAGGGACGCTTCTTCACGGGAATCTGCATGTACCACTCTTGATTCACGAATCAGACTCATAATCCGTGATTGGCCTTTATCCTATTCATTGCACAACCTTATGATGGCTCGTGATTTTAATCACGTATCTCTTAATCCCGTGGTCTATTGCATCTATAACAAAGTTTTTCTTGCAACACTCGTATATCAAAGTCCATGTTTTTTCCACAGGGATCCCGAGCTAAAATTGTGTAAAAAGCGTAAAAAAATACTAGAAAATAATTCCCTAAAACTGCTCTAGGACTATGTTTTTTCCACTTTATTATTTCATTTATATCTAAATCCTCTGAAATATTAAATTTTACCTAAAAAAATTGTGTTTCATTGTTAGCCCAAAGGTCCTGTGTGGACTGAAAAAGATGAAAATGCAAGAACAATCCAAAAATATGTCAGAAGATATCTTGCGAAGAAAAAATTACAGAAGCTTAAAAACCAAAAGCAAGATTATGATGATTTAATGGAGAAACTGCAAAAAGAGGTATTTAATGAAATGTCCATAGCAACAAGTCAGTTTGACGTCAAGAATAGGGCACACCCTGTCAGGGTGTGGGACATAAGGCTTGGAAGATTAGGGTTGACTATGGACCAATATAGAGACTCAGCTTTATTAATTTGGTACCAAAGACCAATGAATACTCCCTCCTAACCTCCCCCTCCCCTGCACAGTAGTGGGTGTCTGGGGTGACTATTTCTATACACAAATATACACTACATGCATTCATGTCAGTAATTTTACTTTTAGTTTGGAGATATTTGAGGACAAAATCCTAGATATCACTTCCAGAGGTATTGACTACTGGGTAACCCCACCCCTCCTATCTATATTGGGTCCCATAACTAGATCACAATAAATTATCTTCTTGGCAAAATGCAGGGAGGGGATAGCCTACAGTGCAAGGATATGAACTATGCCAGTTGCTTCATGATCTAGAGGTAGAGAAGAGCAACAGCTGCATGTCTCTCATAAATCCTAATGGCTCCATGATTGTGGATGGGAATGACTAGCCTTTTTCTCAGGAAAATTAACTTCCAGAATATTTTTAAAAGGCATGGCTGAAACTTGTACAAATGGAAAGAGAACAAGCAGAATTGGAAAGAAAAAAGGAAGAAGAAGAAAGGAGAAAGAGAAGGGAAGAGGCCAAGCGACAAAGCAGGATTCTAGAGGCAGCATTTGATGGGGATAATGATGAAATTCTTGCTGCTCTTGAAGAAGTGAGTAATTAAGTTATCCTCCAGTTCAAGTTAAAACACATACCTTGGGTTGTTGTCTGTCAATCAAATGTACAACAAGCTCATTCTGATTGCAAGCAATAAAGAAATTCCCATGTGAAAATGGCTGACTAGTCACAGGAATTTATTTATCGCTCGATTGAAATGAACTTGTCCCATTGTAAGTTTGATTGACAGAAGCAAAAATACCAGACATCTGGAGTCAATTAATTTGCAGAAATATAAAAAGGACTGTAGGTCTAAATTTGCAAAGCTAAAATTCCTTCTTCATTGGTATTATTTTACAGGCATTTGAAGAAGACAACAAACAAACATCTTTGTCAGCCACTGCTGGTCAATCACTTATCATACGGCACCAGTTTGCTCTCATCGACTGTAAGGATGCTAATAATAACACTCCACTGTCAGAAGCGGCAGGAGGAGGACATGTTGATACCATTATGATGTTAATACAAAAGGGAGCTGAAGTCAATTCTAGAGGAAGATACAAAAGGACTCCTTTGTGGAGGGCAGCTTTTGGAGGACACTTACAGGCCGTGCAAGTATGTCAGGAGCTGTTAGTTTAAGATGGGGCTTTTGGTGTATTGTTATTTATTAATCTTCGCTCTTGTTTTGGTACAAAGCTGTTTTGCTAACCTTTGGGTTCTATGATACTACTGTGAATATATATAGTATTATAGTATGATAGATAATACTATAATGATGATGATAATGCATATTGATGATATATGATGTAACTTGCATGATGATGATGAATTATACATGATGTTGATGGTTATTATTATTAACATTTCCATTATTTATCAAGAGAAAATGAATGGAAAATATTTGCTACTATTTCTATAATCCTTGTTGTAGACCCTACTAGAACAAGGTGGTGATCCAAGACTAATTGCAGACGATGGCACAAATGCAAACCAAGTAAGTATTTATATCAATTGCTTACTTGTCAGTCTATTCATTTCTGTGATATCAGACTACAACAAAACCCCTATTAAGTGACCACCCTTTGGAGAATTGTTAGAGGTTGGCTGGCGCCACTTCACAGAGGTTTACATTACAGAAGAAAACCTCTTTGGGATTTTGACAACTGGACACTTATAGAGTGCAAACAATATATCTATGAAATATGAATTACTAAAAAGTACAAAATAGTGCTAATTAAACAATAGAAAACAATAGAGTTTTCACAAAATTGTACTATTTAGTATGACTAATGTTTCACTGGTAGGTGTATTGTTTGCACTCTAGTTGACTGCTCAATAGGTGGTCACTTTAATCAAAGTCCTACTGTAAACACATCCTTCATTGACTCAACATGCTTTGGAATTTCTAGGTTGCAGCTATTGATTCAGTCAAGACGGTGATAGACGAATGGGACATTAGTCAAACAGATGTTCTCATAGAGAAGATAGCGAATGAACAAACAAACAGAGCAGAGGAAGAAAAGAAACGATTAGAAGCTGAATGTAACAGGTCAACAATTGTGTACTTATTGTGTTTCAAAATTTACCAGTCAGAAACTTACAAAACTGGGTTTCAAAAGGTTTATTTATTTCCACAAAAAAGTTACAAGATATGATAATTGGGTAAAAGTGTAGAACAGTGCCCACCTCCCCCCCCCCCCCCCCCCCCCCATTGAGCTGTTGACAGCACATTTGATCATTACATTATGGAACCTGCACTAAACAAAACATTAAATTATTATAAGTTATTATTATAACTGGTCATATGATGGCTGTTATCTAACTGACAATCCATCAATAACTGATTGGCTGACTTTAACCACAAATCAGTGTTAAATGAATGACAAATTACCATCAACCAACAGCTGGTTGTCAGCCGACAGGTCAGCTGGGGGAACTATTCTACACTTTTACCTGATAAATTAATAAATTGGGTAAAAACTTTGACTTGTTTAGGTCATGGAAACATAAAGTAATCAAAAACAAACACATTGTTTAAAATTTAAAAAGAATTTCTTTATATGAATAGACTTGAAGAAGAAATCAGAGCAGCAGAGAAAGAACACAAGGCTTGTCAGAAAGAGGTAACATTCAGATAACCAACTGCCAAAATTACATTTTTTATATATCAAGATTTAATTCACCTTTTCGGCGACAGGCTTTCACGTGGTGACGTAGTGTTACGGTCACCAAAAAGTTCGGACATTGTTGTCGAATTGCCATACGATCGTACTAACTTTTGTACAATTTATCTACTTGATTTATTTATTCTGTTGTCAAAATCTTAGCAAAACCTCTTTAAGAATAAATTATTTAGATAGTTTCGCTAAAATTTTGAAAACAGAATAAACAAATCAAGTCAATAAATTGTACAAAAGTTAGTACGATCGTATGGCAATTCGACAACAATGTCCGAACTTTTTGGTGACCGTAACACTACGTCACCACGTGAAAGCCTGTCGCCGAAAAGGTGAATTCACCCATGACCTGCCAGGTTGCAGGCATAATTTTAGAATGCGATTGTTAGGAAAACAGTGAGAAAATGGGTCCTATTGGTGCTTTGCAGTTTGCTTACTGCTGTGCAGGTCATAATTACTTAGTCAGAGATTCCAGAACCAAAGGTTAGCTTAGCCTATGAAAGTAAAAGAGATTAGTTACTGATACATGGAATTTGTTTTGAATCCAGTTGAAGAGAGCACATGAAGAACTCAATAAAAGAATCTTTGAACATGACCAGTGTATGAGTGAGGGGAAGTTAGACAAGAAGGAGATTACCTTGCAGGTGAAGTATTCTGAAGCACTATCAACCAACAGCCTCTAAGCTGAGCATAGTTAGTACCACTTATCTCACACAGCTTTGTTTAGTACACTGTAAACTCGTCATCACAGAGACTGTGAAAGGGTGAAATGCAGGGGGGACCTTCTAAGCCCCTTCCTCTGTCCTCCCCAATTATGCAATACCCCACTTCCGAGATGTGCTTCGCTGGTCACACACAAAGGTTTTAGTACAAGGGTCTGTACTAAATTAAATTTCTTCTTTTCTCCTGTCGCAAATCACTGAGCATCTAGCACAGAGCCTCACATTGAAACCTTTGTGTTTGACAAGCGAAGCATATCTCGGGAGTGGGCTGTAACAATACACCTTTTTACAGTTCCATTCTCACTCAGTGACCATGAATAATAGGTCCAAGTCAAGGTTGTAGTTGCCACTCATACTGTACCAAAACTATAGTTTATAATGCACAGCAACTCCAACCTCAACTTGGGACTTTTTTTCCTGATCACTGAATGTAACTTCAACAAGGAGCATTCTGACATTTATACAGGCTATTCATGATGCTGAAGAAACCCTTGAAGTTGTGAAGATAAAAGCTGAAGCTGCACAGAAAAATCTAGCACAGGTAAGCCAAAGATTTGAAATACCCTACAAATTAGCTCACATTGTTTGTATAAGTAAATGTTATATTATGTCATAAAAAGATAATTTTGTTTTTAAATTTTTATTTTAATTTTCTAAATATTTTTCCTACAGGCAAAACTGAAGCTGAGAGAACAAACATCTCAAGGGAAAGAAGGTGAAAGAAAACTTACAGAATAGTTATGATTTTATTTAATGGGGTTGAAATAATAAGCAATTCCATTCAATTATTTGTTTGTGTTTTGGCTGTTCTTGCTGTCTATCAAACATGCCAAATAATTTTCTGATATCTCAGGGAAGCGAACCATGTAGACAAATGCAACGTTACTGAGCATGAGCAGACCATTATATGCAGCAAAACGGCTTTGCACCATAATACGCATGAGCAGACCAGTCACCTCGGCCAACCAAAAATAATTTGAATATATATAATAGGATATCATTGAAGCAAAAGTAGAGGTTCTTTATTAACAAAGTAGGAATTTTTTTCAGAGACAGAAAATCTTCAAGGCATAAAGGTTATGATCAAAGACATGGATGATGTGCTCTTTAGGGATGTTGGTGGAAAGATTGCCGCAGATGGAAGGTACTGCCAGCTATAGTAAATATGAATAGCATGTGTTTGATAGCAGCCTTTACATGAGAACACTTTTGCATCTTCGTTTGTTTATAATTCTGTTATGATTTGTTTGTTTGCTTCTGATAGTCAGGAACATAGTTGGTCAGATTTATGCAGAACGAACAAAAGCACCAACATTTGTGTAGATTGGAGTATGACAATTAATATTATATTAGGTTATGTCTTATTTTATTTGCTTGTTTTTTCATTTTTTCAGGTGGCCACTCATCATCGATCCTTCATCACAAGCCTCCACATTCCTGCGCTACAGAGATACAAATTTCCTCAATGCCCTTAGTCAAAGAGATGTTGACCCTGAAACTATCAGAATCGCTCTTCTAGGAGCTATAAGGTACTAGAGCAATGGTGGGGAACTTTGAAGATCATCTTAAAACTACTGAAGCAAAGATTGTATTAGCCTGCTTTCAGACTCTATTTTTAATGGCCGAAAAAAATTTGAGCTCAAAGAAATCAAGTCTGCAAAGCAGGCTAAGATTGTATGATGTATTTGTTATACTAGGCAATGCTCCTTGCAATGCTTTTGCTTGGTAAAATGCATTATGGTTAACAGATAAAGGGGCTCTTTCTTGGTGTTGCAGGATACTTGAGGCATGAACACAATAAAACAATAGCCAAGAACAAAGAACTTACAACGAAAAAATACCCTGCAATATGAAGAACCCTAACCTTGAATACAATACTTCCTGCAACACCAAGAAAAACCCAATAAAGGATGTAACAGCACTTTTTTCTTTATCATAAAATAATTTGTTTTGTAATACTGTGGCATATTTTTCTGACTTATAGATATGGCAAACCAATGATCATAGATATGATGGGAGTAGATTTGTTTGATACTCTAGTAACAAGGTTTGATGAAGTGCAAGCTGGGTTACTATCATCTATCATGAACAAAAGCATCCTCAAAGATAATAAGTAAGTAGATAAGCCTCTTCCTTGGCAAGAAATATTTTTTTATATTCCTCTCAAGACCCTGTGAGTCTAAGTGGGAGATGGCAAATATATTGAACATATAAGGTTGGATCAGTGAGTGAATCAATAAATGAATGAATGATGGGAGAAATGGAAGACATAGTAAATACCGACTAATGAAAGTGGATTCATTTAACTTTAATAAACTGGGGGAAATTTCAAAGGAATTGAAAATTAATGGAAAGAACACTGGTAGTAACAAGATACAAAATCTATCACACATACAATAGTGTTCTCAAGAAAATAATAAGCCAGTAAAAATAAGTGAAAACAGGTATATAATGCCGATAAGGTGTACACAGCATAAAAATCTACATGGTTATTTCAACATAGTGTTATGTTGTACATCACATATCCTTACATAATTTTACTTGCTTTGAATAGGTTTCTAGAGCTAGTCCGCCCAGGGGATGGTGAAGAGTACAGTAAGACAGCATTCCTTGGTGCAAGGATTGAATGCTTCTCTTTCGTGATTATCACCCAACAATGGAATCCACCAGAGCATCTAATGGAACAGACTTATCCTATAAGAATCATTATTCCATCTCTACCGGACTACTAACTTTCTGTATGTGAGCTTTAAAATGCTGTAAAGTCATTCAACTAGTTATCTTTTTTTTCTATTATTATTCCATAACTAACCCCACTATTATCCCCACCCCACCCTACACACACAATATAACAAAATGGTAGTATTTTTGAGGATTTCGGCATGATAGGCACGACATTTTAGTAAATTAAACAAAATGGTAATGTACCCTTTGATGTAAGAAAGAATATTGGCTTGTAAAGTGGGAAATACATTTTGCAATTTGTCTGCCCAATCAGTCATGATCAGTTACAGTCTTATACTAGAGCCTGATTCAAGCCTGGCAGTTGTTCTAGCAAAGAATTGGGCTGATAATTGCAGTGTGAAGATGGTCCTTTGGTAACGATAAGGAATGTATTTTTTTAAGTGAATATTTTCTATTTAGTTAATAAAAAATTTTCATTTCATTTTTTTTGTTTTAAAATTTCATTATAAATTCTTATTTAAACTATTGTTCTATAATGAATTATATTTTACAGTCAAAGTGGCTCAAGCGTACCCCTTGGACATTATTTGAATATTGAGTTGATTATTCACTCCGAGTTTTCATTAAAAAATCGGAAGACTCCAAACTTCACATTAATTTCAGAACTAAAATTCTAAGGGATGGCCTTTCTGGGGAGTTTTTCTACCTTGGCATGGCAATTGTTGAAGAATCAAATTGAAATTCAAGTAGATAATTTATTTTCAAGTTTGGGATCAGAGTGAATAATGAACTCAATATTCAAATAATAAATTCATTAATTGATTCTAGGGGGGGGGGGGGGGTATGCTTGAGCCCTTTTGACTGTACAACCATCCATCCCAATAATAACAATTTGCCATTGTAAATATTTTTTGATAATTTTTTCTATCAGAATTATTTATCTGACCACTTTGCAAAAAATAAGTCGAGAATCCTATTTTTTAAGTTAATAATTTAAAAAGAAGTTGAATTAATAGTTTACTAAATTAGTTGAATAATGATGACATTTTAACTGAAAATAGATTAAAGTAAAAGAAAAGAAAATTCTAAGAAAGAAAAAAAAAAGTAAGGGGGCAACCGGGATTGAACCGGTGACCTCTCGATCTGCAGTCGAATGCTCTACCACTGAGCTATACCCCCAAACGTTACTAATATCCTCAGCTAAATAGAATAAATACGTTCCAGTCCCTCTCGCGCTTTCTGAATCCATCGAGCCATTCTCAAGCGATTTCCTCTCAGTCGCTATAAAATACCATTTTACTGATAAAAATAAAAATTAATTACATAAAATTAGTTTTAAAACGCTAATCTTTTTAAACTTTCTAAAATAGTTCGCAAAATACCAAATATATGTGCGTTATTTCGAAATTGGGCGGGAGAATTCTGTCCTCGCTCGCAGCTATTTTTAAGGAATTGTTGAATTATTCTTCAATAAGTAAATAAGTTAATTACTCTATATGGATGTACGATAGTTAACTTGCTAATCTTTTAAGCAAATCGTGTCTCAGAATACTTCAGAAGGGCATAAGCTTAATATTATCCTTCTAGCTTGTCAGAGTACTAATAGTACGAACGGGTTGGAAGATTCAAATTCAATTTTACAGACTCATTTCTACTATAGATTTTAAAGAAATGAATGCATTGGTGTGAGGAAGTTTTCGATGAAGTTTCTTAGTGTTAAAAAGAGTAATTAAGGCATAAAAAACTACCTACCGACTCCCTTGGTTCTTGCACGTGTTTGATCGAGAGATCGTTGATTTGGATTATCCACAGGAAGCCCAATTCAAGTAACCAACCAAAACGAACCGCTACGAGTTTTAAAGTTACTGTTAACTGTTAGATAGTTAAGCTATCTAATATTATAAACTTGAAATATGCAATATCTATTTGGAAAGGATAAGATGAATATGGCCAATATTTATTATATATAACCACAGGAAACCTTCTCAAACGAAAAAAAAAAAAACAACAACAAACAAACAAAAACAACTGATAAAAAAACACTTGAAAGCAGTAAACGGAGTTTTATTAAATTTTTCCTGTCCGCTCTTCCTGGACAAGTCAGTAGAGAACCAAACTTACCAGAGTGTTCTAGCATGATTGAATTATTTGACGTCAATACATTACATGTAAATTTTCAATTTTCAAAGAAGTAAAAATCAGTGCAAAATTTTGAAGCCGGTTTGCATGGCAATTCTGAAAGCATTTTTGAACATGAAATTGGAAAACTGTCTTTTTCTATAATATCAACCTCCTAAAAGTGTACCAATGTTTCCTATGTAACAGTGTGTTTTAAGCCCGGGGGGGGGGGGGGGGGGGTAGAGTTTACACGTGCAGCCGGCCAGCACTTTGTCCTTTGTATACCTTTGTATGTTCATATGAATTGAACTAAACGGTTTTGTGCAATACATTTTGATTATGCCATAATTCTGCCAGTTTCTCATCGCTAAAATATGACTGCATTTTTCACCAGGGATGAATCACAAAGCAGAACTAGAGGGAAAAACCAGCGAAGTGTGGTGCAGCTGTCTCTATCTCATATGGAAGACGTTTCTTGCAATATAGTTTGCCTAGGTGGTGAGAAAAGCTGAGCTTCGATAAAAAGGGTTTGCCTCAATGACTTTGCGAAAGCTGCACTGCATTCTGTATTCTCATCACCCTTCCATTAAACCTGCTCGTTCTCATTGTTCAAGCTTTGTTTCTCAGGTCTATTGTTCTTTCCAGTCTTTGTGATCTTGCTCACTGCTGTTAGCGCCATACGTCCTGGAGCAGCCACGGTCCCAGCAGACATATGCATGCGCATGCGCTTCTGTTTCTCTTCAATAACACTGCTGACCGAACACAACACACTCGAAACAACGCACAGCCCGACTGTAATAAGAACGATGGTAAAATTGACAGCTATGGACTTTTTGTCATCCGGGTCATTAAGTTCTCCATTGTTGATGATGTAATCGCCAAAACCAATGGTCGAGAGACTGATGAAGGTGAAGTACATCCCTTCGACGAAAGTCCAGCCATCGGTGTGTGACGTCAGAATGGCGCCAAAAATGATAATGAGGACCATAAAGACGAATGTAACTACGGTGCTTTTCACTTCCGTGTTGAGGCCCATTTCCCGACGAAGGAGTTTCTTTTCGACAAAACTAATGAATTTTTGAAGTGCTAGACTAACGTGTGAACCAACGCTGATCAACATGATACCAGCCACTGGAATGGCTACCAGACTGTAAATAATACAGAAGATTTGGCCACCGCTGGTCTTGGGAGTCAAATGACCATAACCTGAATAAGGAATGAAAATAAATGCTTTTAGTATATCATCGTTGGGAATCTCTTTAATTTGGGCGTAATGTTTCCCCATTCTGAACCACTTGGGAATAAGTTTCTTTGTTCGGGTTTCATTCTTATTAATAGCTTGATAATCAGTGAGAATATAATCTTTTGAAGGGTTACCAGAAAATGGAGAAACATTGATAAGCACTATCTTTTAATTCCACAAGAAACACACGACCTCAGTCACTCAACTACCGCCCTTTTCTGATAGGCTGATTAAAAAAACTGAAAATCAGTCCGAATAATCAAACATGTTAAACCACTAATTCATTTGTATGCCGCGACCAAAAGCATCGCGAGCTCCAACATGGCTGCCGCCGTGAGAAAAAAAAACCTATAGATACTGTACGTGTCCTCTCAAAATTTTTGAAATAAAAAATTTAAGAATAACTATACTGCTTTCCAACCGCTTCATTTTAGTTTCCAGAAGCATAAGAAAACTCGATAAATATTTTATCATGACAGACTGTCAACAACACGTTTGACATTTTCACCGGTTTTCATTTTTCATCCCGACGAATTTTAAAATCGAGCAAAAAATAAGCGAATTACTTGTGTCTAGTTTTCGTATGCCCATTCATAAAGTGTTGCAGCTCTGGGCAAATAATTCTGTCTCTTATTTGACTGGAAAAACGTTTATCTTGATTGTCAATTGTGAGTCATGTTTCGTGTTTATTGTAAACGGTACCAGTCTGCGGCACAAAAATACTAGGATGATCCAATCAAGTTCTGTGTTTTATTTTCCTATTTCAACCAATCCTGTGTTCTAAACTTAAAACTACATACCGACAATCATAGTTTTGAGGGAAAATTTATGTTTCAAAAATTTTGACCAATCATTTGAGAACAATTGTCTCGATTAGTTGATTAACTTGACTGTCTTTAAAGCGTTTGTTTTGTCAATAATATCGTTGTTTTCAGTTTCCAAAAATATAAGTACTTATAGAACATTATCAAAAATTTAACAGGTCTGTTTTTGTCCACGAGAATCTGTCAGAACAGATAATTGAATAACAAAGAGAGGACTGAAAAGAGATCTAGAAGGACATAATTGTTGAAGTAAAAGAAAACTCAGTGAGGAAAAGAAAGTGAAATAAAATAAAATGAATGAGAAGTTATGAGAAATGGCTTTATGAAAAAGGACACCGGAAAAATTAATTGAGAAATGGGACTGAAAAGAATATAATGAAGAGAAATAGGAGATGGTAATTTGAACCATTTCAATAATAGAATAAGCTGTCTGAAAGCGGGAAACAGGTTGAATTGTTAAACTTGTTCTCAATTGACAACTATTAAACAAATTTGGACAAGCTTCATTCTTGAATATCAAGTATCTTACCTATTGTAGTCATGATAGAGAACGCTAGAAACACAGAATTGCTGAACGTCCAACGTGGTTTCTTGGCCAACTCTTTCAGTTGTATTTCTTCTTCTACTGCAGAAAAAAATCTATCAAAATCATCCGAAGTTATATTATACTTGGAAATGATTTCGATTTTTACATCTAAGGCTTTTGCAGACTCTGTTTCGACGTTGTCATTATTTTTTTCTATGGCTTGAAAAATAGCTGCCCCAATCACTAGAACAATGATGAAAATACTGATCTTGAGGACGAGAGATTTTGGTTGGAATTTGTGAGGACTCTCTTCTTCAACTTGTCCGTCAATGTCTGACATCTTTTAAGCCTTGAAACTTGGGAAAAGAATTGTAGTTTGGTCGCCTACGACTAGTAAAAGATACGAATGCTAAAATTATCTAGCTAGTGTTTTTTTCCGTGTTGTAGTAGATCATCAAGGAAGTCACTCTTGAAGTCGGCTATTTCTAGCAATTAGTCCTGCATGAGCTAGGTGTGTTGACAAAGTTGGATGGCTTTGGTAGCTTGTCGTGGCGAATATCACCTGTTAGGCCTGAATGATATATCAATGTTATGCGGTCGGCCTTGTTTGCTACTGTACATGCAAATTCTACCACCATTGCCCAACCGCTGTGAAGTCTCCCAAACTCACAACACGACTCGAATTACAATTCGAATTACTAAAACGATTTATTCAATTCGTTGAACTTCTATTTGATGATACTTTATATGGGCTCATTTTTCAAAGAACCTCGAATGGAAAAAAAATAATAAAAGAAACGTTCTATCAAATAATTTAGAAGCGAAAGTTTTTATCTTTTCCCAAAATAACTGTTTCAAATGATTTTTGGCTGTGTTAATGGAAGTTTGGATAGGTGTTAAATTAATCCCTACCTTCAATAAGCCCAATTACAAATTACAAATCGATATTTCTTATTAAAACTGAAAATTACGCATACGAAGACGGCCTCAGAGGTGCTCAAACTACCATTTAGAATTCTGTAAATTTTCATACAAAGGCAAATAACTTTTCCTAATCAAATTAATCAAAGTCAATTTACCATAGGAGTTACTTATTACAAGTCGATGCAGCAACATTATCGTCATTGGGTAGCCTGTGTTGTCCGGCACAGGAAGCCCACTAGGGTATTTTCTTTAGTTCCTGTTTTTCACATGGAAGTGACTCGTCTCCAGTCTTCATGAGCTTGAATATCACACATGTACCATTCTCTGGGCGCAAGCCGTCGACTCCCACCGTTGCCATGGCAACAGGACTGGTGTACATCATCCAGTTGAGTCTTTGACTATTACTTTGGTCGAAGCCACAAATTGACTCAATGAAGGCGCCATATTTTGTCTTGCTGGCTCGGAACGTGAACTGGGCTCCATACTGCTGCTCCGCCATCTTGAATATCTCGTGTACGGTAGAGCCTTGCTTGACCCTCACGTCAAAGCGACGCTGGTCCGTTTTGGAGATTTGAATTTGTAGACACACGTCGATTAGCTGAAAATAATGCATAATTCAATAATTACCCAGGGTAACACGGCCGTAAGGGGAGAGGGAGGACTGGTAACGATGAACACGAAAACGAGGCTAGTGTTCAAGATATCTATGTCATAGACTTTTTCCAAGCCAATCTCTCAGAAACTCATACGGGCGAAGCGAAGGAAGTGAAAAAAAGAGAACCGAACGTCGACGTCGCGAGGTTGCGTTGCCTGTGCTTTATTCAGCGCGCCTAAAATAATACGGAGACGAAGGACTTTGCGAAAGTCTATCTCGGCAAGTCATTGCAAGAGCAAAAGAGCGCAAAACAAGCGCCAGTCATAAATGTATACATAATGGGCCTTTTCTCAGTCCGATGAACATTATGCATTGTGGTCTAGCTTCGGTGAAACACCATATAAGGCATAGTGAACAAAATATGTTTGTACCGAAGTAGACCATGATGCACCATGGTTGCTATCTCAGATAAAGCCTATGATAGCTTTGCAACGGTATGCTTTTTAGACGAGTTTACAGGGGGAAAACAGGACTGGAGCTCTGAGAAGGGCTTGAGAAGGACTCATATATCCACAATCAGTATAAATATAAATATTCCTAAGGATAAATCTAACTTTCCCCTCAGTCTTTTGCGCCTCATAATTCCCTTGTTCAGAATTAAAGCGTTCTTGAAAACGTCCAAGAAAACTCTAGTTTTTGAATCGATAATCAAGAAGTAAAAAATGTGCAGTAAGAGCAATATTTTTATCATTTTTCTTACCGGTTTTTCTCCAAGTAAGGCAGCATATTCTTGGACATTAGTTTTAGTAGAATGGATATTATTTCTTGTAGTAAGGTATTGAAGTTGTCCTTCAAATCTCAACTTATTACTTGTAGTGTTCCTTGCTGGCTTTAGCCGATCATGAGGCCTTTTCCCTTGCAGTACTGGCAATATCTGGATAGTAGACATGAGATCTCCGAACGATCCATCATGTTTCTGCTGAGTAAGAAGGTACTTCATTGCCTTGGAGCACTGCCACTTTCGTCCTGCCCAATTTCTGTTTGCAGGAATGGCCTTGTGAAAATAAAAAGAAATGTCAGACACTGTCTGAATATTAGATTTTGTTCTGACGCAGTCCAGCTGAGTGGAAGAATATCAAGGAACCAATTAGAATTGAGGATTCCACATTGTATTTGATTAGCATTTCCCATGGTTCTGCCAAGAGAACCTTGTTAGATTGTAAACGCTAGTTGAACTCATGGCGGATCACTCTTGACCCCAGAGCCCTGTCATTCTTACTGCGCATGCTCGACGAAATTTCAGAGACATTTCGTCTTACGATCGGTTTAGATGTTTCTTCTAATCAGTCCTACCTGTGTTGCTAGTGCTGTTGTGATTCCATTTTTACCAAAACTTCCATCCTTATTTTGCCTCTTTAACAACCATCTAGTTCCACGTCTTATCCAATTTGTGATTCTCTTATCTCGACTCAGAACACCACGGTGCTTTCCCTTCACACACCGAAGAGCAATCGTCGCCATAGCAACAGTATCGATGCTCTGATACCGATACCCTGGTGTCAATAGAGTCTTCATAACATCGTGGATCTTCCAGTATCGAATAAAAGGCTTCCCACTGTTACACAGAGCCAAGATAGTGACCATGTATTGGAAAGGATGCGTGAAGTTGGCCTTGCAGCATTCCTTGATCCCTTGTCTTAACCGTTTAATGAACTCTGTCCTCGGTTCTCGACCTGTAGCGATGTAGCCTTGAGTATACTGGGCGATTTTCCAGACATCTGTACCATTAATATCAAAATCCTTGTAGATGTTAGATACCGGGTGGTCAGTTAAAGACCCTAGTGGATAGTTGACGAGTCGTAGGGAGTGAAAAGCTGTACCAAGAATATGGCCTTCAGTTTCAGTGGTGTTGTTGATGAGATTCTCACTAAGCCATTTCGCTGCTTTCGATGCTGCGTCACTCAGGTTTTGGGTGAGTGCATCGTCACCTAGGAAACGAATGGAATATGAGTAGGACAGTTATCCATGCTTTGGTGAGTTACGCATTCTATTTATCCGATCACGGGCGCCAGAGTCGCCTCCTCGTTTGGATTAAAACTAACGCTTTATTTTGTTTCCAACGGTCGAATAAATCTGCTTTGGTACGGCTGACCTTTAGCAGTGAATAAACATCTAGCTCCGATTTCAATCTCGTGATGTCTGTCTGTCTGTTTAATATTAAGAACCGATCGTAGGTCACTCGGAATTAATCGGTAACGTTGTTCATGAGGTCCCGAAGGAGTGAAGAGGAACAGTTCCTCTTCACTCCTTCGGGACCTCATGAACAACGTTACCGATTAATTCCGAGTGACCTACGATCGGTTCTTAATATTAAACAGACAGACATCACGAGATTGAAATCGGAGCTAGATGTTTATTCACTGCTAAAGGTCAGCCGTACCAAAGCAGATTTATTCGACCGTTGGAAACAAAATAAAGCGTTAGTTTTAATCCAAACGAGGAGGCGACTCTGGCGCCCGTGATCCGATAGCCTTGTGCTCGGAATGGACTACTTCGACGATACGGCGGCCATCTTGGTAGGGGGCAAATATACAAAGCTTTATTACAGTAATGGCGTTGATTAACATCTAGAATTCACCACAAGACATTTTGACAAATGATGAACTAAGAAGATGGACATGAAAGAAAGACAAATAAACGAAACTCGTTATATTATCCGACATCTTTGTTTTGATTTGCACCCTGGACGTCCCATAATGCCTTGCGATTCAAGAAGTAAAACAAAAATGTCTGATACTACATAAAAAAGGAGTTCTTGTTAATTAACCAGCATCATAGGGCCAGAGAAAGCCAGGATTTAGTTTTTCTTCATCAGATCCTACGTATACCCCCGGAGTTTCGTAGACGGTCCTTTTCATTGATTAAGATTTCAAGGCCCCGGCCTTCGGGTTCTCTGGTTTTCCTCCCTTTGCAAAAATCAACTTGTAAATTCTAATTGGAATACAGTGGATGAAAAGCTATTCAGTAGGAATGCCACGAATACGTTCGATTAATTATAAACTATTGCATATATTTTAACATGGACTTTAGCCGTAACTGATCTCTGTCGCAATCTAGTCAGCATTATTCATGACACCTTTGAGTGTGTTCGAGGAGTTGATAAATAGAACTAGCTCATGTACACTACCTAATGTCAAGGATCTGTTTTCTCAAGTAGATATATATTGTGCCTAGGTCAACGTGCATGTTCCAGCAAGTTGGAAATCACGTTATGTGGTAATAGTTTTGACTTGGGGCAATTATTATTCAAGCAGCCAAACGGTCGGCTATAGCTCGCTCGATTTCGCCGATTAAAATGGATCTTCAACAAATATGATATAAAGACTCAAGTGCTAGTAAGCTTCAATCAAGAATCAAGAATTTCATTTTCGATTTCTGGAGATTCTTAAAAAAATATTTTCTTCGTAAATAGAAAATAGTCAGATTCCTTGATCTCACTAAACTTGGCTTGGGTTGCCTGTGTTTTCTGTGCGTAGGTAAATGAATTTCTACTCACCACAACCAGGGAAAGCGTTAAGTTGAGGATAAACCAGTGAAAAAAGTACGAAGAAGAATACCCAACGGATTTCCATGCTGAAAGTATAAAAGATAGAACGATGTGACCTTTGACAATTTGCAAATCACTACAAGAAGGAATTCATTTCCGGTCACATGAAAGTGTCTTGATCAAGTTTCAGTTATTTCGGGCTTCCTGTGGAGATTCCACAGGAAGCCCATGATTTTATTTTGAAAAGAGGTATATTTTACCTGCTAACAAACGACAAAATATCCAAAATGGGAAGTTTTATAAGTTTTATTTTGGGCTTAGTGTTTCCTTATCATTAGGAAACTAGTGGACTACGCCTCATTCCCTTGAGTATAATTTCTTTCTTTACTGATACCTGGATAAGGATTCAGCACTATCACCAACTAAAAATAAATAATTAAAAATAACACTATAATAGTCAGTGTCAAAATTGAGAACGCTGATAAGCACTACTTACTTTCACTATTGTCCACGAAACATTTCTGCGCATGACACGCAGAGATTTGATTTCACCCACAGGCAACCCAAGCGATGATTTTCAGTGAGAAGTCCGCCGAAATCAAATAAAGATAATACCATATACAAGAAATCAACAAATGTTTAACGACGATTTCTATGACTCTCTAATTGATTCTTAGCACCACAGAAAGTTATTTTTAGGCGCGTCATTTTGCCTTTTTCCTTATGTTGCCAGGGTTTTCAACTTCCCTTTGCTATGAAGCGACGAATATCAATCACGGCTGAAAAGGTCATTTGAATTTATCATTTACGTGCTAATATAATATAAAAAAAAGCTAAATGGGTGGGGAATGACGCCACAGAAGCTGCCGCCAAACTTCACTTGGTTGCCTGGGTTTTCAACTTCACTTGGCTATAGTGGTGCGGACCGACGAATATCAATCAAGCAGAGAACCTGGAAGGTTATTTGAATCGCATTGTAAACAACTTCGCAAGCAGGAACGTTCTGATAACTTTATTAGTTATCACATGCCAATATGATTAAGGTGAGTTCATGGTTATGTTTTTAAAGAAATTTAAGAGAAAAGATGCTGTTCTCTTACTGCTAATATTTCTTTATTTGATGTTATAAAAATATAAAACTATGAATACTGAAAATTAAACTCAATAATTGATGATATGATGATATGATGACTTGGGCTGATGCTTTAGATCTTTTATATGCAGTGTTTCACCAGCCACTACTATTAACACGACCACTGACTATTAAAAGACTTTTAGACTCTAAATTAAACAACTAGGCCTTCATCATATCAGGCGAGGTGTCCAGGGTCTTCGTCGATCGCTTTCACGTTCACTTTCATGACTTTCGCTCTATTTGTGTCCTTCAGTCATTTCTAGTTCACTTACATTACCGTCTCCAGTTGGATTCTATTCCCAACAAGTATTTTTTTTCTTTCTTAAGCCATTTTTCTTAATTGCATGTGAACGTTTTTTCAGTTTCGAAGCTCACTGACAAAATATATTTTCTTCTTGGTGTGTCTAGATAATCGACTACTCGTTTTTCCGCATTAAGGTTGTGCAGTGGTGCAGTTCAGGTCTCCCCGATTAGCAAAGTACATGTGCCAACTATAAGCTTGAGGCGATAATAAAGTTATTATTATTATTATTATTATTATTATTATTATTATCATTATTATTATTATCATCAATGCATTTGGCATCCAATTTCTCACTGCACATGAAGCAAGCAAAGTATTATTCGAGATTGAAATTTGAGGTTAATTTTAAACTTTTCGAACTCAAGAGAAGCAATCAGTAAAATTTGTTGGCTCAAAATGAAAATTATTAGTGAATATTGTGTAGGAGAGCTGTTTTGACGTTCACTCAAGAGATTTTAATTTTTCAGGTGTCTGTACATTTTGAGATTTTGACCCCTCCACCGGTAGTTCCCACACCACCCCCGGTAGAGCCAGTGGGTTTAACAGTCAAAGAACACACAAATGCCTACGACATTCTAACCCTTGCTGCCGAGAAGAACCCTGCCTATAAATTCACTACAAGTGAAATGCCACCTTATGGCCATTTTGTAACATCCATCGATGGCGTGTATGAGGATAAGGCAAAAAGCAAATACTGGATGATGTACTCTGATCCACATACCTTGGCGCCCACCGGGATTGATAACTTCTACCCAAAGGATGGATCTTGTACCATCTTCAAGTACCAAATAGCGAAAAGTAACACAGAACACTGAAATACCACACAGTGTTCTTCAAGGGATTATGTTAAAGAAAAAAGTTGGGTAACAATGTAAACTAATTAGGACAATAGTATATAATCAGGGATAGAAAGAAGTCTATTTGAAATGATGTATATTGTCAGTAAATGGTTTCTAAATCGAAAAATTACGGATTTCGTTTAAAAAAAAGCTTTAATGAGATGATAAAAGTAGTTGATGAATTTTCAATAAATTAATGATGATAAGAACAAAAGCATGTATTTTATTTTCAAACATTACTGCATGAAAGATACTCAACTCAGTTGCGATATCATCCATCCTTCCATCCTTCCATCCTTCCATCCTTCCATCCTTCCATCCTTCCATCCTTCCATCCTTCCATCCTTCCATCCTTCCATCCTTCCATCCTTCATATTTTTACTACAGCAACTGAATAAGTAAGGCTCCGGAGATACGCAGTGCTGCGCGTCAGTCAAGTCTGCTCTCAAGAGACAAGTGCTTCTTCAAAAGCCATTAAAATGGACGCGTACCAATATACTTGGAATATTTTTCGAGTAGTTGGTAATCAGTTCAAATTAAATCGAGTGTAGGTCTGACAGAACAACTTCCTATTGGTTGGTATTGATATCATTAAAAAAACATTCATGATTGGCCAAAAATTAAACGAATAAATTAATATTAATTTATAGGATGGTATTGCCTCAATAATATTAGTTGGAAATAATCGGTACGTTTTACCAGAAAGACTTATACTCTCTGTTTTCAAGATAAATAGTTTTATCATCGCGGTTTTTGCTCACAGAGTCCCGCATTAACTTTAATAAACTTCATATTCTTTCGTTTATCCTTGATAGTAAGATAAAAGGTGCTTACGAATCGATTTGGCTGTTGTTTTCAACCAAACTAAAATCGAAACCTAAAAAGAAAATGATGAAACTGAAAGGCTAGTTTTAGAGGATATTATCAGTTAGGTTTTTCATCGGGTTTTCCATATTATTTCTTCTTCATTTTACCCGTGATCATTTTTCGTAATCTATTTTTGTGTATAAAATGCCATCAATCTTGGAGGAAAAGTTCTTTTAAAGTTCTCAATATCGATGAATTATTTTCTGTCACATACTAATATAATCAAGAGAGCATAAAATAAATGTCAAGGTGGTGGGGAATCACGTCACAAAACTTGCCGTATAACTTAACTTGGTTTGCAGGGTTTTCAACTCCACGAATATTAATCTAGCAGACAAGGTCATTTGAATTCATTGTAAACAACTTCGCGAGCAGGAACGTTCTAATAACTTTATTTTGTCACATGCCAACATGATTAAGGTGAGTTCATGGTAATGTTTTTAAAGAAATTTAAGAGAAAAGATGCTGTTCTCTTACTGCTAATATTTCTTTATTTGATGTTATAAAAATATAAAACTATGAATACTGAAAATTAAACTCAATAATTGATGATATGATGATATGATGACTTGGGCTGATGCTTTGGATCTTTTATATGCAGTGTTTCACCAGCCACTACTATTAACACGACCACTGACTAGCTAGTAAAAGACTTTTATTAGACTCTAAATTAAACAACTAGGCCTTCATCATATCAGGCGAGGTGTCCAGGGTCTTCGTCGATCGCTTTCACGTTCACTTTCATGACTTTCGCTCTATTTGTGTCCTTCACTCATTTCTAGTTCACTTCATTACCGTCTCCAGTTGGATTCTATTCCCAACAAGTATTTTTTTCTTTCTTAGGCCATTTTTCTTAATTGTGAACGTTTTTTCAGTTTCGAAGCTCACTGACAAAATATATTTTCTTCTTGGTGTGTCTAGATAATCGACTACTCGTTTTTCCGCATTAAGGTTGTGCAGTGGTGCAGTTCAGGTCTCCCCGATTAGCAAAGTACATGTGCCAACTATAAGCTTGAGGCGATAATAAAGTTATTATTATTATTATTATTATTATTATTATTATTATTATTATTATTATCATCATCATCATCACTGCATTTGGCATCCAATTTCTCACTGCACATGAAGCAAGCAAAGTATTATTCGAGATTGAAATTTGAGGTTAATTTTAAACTTTTCGAACTCAAGAGAAGCAATCAGTAAAATTTGTTGGCTCAAAATGAAAATTATTAGTGAATATTGTGTAGGAGAGCTGTTTTGACGTTCACTCAAGAGATTTTAATTTTTCAGGTGTCTGTACATTTTGAGATTTTGACCCCTCCACCGGTAGTTCCCACACCACCCCCGGTAGAGCCAGTGGGTTTAACAGTCAAAGAACACACAAATGCCTACGACATTCTAACCCTTGCTGCCGAGAAGAACCCTGCCTATAAATTCACTACAAGTGAAATGCCACCTTATGGCCATTTTGTAACATCCATCGATGGCGTGTATGAGGATAAGGCAAAAAGCAAATACTGGATGATGTACTCTGATCCACATACCTTGGCGCCCACCGGGATTGATAACTTCTACCCAAAGGATGGATCTTGTACCATCTTCAAGTACCAAATAGCGAAAAGTAACACAGAACACTGAAATACCACACAGTGTTCTTCAAGGGATTATGTTAAAGAAAAAAGTTGGGTAACAATGTAAACTAATTAGGACAATAGTATATAATCAGGGATAGAAAGAAGTCTATTTGAAATGATGTATATTGTCAGTAAATGGTTTCTAAATCGAAAAATTACGGATTTCGTTTAAAAAAAAGCTTTAATGAGATGATAAAAGTAGTTGATGAATTTTCAATAAATTAATGATGATAAGAACAAAAGCATGTATTTTATTTTCAAACATTACTGCATGAAAGATACTCAACTCAGTTGCGATATCATCCATCCTTCCATCCTTCCATCCTTCCATCCTTCCATCCTTCCATCCTTCCATCCTTCCATCCTTCCATCCTTCCATCCTTCCATCCTTCCATCCTTCCATCCTTCCATCCTTCCATCCTTCCATCCTTCCATCCTTCATATTTTTACTACAGCAACTGAATAAGTAAGGCTCCGGAGATACGGAGTGCTGCGCGTCAGTCAAGTCTGCTCTCAAGAGACAAGTGCTTCTTCAAAAGCCATTAAAATGGACGCGTACCAATATACTTGGAATATTTTTCGAGTAGTTGGTAATCAGTTCAAATTAAATCGAATGTAGGTCTGACAGAACAACTTCCTATTTGTTGGTATTGATATCATTAAAAAAACATTCATGATTGGCCAAAAATTAAACGAATAAATTAATATTAATTTATAGGATGGTATTGCCTCAATAATATTAGTTGGAAATAATCGGTACGTTTTACCAGAAAGACTTATACTCTCTGTTTTCAAGATAAATAGTTTTATCATCGCGGTTTTTGCTCACAGAGTCCCGCATTAACTTTAATAAACTTCATATTCTTTCGTTTATCCTTGATAGTAAGATAAAAGGTGCTTACGAATCGATTTGGCTGTTGTTTTCAACCAAACTAAAATCGAAACCTAAAAAGAAAATGATGAAACTGAAAGGCTAGTTTTAGAGGATATTATCAGTTAGGTTTTTCATCGGGTTTTCCATATTATTTCTTCTTCATTTTACCCGTGATCATTTTTCGTAATCTATTTTTGTGTATAAAATGCCATCAATCTTGGAGGAAAAGTTCTTTTAAAGTTCTCAATATCGATGAATTATTTTCTGTCACATACTAATATAATCAAGAGAGCATAAAATAAATGTCAAGGTGGTGGGGAATCACGTCACAAAACTTGCCGTATAACTTAACTTGGTTTGCAGGGTTTTCAACTCCACGAATATTAATCTAGCAGACAAGGTCATTTGAATTCATTGTAAACAACTTCGCGAGCAGGAACGTTCTAATAACTTTATTTTGTCACATGCCAACATGATTAAGGTGAGTTCATGGTAATGTTTTTAAAGAAATTTAAGAGAAAAGATGCTGTTCTCTTACTGCTAATATTTCTTTATTTGATGTTATAAAAATATAAAACTATGAATACTGAAAATTAAACTCAATAATTGATGATATGATGATATGATGACTTGGGCTGATGCTTTAGATCTTTTATATGCAGTGTTTCACCAGCCACTACTATTAACACGACCACTGACTAGCTAGTAAAAGACTTTTAGACTCTAAATTAAACAACTAGGCCTTCATCATATCAGGCGAGGTGTCCAGGGTCTTCGTCGATCGCTTTCACGTTCACTTTCATGACTTTCGCTCTATTTGTGTCCTTCAGTCATTTCTAGTTCACTTACATTACCGTCTCCAGTTGGATTCTATTCCCAACAAGTATTTTTTTCTTTCTTAGGCCATTTTTCTTAATTGTGAACGTTTTTTCAGTTTCGAAGCTCACTGACAAAATATATTTTCTTCTTGGTGTGTCTAGATAATCGACTACTCGTTTTTCCGCATTAAGGTTGTGCAGTGGTGCAGTTCAGGTCTCCCCGATTAGCAAAGTACATGTGCCAACTATAAGCTTGAGGCGATAATAAAGTTATTATTATTATTATTATTATTATTATTATTATTATTAGTATCATCATCACTGCATTTGGCATCCAATTTCTCACTGCACATGAAGCAAGCAAAGTATTATTCGAGATTGAAATTTGAGGTTAATTTTAAACTTTTCGAACTCAAGAGAAGCAATCAGTAAAATTTGTTGGCTCAAAATGAAAATTATTAGTGAATATTGTGTAGGAGAGCTGTTTTGCATGACGTTCACTCAAGAGATTTTAATTTTTCAGGTGTCTGTACATTTTGAGATTTTGACCCCTCCACCGGTAGTTCCCACACCACCCCCGGTAGAGCCAGTGGGTTTAACAGTCAAAGAACACACAAATGCCTACGACATTCTAACCCTTGCTGCCGAGAAGAACCCTGCCTATAAATTCACTACAAGTGAAATGCCACCTTATGGCCATTTTGTAACATCCATCGATGGCGTGTATGAGGATAAGGCAAAAAGCAAATACTGGATGATGTACTCTGATCCACATACCTTGGCGCCCACCGGGATTGATAACTTCTACCCAAAGGATGGATCTTGTACCATCTTCAAGTACCAAATAGCGAAAAGTAACACAGAACACTGAAATACCACACAGTGTTCTTCAAGGGATTATGTTAAAGAAAAAAGTTGGGTAACAATGTAAACTAATTAGGACAATAGTATATAATCAGGGATAGAAAGAAGTCCATTTGAAATGATGTATATTGTCAGTAAATGGTTTCTAAATCGAAAAATTACGGATTTCGTTTAAAAAAAAGCTTTAATGAGATGATAAAAGTAGTTGATGAATTTTCAATAAAATAATAATAAGAAGAACAAAAGCATGTATTTTATTTTCAAACATTACTGCATGAAAGATACTCAACTCAGTTGCGATATCATCCATCCTTCCATCCTTCCATCCTTCCATCCTTCCATCCTTCCATCCTTCCATCCTTCCATCCTTCCATCCTTCCATCCTTCCATCCTTCCATCCTTCCATCCTTCCATCCTTCCATCCTTCCATCCTTCCATCCTTCCATCCTTCCATCCTTCCATCCTTCCATCCTTCCATCCTTCCATCCTTCCATCCTTCCATCCTTCCATCCTTCCATCCTTCCATCCTTCCATCCTTCCATCCTTCCATCCTTCCATCCTTCCATCCTTCCATCCTTCCATCCTTCCATCCTTCCATCCTTCCATCCTTCCATCCTTCCATCCTTCCATCCTTCCATCCTTCCATCCTTCCATCCTTCCATCCTTCCATCCTTCCATCCTTCCATCCTTCCATCCTTCCATCCTTCCATCCTTCCATCCTTCATATTTTTACTACAGCAACTGAATAAGTAAGGCTCCGGAGATACGGAGTGCTGCGCGTCAGTCAAGTCTGCTCTCAAGAGACAAGTGCTTCTTCAAAAGCCATTAAAATGGACGCGTACCAATATACTTGGAATATTTTTCGAGTAGTTGGTAATCAGTTCAAATCGAAGGAAGGTCTGACAGCAACAACTTCCTATTGGTTGGTATTGCTATTATAAAAAGACTATTCATGATTGGTCAATGAAGCATACGAATAAATTAATATTAATTAATAGAATGTTATTGTCTCAATAAGATTAATTGGCCAAATAACCAGGTTTCAATCAGGACTTATAGTTCATGGTGTCAACATGAATAATTTCATCATCGCAGTTTTTATGCTCAGTGTCTTGTGTTGTTCACAGAGTCACGCATTCTGTGGTGAGTTTAACTAAACTTTAATCGTATCATCTATATTCCTTCTTTGATCCTTGATAGCAGGGTAAAAAGAGCTCACTAATCGATTTGACTGGTGTTTTCAACCAAACTCGAAAATCCAAATCCAAAAAGAAAATGATGAACGAAAGAGTGGTTTTAGTAGTGGATATTATCAGTTAGGTTTCTGGGTATTTATAAGATTTCTTCTTCATTTTACCCGAGAACGTTTTTCTTAATAATCTATTTTTGTTATCAAGTAAAATGCCACCAATCTTGAAGGAAAAGTTACTTCAAAAGTTCTCAATATCGATGATTTAATTCATTTCCTGTAGCGAGCAAAGCGGAAAAAATCAAGTTGTTATGCAGTTTCCAAACATTATTATTTCTTTTTTCGTAATATATTTGTGCATATAAATTGCCATCAATCTTGAAGGAAAAGTTCTCAGTATCGAGTATTTTCTGTGTATTTTCGTATGTAGTTTTGATGTTGTTATTGGCATGCAGTTTAACATGTATTCAGCTGTTTTAAGTCCACGCACTGCTTGTTTTCTCCACTGCCATTAAAAATACCTTCTTAACTTTAAAGTTATTTTTAGGAATTACAGGAAAAAACATGCTTAGTTGCACATCAAGTGATTGCACATGATGGATATGTCAACATAATTTGAAAAATGAAAGTAAAACGCTCTTGATCTTCTAGAAGACGTTCGTAAAGCAATTAGTGGTGGTTGGTAAACATTTCTCGTTAGGTATAAGGGTTTAATTCAGAAACTACAAATATAGGAGTGAACCAAGATGGAAAAGTCAACAGAGTCATGCATATACAATATAGAAACGTAGCAAGTCTTTGGTGTTCGTGTTCCGTGCCTTCAGCTCTGAAGGAAGTCGTCACGAAAGCAACAACTCAGTATCGTTGAATGTTCCAAAATATGTTTTATAAAATAACTTTGATATTACGCGCGCTCTGATTGGTCAAAAAGCCATGTTTTATGAGAGCATAATACATGCTCACGTCATTTTTTCTCTCTCGAAACTGCTTCTTCAAAGCATTTGAGCGCTAGTTATTTTACAAAAGCAATAAAAAACAGTTTTCCGTGTATTATACTCGGCTAAAGACACTTGGGATGCGGAGAGAACACTTGAGACGCTATGTGTCGTGGTTTCCTACGCTTCTCTCGTGTTCTCTCCACATCCCGCGTGTCTTTGTCAGAGTATAATACACGGAAAACTGTTTTTTATTGCTTAACTAAAGACTATCTGTTTTGTTTGATGCATGAACATAATTTTGTGAAAAAATGGGTTATTACGTCATTAGTCACATGACATGAGCAAAGGTGACGTCACTGATGGTGTTGTTAGCAAGCCATAACATTCATCTATAGTCAGTCATACATACATACATGGGTTTTACCTTTTCTTTTTTACAGAAGATATATAAGTTTTTCATTCATTCAACTCTTTTTTCATATTTCTTCTCTCAAGAGTTCTTATATTTATTCCCTTAACAGGCGGACCAAGGCTCAACAGTGACCTGGCTCGAGCCGCGGTCAAGGGAACAGAATTCATACGATCCAAGCTAGCAGACAAAAACACCCCTACACTTGGATACATCCGTGCTGCGGCCTTCTACTCCCTCCGACTCAATGGTTTCACCATTGACATGATCTCCAAACTTGGAGTTGAAAAAATCGGAGAATACATCGACAAAGAGGGGTTGAAGAACATCACAACAGGTCGAGTGGCATACATAGTGCTGGGTGTCAAGGCCATTTGCCAAGACCCAAGAGCGTTTCATGGTTATAACTTGATTAAACGTGTTGAAGATGGTATCAAGGAGTATCCCATTGTTGGATTTAACCATCCTTTCCAGTACGCTCTTGCAGTGTTGTCTCTGTGCACAAGTGGCCACAGCCAGGCATCGTACGAGACATACACCAAGATGCTCGCCAAAATGATCTTGAAAAACAGGAAGTCGGTTCACGCGGGTGACACTATCGCCATGGCAACAATGGCTCTGTCTTGTATGTACAAGAAACAGCGACCTCGTCACTTGGATTGTAGGTACAGATACTGGCATAGGAGAGCTGCTGACAGGAAGCTGTGTCGGGTCATGTCCAAGTTGAGGTGGATCTTATGGTTTGCTACAAGATGGCTGAGGAGACAACAGAAAAGAGATGGCAGCTTTGGAAACAGCATCACAAGTGCACTAACTGTTCAGGTACATTATTGTACTTTACTCCTTGCTTGCTTGCCTGCTCGCTTGCTTGCTTGCTTGTTTGCTTGATTGCTCGATTGCTTGCCTACCTGCTTTCCTGTTTGCTTGCTTGCCTGCTTGATTGCTTGTTTGCTTGCTTGCCTGCTTGCTTACTTGTTTGCTTGCTTGCTTGCCTGCTTGATTGCTTGTTTGCTTGCTTGCCTGCTTGCTTACTTGTTTGTTTGCTTGCTTGATTGCTTGATTGCTTGCTTGCCTGTTTGCTTGTTTGCTTGCTTGCTTTCTTGCTTTTTTGCTTGTTTTTCGCTTGTTTACTTGCTTGCTTGCTTCCTTTCTCCCTTTCTTCCTTTCATCCTTCTTTTCTTTTTTTCCTTCTTACTTGCTTGCTTCATTACACCCATCATATGGACGTTCCCCGTTCCCTGTTTGTGCAACAATATATTTCACTATAGTCTCCTGAATCCATCCATCCTTTAGGCTCTTTTATCTGCTGGCATCAGACCGTGGTATTGGCGCTGTTACAAGACCATGAAGTATATCTTAGGAGAACAAGCAAGCGCTGGGTATTTCAACTCTCCTTTCGTGGCATCAACGATGCAAGTAACGCCTTCTCTGATTGGTGCGATACCGAGTGACATCAATCACATTCAGTGCCCGAAGAACTCTTCAAATGGAAACGTAAACGTGAGTAACGCAATCCATCAAGATCCAATCCATTTGTCTTTTGAGTCTCTTGGAAATGGTTGCAAACCATCAAGTAATAGATTTTGTACTCATCGTTTCACTATCTTATTTTGTCAATGTTTTTTTTCCTCCCCAGCCAATCGAAGTATGCACACGTGTAGAATTTCTCACCAGCCCCGCCAACGTGTCAGCCCCACCCACCCCAAGCCCTGTCCACCTGACGGTAGCCAACGGCACTAACGCCTACAAGATCCTGAAACTTGCTGCAACTAAAAACCCTTGCTACGATTTCACTGCAAAGCTGTCAGCTTTTGGTCACTTCATCACTTCTATCTGCGGTGTTTTCCAAGAACCCGCCAACAAGAAATACTGGATGATCTACTCTGACAATAACACCCTGACACCAACTGGGGTCGATAGTTACCGCCCTAAGGATGGAACGTGTGTTATCTTTAAGTTCCAGAAACTGAACTTTCGTTAGGCCAATAAAACCACAGGGATCCCAGTTAGTTTTATTGGGATTGCTAAAACCACAGGAAACCCGATTCTTGTAAATTAGATTAAGATAAAACATAGGTAGTAATGGTAGGAACAAGAAACTTGTAATGTAACAATCGAAATAAACTTTTCAAGAGAAACTATTGCAGAATTCGAATTGATCATTTTTTAAAAAATCTCGTGTTTGGCAAAGGATGAAAAATATAATTATTTATCAAAAATAATAGTACATATATATATATATTCCTATTTCTATAACTACGACTCGTGGAATCAGTCTAAGTTGAACTCTAGCACTGAGAGACATGATAACTAATATCTTGAAAAATTTGGCCAATAACCCGTCAAAACTCGTGACAAACGCCATTGTTTGCATTGAGGTTTTTGTTTACTGGTGGACTATGGCCAAGAGATCAATACTAGATAGCCAATCAGAGTGCAGAATTGGAATGGCATGATTCGGCCGTGACTCGTCACGTGATATTTTTCATTTCAGATGCCGGGTTACAATGTCATAATTCTACTTCCCTTTCATTACTTCTTTCACATTAGTGTAATAAATGCCATCAAAACTGCCAAGTCACTGAAAATATCACGAAAATATTCTCATTAGAAAATTAAAACCCTTGTTGACGGAAACAGCGGACAAGAGCGAAAGAAAATAACATTTAAAAAAAAACTGCCAAAAATAATGCTACTATTTTTAAATCAAATTTTTAGGAGTATATTTTCATGTTCTACTAATATTTTTGTGATTGGAGTGAGTTTGACTGAAAAAAATCCATGTTAAAGTTGAATGCGAAGGACGATTCTGATCTGTGTCTGATTTACAGACTTCTCGATCTAGGTATTCGATTTTTCCTTATTAGCTATTCATAATTTGATAAAAAATCTAACCGCGAAGTACAATCAAGAAAATTCGATCGAATCTTACGTTATCATTTCCTAAATACAGATGAACGGAAATAGTAAGGATTGATATGAATTAATATGTTTCTTATGAGATAAGCCTGGGTTATTTTTGACACTATTTTTGGGTTAATTTATAACACCGGGCGTGGCCATCAGAATCGCGTTTCAAGTCAAGTCAAATTATTCTTTTTAGTTTTTGAAGGTTTTTTTCTATTTTTTTTTATTTTATTTTATTTATTTATTTATTTTTTTTTTTTGCCTATTTTTTATCGTGGCTGCGTTTTGGGAACTTTAATTAGTACACTCAAAAATTTAATTTTCTGGGCATCATTTTTTTTGGCTGAAAACTACTTCCCTTTTCACTGAAACCACGTCCTTTCCAAATTGTTGATAACAATTTCTCCAAATTTTGCCAAATTGCTGATGACAATAAAAGCAGCCATTTGATTGGCTGGTTAGGATGAAATGAATGAGTGTTATTTTCAAGTAAAGACGTAAAGATTTCATTTGATGTGAAGTTCAGGCAAGCAGCACATCTCGTCAAGATGGGATCCCTGGTTCTCTTCTTGTTTGTCTTGTTCGTTTCAACCCGTCAGCTTGATGCCTTCTGTGGTATGTTGACCAAAAAAATCATGAAAAGATTTGCCTTACTGAGATTAAAAACGTCGGGAAAAGGTTAAGATGTTGGCATGCAGCGTCAAAAACAAAAACACGAAAGAGAAACTTAAACAAGCTTCCTAGATTAGGGTGTTTTTGTCAGTTAGTGAAATTAATTTAAAAGGAAAGAAAAGCAAATCTGGAGAACGTATTAAAAACCGATAGGATTGTTGTTTCCTATTTGATTCTCTAGATCTCTTTCTTTAACGGAGTAAGTTAAATTTTGGATTTCCTTGGTTTTTTGTTTTGTTTTCTTTTTATTTGCTGAATATATTCGCAATTTATCAGTTTAAATGTGCCGTGTCCTTCACCTTTTCTTTTCAGAGTCTTTGTCCTGTTCTTTCTTTATCATTTACATCTGATTCTTTTTTTTTTTTCCCTAACGGTTTCCTACCCCTTTTTTTTTTTCCTTTTTTCTTTCTTTCTTTCTTTTCCTTCTTAAGCTTTCCTTCTTCTTTTTCCTTTTTTTTCTGTTTAGGTGGAAGGAAGTTGAATGGTGATCTGGCTCGTTCATCTGTCAGAGCAGCCGAATTCATCCGCTCGAAGGTGTTAGACAAAAACACATTTATGCGAGGACACCACCTGGGAGCTGCTCTCTCTTCCCTCAGGCTCACCGGCTTCTCCATGGACATGCTCTCCCGAGTTGGCAAAGAGAAGCTTCAGAATGACATCAAAACAAGAAACATGTCTGAAGTGACCCCCGGCGAAGCAGGATACTACATCTTAGGTGCCCTCGGTACCTGCCAAGATCCCAAAGATTACGCAAGGTTGGTGAAGAGGCTTAAAGACGGGATACCGGAGTATCCTGTAGTCGGGTTTGACCATCCTTTTCCCTACGGTTTGGCCATCCTTGGGTTATGCATAAGCGGCGAGGGTAGAGAATTATATCCTAGTTATGCTGACAAGTTGGTACCTCTTATCAAAAAGTCAGTCCACCTGACTCACGCTGGGGACACGATGTCGATGTTGACCCTGGCTCTTTCATGTATTTACAAAGATGAAAGCTTGAAGAATAACCAGACAATCAAAACCACCCTCAAACAGGCGGCAAATACGTTGGTGAATTCTCAGAAAAAAGATGGCAGCTTTGGCAACAGTATTACAACTGCACTTTCCGTCCAGGTAAACTTCATACAGCGAGTTTCCCGCCACAAGTAGTTCAATTTTTCCTAGACTCTACGGCTAAAATTACTGTCTAAAGTTACGGAGGAGTTTAGAATGTGCATAGAACTTTGAAAAACTAGATTAAAATCCGTATATTTCGCATAGACGAGCAAAGAAGAATTTCGCGCCAGTTTTTCGACTTTCCTTCGAAAGTCTTCAGTTTACTCAATAAAGTTCACAACCCATACGCAAAGCGAAAGTACGACCAATATTTGATTCAATTTTCTCAATCTTTTATGGAAAAATATTGATTATATAAGTCGCAGTAAAATCGAATCGAGTTTCTAGTTTTTCCATCGGAAGATTTCCAAATCTCTCTATGTTTAGTTAAAGATATGAGAACTACGTTTTTAGATCATTTATTTATTTTTATGCAGGTATTGAGATGTTTTTCTAAATTATTTATTCATTGTTTTGTATGTGAGTGAGACTGAAGTACTTTATATGATGTACTTACCCTGCTTTCACAGGCACTTTTAACAATGAACGTCGACCCAAACCAATGGAACTGCAAGAAGACCATGAAGTTCATGCTATCCAAACAAGCCAGTGATGGTTCGTTTGTTCACCATTATCTGATGTCTGTGGTCCAAGTGATCCCAGCTCTCATTGGTGCTATTCCTGAGGACATCAAACACATACAGTGCCCTGTTAGTCCTACTGACAAACAAGTCGCGGTAAGTCGATCTCATTCTAGTGTGTGGAACACAATTGCGCATGCGTGAAATATTTTTATAAAATAACTTTGATATTACGCGCGCTCTGATTGGTCAAAAAGCCATGTTTTATGAGAGTATAATACATGCTCGCGCAATTTTTTTCTCTCTCTCTGCTTCTTAAAAGCATTTGAGCGCTAGTTGTTTTATAAAAGCAATAAAAAAACCGCTATCCGCTATGCGTCGTGGTTTCCTACGCTTCTCTCGTGTTCTCTCCACATCCCAAGTGTCTTTATCAGAGTATAATACACGGAAAACTGTTTTTTATTCCTTTAAAGTATGACTGGTCTTGTAAACATAATTGCATGACTTACGGCATGCACACGGTACGACATGCCGTAACATTGAAATGGTTTCCCATAAGAATGGTTATCGTATGAGTGGGAAACAGAAGGTAATAACTTACAGCTCGTACACGGCACGACATGCCGCAACATAAAAACTGAATATCCTATTTAATTGAAAGGAATTAATTGATTGTTGCTATGGTTACGCAGAAAATCCAAGTGTGTGTTCGCCTGGAGTTCCTGACTACTACTACCAACGATACATTACACAAGGCGCCACCCCCAGTCCACCTGACTGTCGACGAGGGCACTAACGCGCACACTATTCTTCTCCTTGCCGCCAAAGTAGACCCGTGTTATAAAATCACTACACGTAAAGGCGCGTATGGACATTCTGTCACGTCCATCTGCGGTGTACACCGAGACAAGCCAAACAAGAAATACTGGATGATATATTCTGGTCCGAATAAATCAGCTGGGACGGGGATCGATTCGTTCCGTCCTAAGAATGGAACCTGCGCTATCTTCAAGTACAGGAAACTGAATTTCTAGTCCCCTTGCTCATATGACTAGCCACAAGTGCCTAAAATAACGAAGCTTTTTCTTTTATAAGCAAAACCTTTATTAAAGTAAGCATAATAGCTAGTATATAAAGTATATAATGTACGCCGATATAGAACCCTTCAGCAGCATGTCGGAATGCAGCTCGATTTGGAGGACAAAACAATAGGTTCAAATTCTCAGGAGATTGAATTTTTTTGTTTTGTCCTCCAAATTGAGCTGCTTTGACGTCACGTGAAAATGGGTCTATTCTTAAGGTAAACATTTGACAAGAAGACTTGTTTAGATGAAAGTAAGCATGCTAGAAAGTAGACGTTTGACCCTGGTAATAAGATTGTGAAAGAGTTTAAACGAATCTAGCTATCTCAAAATCATTGCCAAATAAAGAAAGTCAACGCAGTATCAACAGAAAATTAATGTTCTTGTTTAATCTCTTAGTACATTTATGAATTCTTCAAATAACACAACTGAACAGAGCGATGGCATCAGTTTTGCTAAATGAATTTGAAAGTAAAGTCTCTGAACAGAATACCAGTTGCAGGCAACAATTCATGGCACATTTTCTTGCTCGGAAACTCACCTATTACATGGTGTTCCCCGCATCTTCTCTTGCTTCATCACAACGACTTGGACCATTGTTGTTTAATCTCTACTGCTGATAATTCGCGTTCTCTTGACTCTCAAAATACCACGCATCTCATGAAAATAAGTTGTTCAAATTTCAGAAATCTCACACACTGGTTGATAATGCTTATAAGCAGTTCGTTTTTGCCAACGTCAGCCGCATAACGCTTCAGTAGTGTTCGTGTTCTCTCTTTGAATACTGGATGAGGCAGTTCAACAAAACAAAGCCCAGTGTTTTGCATGTTTTATACTATGTAATGAATGCCTTTAACGATGGAAAAGAATAGACAATACCTTTGAGAATACACCTCTTTCTGACGTGACTTCGAAGCAGCACAATTTAATTGTCCTCTAATAAAATTGAGCTGCATTCCGTGCTGCAAGGAGTCTTTACCTCTTCATTATTTCTTTTATGACATTGCGATATTAAAGTTCTATTGATATCTTATTACATTTTTAAACACTTGAGTTTTAGAAATGAGTGGCTTTCTGGATAGAAGCAAATGAATTAGGTTATGTTGGTGCATATAGACTTTTCCCGAATTCGCTCGTGGCCGCCAAACAATGGGTCCAGGTCGAGGTTGGGCTTAATGCGTCCCTACATTAACTTGAATTTTATTAAGTCCAACCTCGACTTGGAGCCGTTTTTTTACTTAACGAGGTCCCAGTACGTTACCGATTAATACCGAGTGACCCACGATCGATTCTTAATATTAAACAGACAAACATCGCGAAATTGAAATCGGAGCTAGATGTTTATTCACTGCTAAAGGTCAGCCGTACTGAAGCAGCTTAAACCGTTACAAAATAAAGCGTTAGTTTTAATCCAAACGTGGAGGCGACCAAGGCGCCCGTGCTTAGAGATGGCGTCGGGACCGCGGACGAAACGTTCGTAAGACAAACCTTATAATCTTGAACTCTAAAAACAAAACAACGAATCGTCACCATTAGTATTTGAGTGTACATCTCTTTATTAAAAGTCATATTTATATAGAAAACTATTTTCCTATCTTCCAAATTGCAAGGGTTCATTTTCAACAATGTTGAAAAACATATGTAGAACTGAAAATCTTTACCTGCGACTTTCTCCAACGCAGGAACTAACAGTCGGTAGAAAAGCTCTGATGGACACTGGAACATCGTTCCATAACTGTCTCCAGTCACATAAGAAAAAGTATCCCTTGGATTGTCCTGTAGAGTAGAATATTCTAGACAGTTAACATGTAAGAGGTGAGGACCGAAGTATATCGTGATGCATGGTGCCTTGAATTGGGCTACCTGTGTTACGGCGTCCAATCAGATTTGAATCAGAAGATGATTGGTTGAAATTTACTGACACCACTTGGTACCATATAAGACAGTTCAAAGTTTAAGAACCATTTTTAGTGCGCATGCGATTTTATCCCGAATTTCTCACCTTCTTTTGTTTAAACCTTCTTTTGTTTTTAATTAAACAAAAGAAGGTGAGAAATTCGGGATAAAATCGCATGCGCACTGAAAACGATTCTTAAACTTTGAACTGGCTTATATGGTATACGCTATTTGATAGCTGTTGCTGTTTTTCTAAGTCGTGTTAATAAATACATTTTTTTTGCAATTTTCCTTGTGTTGCTGCTGTTTTGTCCCCCTCTCATGCCATGACCATGAGTGTTTTGTCATAATGACGTCATAATGAAATGAGGCAATCATATCCGGGCACTCAGACAGACCCTCAACTGAAGTCCCTCTTTCAACAGCAATGATTTGGCCTAGAGCGGCCTGGGAAAACGAAACTAATAATATATCAGCATACAATTCAAACTTGTGATGTCCGTCATTGTCGAGAAAAAAATTTCCAAATATTCCAGATTTATTCCTTGTCATTCATTTCTTTTTCCTTCCCTTCTCTTTCACTTTCTTCCCCTTTCTTTCTTTTCTTCCCTTCCCTTCGCTATTCTACTATACGATTCCTCACCTGCCAGTAAATATTCCTGGCGAAGAGTCAGGAAGGCGTCACAAACCCTTGCTGTTTGTAACAGAATGAAAGAAGCATTTTTCTCGTATCCTTTGTAAACTGTTGTCACCTCAATTGTATAGACCTTGTCGTAGAAGGATGAAGTTGGTGGGTACGTCGTAGTATTACCAGATATTTGCAATGGTTGCACTTCTTTGCTGCTGTCTTTGATTACGATTCCGCGGATTACTAAAATGATAAAAATCATACTATCAAGGTCTGGTGTAAAGTCTGATAATCAGTTATGCTCTATTTTCCTGCTTTCACAGTAGCTAGGATTAAAATCAATAAATATACGCATGACATGTACACAGTAGCGTAGCGAGGGGGGCGAGATCAAGCGTATTTGCAACTATGCATGGATTTGCAATATTTACGAGATGAGCATCAGTCACTGCCTTCCACAATTCCTATAGATCTCAGATTGATCATTTCAGATCTCCCGTTATCAACGTTAATTGAAATAGGTGTAGTTTAGGTGTTCAATAGCATTTATTGCACACTTTGAAGCAACAAGCAGCAGTTATGTTCACTGTACGTCTTTCTCGCCTCGTCCGCCTGACATTCGACGTGCACGGCAGCTGAGGTTGGCACAGAAGTATTTATTCGACTGGTTAATCTGTCAGGTTCATTAAGCTATATACTTGCAATAATATAATAATAATAATAATAATAATAATAATAATAATAATAATGATAATATCTGGTTTATTAATTCCTCTTGCAGCATGAACTGAATTACAGGAAGTTGCGCAATATACACATTATTATAATCATAATATTGGAAATTACTTAATTAAATATTAAATATTATTATTATGGGAAAATATTATGATGTGGGTAAAGAATTTATTGATATTTCATCGTTACAACATTTTTGAAACGTTCGGTTCGTACGATTGGCTGATGCTCGGTCCTACCAATTAAGTCTTCGTAGGTTTCTTGATTAAGCCATAGTAGTTTTATTGTCAATGCATTATACTTTTATCTAAATAAATATACATCGAACTCACCATATTTAAAGCAACACAAGAAGTATGGCGTCGAAGTATCTCGCCAGAGACAAGAACAAGCATAGCTTGTTGGTACATCAAATAACAACAGAAGAAGCACAACCAACATGTTTCAAGCAAACATTCAGGTCTTTCTCGATTCAGGTTTCGAAGAGTTTTGGTTCAATGGCCCCAAAATTCCGCATTCCTTATTCTAGCTCTTCACTCTGTCTTTGTCTGTTCTAGATTCTTCAGTCGATATTGTTTGATATCTATTGTCTAAAGCAGAAAATATCGTGAAAACCAATCTCTGGAACAGCGAGCAGGTGAGTGTATTCCTATATGTGTCTATTATTAGCCAGTTAGCATAATATAAACCGTTCATTAGGCTTGTTAATCTGTCCTCTCCTATCTACGTTTTAGTTCGGGACGTCACAAACCGATCACGTGACTCAAACGTTGGTAAACAAGACGATCACGTGACCAACTATGTTTATTAACAAAGTATGTCTAGTGAATGAGGAAACCATTCGTAAACCTGCTATTCTTGGGGTACATGTTTCCAGTGTAGTATCGTTGTCAAATTTAAATTTGTAAAATTTGTATTAAATTTAAAAAAAATAAAGAATGAAATATTTGTCCGCTGTGCCGTGTGCAGGGATTGGCAGAATACAAGAGAAACACGACGCGTAACGCACGCTTTTTCTATTTCAATCAAACAATACTCCTAGCTTTCATCGCCGTCCTTCTAGTTGTCTTATACATTTTTTCATTGGTTCTAAGTTTCTTTTGTTATATCAACCAACAAGGCTTCCATGTCATATGTCGTTTCATTCTTGTTACCGAATACGAACGGCCACAATTTCTAACTTTTAGAAATGGACAAGAAATTTTTCTCTAAAGATTTCCGGTGAGGTGAGCAATGCAGACTAAATGGTGAATAATCTCGGCAAACAAGTATATATAGATCAGTTCTGGTTACCAGATGGTTGTCAGAAAAATCAAGAGAAAATGCAGTTTTCTGGTGAATATTTATGATATTTCTTTCGTTTCACCTGCGTTTCACTTCGTTTCCAGGTGATATCCACGTATAGTTAGATCACACAACCTCATTTCATTAAAATATGCAGACAGTCATTAGGAGTTCTTTCAGGGTTTTTAAGTGACTTTAGTAATTGCCTAAAGACTCTTAAGGCTCTTAAAGTGCTTCTACACCCTGATACAATATTTTCAATATTGATTCTACATGAAGTTTATATTTGAATGGTAAAATATTTCTCGATTTGAGTGTTGTGTGTTTAAGTTATAAAGGTTTATACTTCTGAATATGTTAGTGACTGTGGTATTTCTTTGATATTGTACAGGTGATATTCATTCTAAGTTAGATGATCATTAGGAGTTCATTCAGGCCGTTGAAGAGTTTTTAGTAATTGATTAAAAGACTCTATTCTCGAATTTCTGGTGTTGATAGTTTTTAATATTCAGAACTTCACTGACTTCACTTTACTTTTATAACGGCGACCCAAATGAAATCTAAAGCTAAAAACAATAAGTGTTTTGTAGCGTCAGAAAACGAGTACTTCTTTTCATACTAAAATGCTAATTAAAGAAACAAATGTGCTGAATTGCACGCATGCGCACATGATTTCTTCACAGCTTCTTCCCCGACGCTTTCCATTCACCTGTCGGTGTCCAAGGATGTCTTGGACGATGGAGTTCTTCGACAAAGTGATGGCTGGTTTTATTCTTACTCTTCTGACGATGATCTCTCATTCTGAAGGTATGTTGAACAAATTAATATGTCTTTTTTATTAGACAGATAACTTTTTTCATCGTTTCACTGCATTTCACTTTATGCAAATCTTCTCCCCAAAGACTATTCGCCTTTGTTTCTAGCACTTGGAGATTTTTTGGATTCTTTTATTGATAATTTTCACTATTTTTGAATAATTTTTTGCTTGCCAACTGGTATTACATTTGCTGTAAACAAATGATTGCAAATCTCTTCTGTCGTTTTTGTGTGTTTTTAAACTTTTGAGTATAATTTACTGATCGTGATGCTAAATTAAATAAAATACGACTGCTGTACTCCCAGTAAATACACCGTGCAAACTTTCACCATTTGCAAACTTTCTCACCAAAGACAAGTATTCTATATATTTAAAAAAATTCTTGTCAACTGATGTTTAACGCTTCCCGTAAACAGTTGATTGCAAATTCGTTCACTTTTGTCATTTTTGTACATTTTGTCGTGTTTTTAAACTTTTGATGACACTTTTGCATTTTGATGTTGAGTTAGATAAAATTTCACTGATGTGCTCCAAGTAAATACACCGTTGCCATGACAAAGATGTTTTTTCATTTAAGTTAATTGGATGCAAAAGAAATATTTAAACTCGTTTTTAATTTTTTAAAGTCAGCAGTTAATTGAAAGTCTATTCTCTTCTCGTTTTTGTACATTTTGGCGTGTTTTACAGCTTTGATGATAATTTTGCACTATGATTTTAAGTTAGATAAAATATCACTGATGTATTCCAAGTAAATACACCGTGTAATGAATAGATGTTTTTAACTTATAGTTGGATAGGAAATAGTTATTTAATATGGTTTTTAATTCTTTAAGCAGTTGATTGCATATTTATTCTCTTCTCTTGGTTTTTGTACATTTTGATGTTAGATTTCTTACTACACTTTTGATGATTATTTTGCGTTATGATGTTAAATTAGATAAAATACCACAGTATACTCCCAGTAAATACACCGTGAAATAAATATAACGGTTTCTAAATTAGATTGGAAGGAGAAGAGATATTTAATACGCGAGTTTTCCAGTTTTACTGAATTCTTGAGTTACCCAAGAGTTTTTGGTATAACTTGCTATCGATTAAAAATGAATAAATAACAAATGATGAAACGAGAGATAGATGAAGTTCAGGATGATGAAGCTCTCTTCAGTGCTGATTCAACTCACCAGTTTATTCATTCATATTATTAAGTTTCCATTAAACAATGACATGTGGAGTGCCCCAAAGTTTCAAACGTTTTCGGACCCCCCACTTTCAAAGTTAAATAGTCAACAAACAAAAGTTAACCACGGAAGCCGAAGGAAATATTAAAGCCCAGCTTATCTCGTCGGCAAATCTTCCGCATGCTGGTCAGTCTTGTCTTTTCAAACATAAGGAGAGAGTTTCGTATCCCCTCTTTCTAATGAAAGTTATTCAAATAATAATAATGATCTTAAGGAGGCCAACGTCGACTTCAAGTACGTGGTACAGATGGATCCTTATGAAGTAAATAAATGAGCCAAGGCCAACTTCAAACAAGGCGGTCTTCTTTGATGTCATTAGTTTCGGTTCCCTCATGAGAAGATCGACGTTTGTAGCATGTACCTATAAATAAAGTATCAAAACAAAACTCACAGATATCTTTGACACCACCTCTGTTTGGCCAGCAGATTCATGAATGGTTTAATTTCCTTGCTCTATTATTATGAAAAAAGTATGAAAATACCTATAAAGCTTTTTTTTTAAGTATTAAAACTTTAACTTAGATTTCAAATCAGAGATACATTTAGAGCCAGAACTAAAGGCTAGAACTATATCATATAATAACTCGTCTTCTCAGGGCCTTAGCGCCCACAGAGGCCGGGAGCGGGGGCGCGCCAACCCCAGTTTTTTTGGAATTAAATTTTCATTTTTCGTGATCACGTGTTGCAAAGTGACTTTGTGCACCCTCAGTTTTTCAAGGCTTGCTACGGCCCTGCTTCTGCAGGAACAACATTACGAACAAAGTAATCATGTATTCTTCCTCAATATATTTAGGGATGTGCCGTCACTTGGCAATCAAGAAAATGTTACCAGGACAGGCTCTCGTAAATCACACAGTTGACAGGATCCAGCCAATGGACAACCACTTCAACTGCGCAAGCAGGTGTTACTTGGAACAGTCGTGTTTTTCCTATAACTTCTGTGAGGATCACGTCAATGGATCGTTGTGTGAGTTGTTGGACTCTGATCATATTCGTCACGGAGAGCACCTGGTGGAGAAGGCGGGCTGTATTTACTACGGGTCAGAGGTGAGGCGAAGAGAACAGCTTCTTGTTAGTAATCTTTATAAATCTAGCAATCTCGCTGATTGGTTCACGCGCGAACAAGTGGATAATGAACACTTGTATGTCATCGAACAGATTGAGTATCGAGCACACGTCAGGCATTTTAAAATTAAAAATCCTCAATGAAAAAAATCCTGTTAGATATACATTGCCTTCCTTTTCTCTTACGTTGGGTGTAAATTGTCTTAGACACTAATATCCTGTTTCAGACTTCGTGTTCCAGTAATCCCTGCGCTAACCATGCTACATGTCAGGGAGATTTCTCTGGAGAAGACAAACCATATCGCTGTGTCTGTCCACGGGGATTCACAGGACAAAACTGTGAAATTGGTAATTATAGCATCTTTACTTAAGAAATTCATTTCAACCCACTGTTATAATATTGAATATTTTCATATTGAATCTTATACTTATTTTCCAGACATTGACGAATGTTTAACTGAAGTCCACCAATGTCACGTGAATGCCACGTGTACGAATACTATTGGTGGACACAATTGCACGTGCAAAGATGGTTTCCATGGCAATGGAAAAACATGCACAGGTAGGTACTGCATGAGGACCAAGGAAGCTAGCGTGTGCGGCGGGAAAAAGGAAGAGGGGCTTAATATACCACATTTCAGTTTATAAAAAGCCTTACTTTAATTTGCACTGACTGTTTCTCAATTTAGGGGTTCGTAGTTTTCATTTGATGGGTTTATATTTGAATATTGTCATGATTAAGGATCTTACTTATTTTCCAGACATTGACGAATGTTTGACTGAAGTCCACCAGTGTCACGTGAATGCCACGTGCACGAATACTATTGGTGGACACAATTGCACGTGCAAAGATGGTTTCCATGGCAATGGGAAAACATGCACAGGTAGGTACCGCATGAGGACCCAGGAATTTTAGCACGTGCGGGAAGGGGGAGAGGAATTTGATATACCACGTTTGTTAAAACTCAAGGTAAAAAGCACAAGAAGCTTCACTTTATAACTAATTTACACTGACTTTTTTTCATTGATTTAGGGGTTCGTAGTTGTCATTTAGGGGTTTAATTGTGTTAGAGAGGCCGTTAGGGCCGTTAATGATAAGGATGAATCACCCGAGTCCCTCGCCCCACACCACCATATACGCACTGCACATGAACGAAATAAAATGTTATTTCTGTAGATATCGATGAATGCGCAGAAAATCTGCATGACTGTCACGCGAATGCCACGTGCGAAAACGTTGATGATGGGTACTACTGTTCGTGTAATCGTTTTTTCCATGGAAACGGCACGTTTTGTAAATGTAAGTGATCGAATGTTTCTTTCGAATTCATTATTACATCTGAAGTCAGAGCACGACCGACTTAAAGATCGAGTTAGGATTGAGCATGTTAGGTTTTGCAGAGGGAGGAAAACTAGAAAAATCGAAGAAAAACCCTTGAACGAGGGTGAGACTCAATAAACTATGCCCACGTGTGATGCCGAGTTTAGGAATCGAACCCAAGACACCAGAGGTTATAGAAACATGGCCAGTGCACTACTGTGAGTCAAGACGCAGACGCACGGTGCAGCATGGTGCGCAATATTGCAGGCAAAGTTGCTGAATTAGGATCGTTTTCTACTTCAGCAACAAATGTCCCGGCGTAGCTTAACACCACTCATGTATCACTATTCATTGTTCTCAGGGCCCAAGTCATGCGAGGAGCTGAAACCTCTTCTACAAGAGTGAGTAAGAGACTTTTGATGTCTCGCTTTGTACCTGTTTGTTCAGCCGTGTTCATTTGCCGTGATGTTTGTTTCAAAGAAGACACTTTGTTTGTCTAGACCGTTTTCATAAGACTTAATCTTCATATGCCAGTATGAGTTTGGTATTTTTTTATGCATGTTCCACTGAACACAATACAACGGGCGCAGACAAAGCAAAGATAACGGATCAAACAAGCTCTTTATGCTAATAATTGGTCTTTATCTCCATAGCAACGCAGCCTCAGGGATCTACTACCATGAACTCGAGGGGGGTGGGATAGCCAGTGTATTTTGCTCCTATGAGTTATACTCTGAGTGTGGTGCAGGACCGTGGACGCTGGCCATGAAGATTAACGGCACATTGGTAAGAATTCCTTCTCTTATATTATTCCTTTTTAAAATAGTCGTTTGATGAGAGATTGAGAAAAAGAGAGAGAGAGAGAGAGAGAGAGAGAGAGAGAGAGAGAGAGAGAGAGAGAGAGAGAGAGAGAGAGAGAGAGAGAGAGAGAGAGATTATTGGGGGGGGGGGGGGGGGGGGCGCTGAAAGAGCTTTATATGAGGTTCGTGGGCTGGTTTAGGGTGCAGTAAGATAGAATTGACCAACGGAGGGGTGCGTCAATTGTAAAACTATTATCATTAGTTATTTGACCCAGTTCCCTTTTTATTGGGTTTCTTTCTCTAAACAATCCACTGGTAATTTGAATCCTCCTCTAGGACAATTTTGAGTACGACTCAAAACTCTGGGACCAGAAATCAGTGTTCAACCCAGATGGGAGTGATGGTGGACTGTATGAAAAAGAGACAGTATCCCCAGCATACTGGACCACACCCCTGACAAAGCTATGCCTGGGCATGAAGTACAAGAATGTTCTTAAGTGGATCTTGATAAACGTCAACAACGCCTCGTCTCTGTACGATATTATGGCCAATGAGAGTAAGATAACGACTAACCTGGGTGAAGAAAAGTGGAGGTCGTTGCTACCCACGACCTCGTTGGAAAGAAACTGTAACATGTGAGTTTCGTAATGTAACGTAATGTACAAAAATTAAATAACATTTCTTTTACTTCGAACATGCAAGGAATGCTTGCACAGTCTCCTCAGCCAGAAACACATGACTCGGCAGCAGATCGAATTGGAATTTAGAAGTTAATTTTTAATTTGCAGAGGGAGAAAACTGAACCGGCCCTCGAAGCACAGGGAAAAACGACTGTTTTTGGAAGCATGGTATTCCGGTATTCCATAAGTGACACTACATCAGTTAATGAATACGTTCAATTCCCCAATGTGCATGAAACCTTGTTGAATTTAGGTTAGCAGCGCATGAAGGTCGTAGTAGACAACTGAAGCGTTCGATAAAAAAACTAGAAATTTTATTAATCAGTGTCGACCACTTTTTGAATTTATATGTCTAAATACAAAATCCGTCTTCAACTATTCCCCTGTCAATCAGCGTATTTTGTACTGTAGTGTTATCTTGAATTAGTAAGAAAATAATCACCATAAAACAACAACAAATAATAATAGTTTCTTATCCTTATGCCATTTTTTCGTATTGCAAAGTACTGTAACACTGAAAAGCACTATTGTGAGTGGGCTCCCTGTGGAAAGAACATTATTTTGAAGGTAATGTTTTCCCTCTTTTCTCGCAGGGAAGGCTTTAATCTGAGATGTGAAAGTGCGGACACTCCAAACAGGAGACTTCGTTTGGGTTTTTTTGCCAATAACGAAAATGACTGTTTGTCCTGCCAGTCCTATGTTGGTCTGGGTCCTATGGTCAAGCATAGAGACCATGCACCAGCCTGTGGCAATCATCTTGATAAGCGCAACAATTACGCCGCCTTTTGCTATATTATGATCCAATGAATCTTTAGCCAAAACCGAATTAGCTTAAGCAATACATTTGTTTAATGTTGAGGAAAAAAATTGAATTTAGAAATAGTTTGACTTAACTTTTGAATAATAATCAGCTTTTACTTTCAAACATCAAACTAACATCCTAAGCTAAAACTGTGTCATAAACTCTCAGTACGACTTAAATACAAAAACATTTCCTTGTTTTTATCACTGAAAATCAAATATTTCTCTTAACGTACTTGATGGTAATGGTTAATGACTCAGCAAAACATGTGAGAAGAGTTTGTTAATTCTCTCAATTCGATCTGTGAGTTGTGCCCTTACTTTGATCAGCCCCGAGAATGTTTCAGGGTATCGATAAATTTGAAGGCTTTCGTTCTCTAACTTATATAAATAATGTACTGCTTCGTGATATTGCAAAATCCCGTGTTCGATTTTAACCAATAATATGCTCACATTTTAGACAGTTAGTAAGTGCACGAAGATATTGAATATTAATGTCTAATAAAACATAAAATATCGTGGAAACCCATCTCTTATCATTAGTAAAAATTAAATCAACTGGATCTGTCCTCGTTTATCTATGTATAAGCTTGTGACGTCATAAACTAACCACGTGACTCAAAATTGCCTTGAGAAGCAGCCCGGCACCACCTTGGTTGATATGATAAGAGATTTTTAATGAAGAATGCTTTGTATGATCAACCAACATGGTGGCTTTGACGTAATATGCACCCAAAGAATAGTCCGGCACAGGTAGCCCAATTTCACTATCTGGCAGCCATAAATATAATACACGAAAATTCCTTGTTACTAAAATATGAATTGTTTGGAATACAATCACAATTGATATAATTCCATGACATTTCATGTGTCTAGTGCATTTGTTATTTCAACAAAAATAAAAACGAAAAGCGCCTTATTTCATGGTTTTTCTTACCTTCTATATCCCCTCGTGTAAATAAATTGAAAGCTCAAAGTTTCGCCTTGACTCGCCAGTATTCCTAACCACAAAAATGAATCTCTCGGTTGTCCAAATAAAGCGAAACATCGTCCAGGACTAGATTGATAATTAATCTCACTTCTATATCAGTTTCATACTCAAGCGAGCACGTCTTCTGGAGATATCAAGAATAATTTACTTCGTATTTACGAGACCACTTGAGGCTCGAAGCCAACACTCACTGCCGCTTCCACAGGCAGCCCAATCTCATTATCTTGCAATAGAGATGTAGCTCGACAACATGCCATAAATACACGAAAATAATTCGTGGTTACCAAAATATGGGTTGTTTGGATAGTTTCTTTAGAATGCAAGAATTTTCGCGTATTTATTGCTTGTTGTCGAGCTATCTATTCCACTTTACCAGATAATGGGATTGGGCTGCCTGTGGTCTTAATGGATAAAAGGAAAAATTCCTACCAAAATCCCATTGTCGATATATCGTGGTTGAGTGATCACGCACAAAGCATTTCAAATACCGGTATGTACTACACAGGGTTTTACTGAGTACATCTCGGTATGTATATAATGAATAAATATAATATATATCTTTACATCTTATCTGTGTAACCAAGTTGTCTTACTTTCATTGTTTTTGTATAGTAATTGTTGTACTAGAATGTGAAATAGAAAATATATAATAAAGATATGTATTAAAAAATTCTAGAATTCTAGATGGGAAGCTTGTCACAATCCAAACGCAAAGTTATTTTGGAAAAAGATCATAAAACGCAAGAGAATTACCAGTTTTTCTTGAATTTTTGTTTTTGTTGGGGCATTTCTTTGATTTTGTCCAGGTGATATTCATTCTATGTTAGATGCATTCTGCTTGATAAGCAGCCCCAGTCATTAGGAGTTCATTCAGGCCGTTGAAGAGTCTTTAGTAATTGATTAAAAGCTCTTTAATTCTCGAATTTCTGGTGTTGATCGTTTTTAATATTCAGAACTTCACTGACTTCACTTCACTTTTATAACGGCGACCCAAATGAAATTTAAAGTCTGTTCCTGAAATCTAAAGCTAAAAACAATAAGTGTTTTGTAGCGTCAGAAAACAAGTACTTCTTTTCATACTAAAATGCTAATTAAAGAAACAAATGTGCTGAATGACACGCATGCGCAGAGGATTTCTTCACAGCTTCTTCCTCGACGCTTTCCATTCACCTGTCGGTGTCCAAGGATGTCTTGGACGATGGAGTTCTTCGACAAAGTGATGGCTGGTTTTATTCTTACTCTTCTGGCGATGATCTCTCATTCTGAAGGTATGTTGAACAAATTAATGTCTTTTTTATTAGACAGATAACTTTTTTCATCGTTTCACTGCATTTTACTTTATGTAAATCTTCTCCTCAAAGACTATTCGCCTTTGTTTCTACCACTTGGAGATTTTTTGGATTCTTTTATTGATAATTTTTACTTGTTTTGAATAATTTTTTGCTTGCCAACTGGTATTACATTTGCTGTAAACAAATGATTGCTAATCTCTTCTGTCGTTTTTGCGTGTTTTTAAACTTTTGAGTATAATTTACTGATCGTGATGCTAAATTAAATAAAAAAACTGCTGTACACCCAGTAAATACACCGTGCAATGAATAGATGTTTCTAATTTATTTGGATAGAAAAGAGATACTAAATAGTATTATATTATTTTATTAGCGACCCAATAAATATATATATATATATATTATTATTATTATTATTATTATTATTATTATTATTATTATTATTATTATTATTATTATTATTATTATTATTATTATACTAAATACGTGCATTGAACAACTAATTCTTGAGTTATCCGGTAACTTTTGGAATAACTTGCTATCGATTAACTGAAAAAAAAAAGAATAAATAATAAATGATGAAACGAGTGAGTGGATGAATGAATATTTGATAGATGAAATTCAAAATGATGAAACTTTCTTCAGTGCTAATACAACTCACCAGTCTATCTATTCATAAGTTTCCATTAAACAATGACGTGTAGAGTGCCCCAAAGTTTTCTAAAAGTTTTCGGACCCCCCAATTTTATCGTACCATCACACTGTGTTAGGAACATTGGAGTTGTCTTTGACAGCTCTTTTTGCTTAGATAGACACATTATTTAACTGTGCAAGTCAGCCTTTTATTATCTTAGATCTATATCTAAATCTCGTATCAGAGGATATTTAAGTCTAGAAACCACTAAGGTATTAATTAATGCTTTTGTTATTTCTCGCCTAGATAACTGTAACGCGCTTTTATATGGTTCACCACAATATCTGACTAAGCGAATACAGAATGTATTTAATTGTGCAGCTAGATTAATTACGTTTTCACATAATTACGATCACGTCACCCCAATTTTGATGAAATTACACTGGTTGCCAGGTGATCATCGTATCACTTTTAAGATTCTACTTATAACATATAAAGTACTTAATGGTATGGCACCAGAATGTCTCGTAGCTTTACTGGAACGCTATGTTCCTCGTCGCAACTTGCGATCTTCCTCCAAGCTCTTTATATAATCTTAAAACGTATGGTTTGCGCACTTTTTCAGTCTGTGCCCCCAGACTTTGGAATAGTATTTCTTTTGATATAAGAAATAGTAGTTCTAACAGCATTTTCAAGAAAAGGCTTAAAACTTACCTATTCAAACAGGCTTATTTTATAGATTAATCACTTTTCTTTATTAACTATGTTGTAACTGTCCTTATTTTATAGTCACTCTTTATAATTGTTTCAGTTTTTAAACTTAAAAGCTTTACTTTATTATGTTTATTTTTAGTTTGGCATGATGTTGTGAAGCGTATTTGGACTTTTAGAATTTACGCTATACAAATAAAGTATTATTATTATTATTATTATTATTATTATTATTATTATTATTATTATTATTATTATTATTATTATTATTATTATTTCAAAGTAAAAAACAGTAGTCAGCAAACAAAAATAACCAAGGAAACCAAATGATTTATTTTTTCCAATTGTGTCATTAATATTAAAGCCCAGCCTGTCTCGTCAGCAATTCTTCCGCATGCTGGTCAATGGATCAAACTTTAATTTTCAAACATAAGGAAAGAGTTTTTTTACTGATTTTCAAAGCACCGTTTCACTCTTTTTCTCCACGGATTTTGTGCAATAGCCCACTTTCGATATTTTGGTTGAGTGATCACGCACATGCAAAGCAGTTCAAGACGAAGCTCCGGGGAAACAATAGAGTACAATTAATATACTCTTTCGTTTCCCCCGAGGCTCGCCTTGAATTTCTTTGTGCGTGATCACTCAACCAGAATATCGAAAGTGGGCTATTTCTTTTGTATTTTTTTTAACAACTTGGTAACAATGTAATTTTGAAAGAACACTTTTATATCCTCTGCAAATATTGCTTTTTATGTTTTGTTATCATTACCATAAAATCACTCGAGAACTCACCGGGGAGTACCGGGGAGTAGTAGTATTATGTGCATGGCACGACCCGGGTTTTTGATTGGCAAGTGATGGGCAAGTGATGGGCAGGTTGTTTATGCGTTGTCATGGTGGCCAGTGACGTACTAGATTCGTTAATTATTCATGACTGTATTATTGTTGGGCAAGTTTGAGCAATGTTTTCAATAAACACTATTTAAGTCGCCAAAAAATACATCTTTCGAAAACTGCATAGCTAGCAAAAACGATAGACTACAAGATGACAAGAATACCAATATCTGAAAATACCAATCGTGTCGATGAAGTCGATTTGTTTGAAAGAGATAGCTTGAATTCATTTTGATAACGAACTCAGTACTGTTGAAAAAGTTCAAACACATGGTCTAATACATTGGAAACCAATTAATCTATTGTCCTAGTACAGCAAGTCTAGACCCGACTATCATATCCAACACAATACAATTATTGACTCATAAACGACAAACAATAAGACCTACGAAGTTCTACCTAATTATTCAGATTAGAACTATATCATATAATAACTAGTCTTATCAGGGCCTTAGCGCCCACAGAGGCCGGGAGCGGGGGCGCGCCACCTCCGGTTTTTTTGGAATTAAATTTTCATTTTTCGTGATCACGTGTTGCAAAGTGACTTTGTGCACCCTACGTTTTTCAAGGCTTGCTACGGCCCTGCTTCTGCAGGAACAACTTTACGAACAAAGTAATCAGAGTCAATGTATTCTTCCTCAATATATTTAGGGATGTGCCGTCACTTGGCAATCAAGAAAATGTTACCAGGACAGGCTCTCGTAAATCACACAGTTGAAAGTATTCAACCAATGGACAACCACCTCAACTGCGCAAACAGGTGTTACTTGGAACAGTCGTGTTTTTCCTATAACTTCTGTGAGGATCACATCATTGGATTGTTGTGTGAGTTGTTGGACTCTGATCATATTCGTCACGAAGAGCACCTGGTGGAGAAGGCGGGCTGTATTTACTACGGGTCAGAGGTGAGGCGAAGAGAACAGCTTCTTGTTAGTAATCTTTATAAATCTAGCAATCTCGCTGATTGGTTCACGCGCGAACAAGTGGATAATGAACACTTATTTGTCATGCCAATAATTGAGTCCGTAGAGTGGATTTCGAACAGTTACCACAAATTGAGTATCGAGCACACGTCAGGCATTTTAAAATTAAAAATCCTCAATGAAAAAAAAATCCTAATAGATATTCATTGCCTTCCTTTTCTCTTATGTTGGGTGTAAATTGTCTTAGACACTAATATTCTGTTTCAGACTTCGTGTTCCAGTAATCCCTGCGCTAACCATGCTACATGTCAGGGAGATTTCTCTGGAGAAGACAAACCATATCGTTGTGTCTGTCCACGGGGAATCACAGGACAAAACTGTGAAATTGGTAATTATAGCATCTTTACTTAAGAAATTCATTTCAACCCACTGTTATAATATTGAATATTTTCATCACGAATCTTATACTTATTTTCCAGACATTGACGAATGTTTAACTGAAGTCCACCAATGTCACGTGAATGCCACGTGCACGAATACTATTGGTGGACACAATTGCACGTGCAAAGATGGTTTCCATGGCAATGGAAAAACATGCACAGGTAGGTACTGCATGAGGACCAAGGAAGCTAGCGTGTGCGGCGGGGAAAAGGAAGAGGGGCTTAATATACCACATTTCAGTTTATAAAAAGCCTTACTTTAATTTGCACTGACTGTTTCTCAATTTAGGGGTTCGTAGTTTTCATTTGATGGGTTTATATTTGAATATTGTCATGATTAAGGATCTTACTTATTTTCCAGACATTGACGAATGTTTGACTGAAGTCCACCAATGTCACGTGAATGCCACGTGTACGAATACTATTGGTGGACACAATTGCACGTGCAAAGATGGTTTCCAAGGCAATGGAAAAACATGCACAGGTAGGTACTGCATGAGGACCCAGGAAGCTAGCGTGTGCGGCGGGAAAAAGGAAGAGGGGTTTAAAATACCACATTTCAGTTTATAAAAAGCCTTACTTTAATTTGCACTGACTGTTTCTCAATTTAGGGGTTCGTAGTTATCATTTAATGAGTTTAAATTTGGAGATTATAATGACGAAGGATCTTACTTGTTTTTCCAGACATTAACGAATGTTTAACTGGAGTCCACCAGTGTCACGTGAATGCCACGTGCACGAATACTATTGGTGGACACAATTGCACGTGCAAAGATGGTTTCCATGGCAATGGGAAAACATGCACAGGTAGGTACCGCATGAGGACCCAGAAATTTTAGCACGTGCGGGAAGGGGGAAGAGGAATTTGATATACCACGTCTGTTAAAACTCAAGGTAAAAAGCACAAGAAGCTTCACTTTATAACTAATTTACACTGACTTTTTTTCATTGATTTAGGGGTTCGTAGTTGTCATTTAGGGGTTTATTTGTGTTAGGGAGGCCGTTAAGGAATAAGGATGAATCACCCGAGTCCCTCATCCCACACCACCATATACGCACTGCACATGAACGAAATAAAATGTTATTTCTGTAGATATCGATGAATGCGCAGAAAATCTGCATGACTGTCACGCGAAAGCCACGTGCGAAAACGTTGTTGATGGGTACTACTGTTCGTGTAATCGTTTTTTCCATGGAAACGGCACGTTTTGTAAATGTAAGTGATCGAATGTTTCTTTCGAATTCATTATTACATCTAAAGTCAGAGCACTACTGACTTAAAGATCGAGTTAAGATTCAGCATATTAGGTTTTGCAGAGGGAGGAAAACTAGAAAAATCGGAGAAAAATCCTTGAATCGAGGGTGAGACTCAATAAACTATGCCCACGTGTGATGCGGAGTTTAGGAATCGAACCCAAGACACCAGAGGTTAGAACCTTGGTCAGTGCACTACTGTGAGTCAAGACGCAGACACACGGTGCAGCATGGTGCGCAATATTGCAGGCGAAGTTGCTGAATTAGGATCGTTTTCTTCTTCAACAACAAATGTCCCGGCGTAGCTTAACACCACTCATGTATCACTATTCATTGTTCTCAGGGCCCAAGTCATGCAAGGAGCTGAAACCTCTTCTACCAGAGTGAGTAAGAGACTTTTGATGTCTCGCTTTGTACCTGTTTGTTCAGCCGTGTTCATTTGCCGTGATGTTTGTTTGAAAGAAGACACTTTGTTTGTCTAGACCGTTTTCATAAGACATAATCTTCATATGCCAGTATGAGTTTGGTATTTTTTTATGCATGTTCCACTGAACACAATACAACGGGCGCAGACAAAGCAAAGATAACGGATCAAACAAGCTCTTTATGCTAATAATTGGTCTTTATCTCCATAGCAACGCAACCTCAGGGATCTACTACCATGAACTCGAGGGGGGTGGGATAGCCAGTGTATTTTGCTCCTATGAGTTATACTCTGAGTGTGGTGCAGGACCGTGGACGCTGGCCATGAAGATTGACGGCACATTGGTAAGAATTCCTTCTCTTATATTATTCCTTTTTAAAATAGTCGTTTGATGAGAGATTGAGAAAAAGAGAGAGAGAGAGAGAGAGAGAGAGAGAGAGAGAGAGAGAGAGAGAGAGAGAGAGAGAGAGAGAGAGAGAGAGAGAGAGAGAGAGAGAGAGAGATTATTGGGGGGGGGGGGGGGGGGGGGCGCTGAAAGAGCTTTATATGAGGTTCGTGGGCTGGTTTAGGGTGCAGTAAGATAGAATTGACCCACGGAGGGGTGGGTCAATTGTAAAACTATTGTCATTAGTTATTTGACCCAGTTCCCTTTTTATTGGGTTTCTTTCTCTAAACAATCCACTGGTAATTTGAATCTTCCTCTAGAAAAATTTCACGTACGACTCGAATCTCTGGGACCAGAAATCAGTATTCAACTCAGATGGGAGTGACGGTGGACTGAATGATGAAGAGACAGTATCCCCAGCATACTGGACCACACCCCTGACAAAGCTATGCCTGGGCATGAAGTACAACAATGTTCTTAACTGGATCTTGATAAACGTCAACGCCATGTCTCTGTACGATGTTATGGCCAACCAGATGGTAATAACGACTACCCTGGGTAAAGAAAAGTGGAGATCGTTGCTACCCACGACCTCGTTGGAAACAAACTGTAACATGTGAGTTCCGTAATGTTATGTAATGTACAAAAATTAAATAACATTTCTTTTACTTCGAACATGCAAGGAATGCTTGCACAGTCTCCCAAGTCAGAGACGCATGGCTAAAGCGCTCGGCAGCAGATCAAATTGGAATTTAGAAGTTCAGTTAATTCTTAATTTTCAGAGGGAGAAAACTGAACCGGCCCTCGAAGCACAGGGAAAAACGACTGTTTTTGGAAGCATGGTATTCCGGTATTCCATAAGTGACACTACATCAGTTAATGAATACGTTCATTTCCCCAATGTGCATGAAACCTTGTTGAATTTAGGTTAGCAGCGCATGAAGGTCGTAGTAGACAACTGAAGCGTTCGATAAAAAAACTAGAAATTTTATTAATCAGTGTCGACCACTTTTTGAATTTATATGTCTAAATACAAAATCCGTCTTCAACTATTCCCCTGTCAATCAGCGTATTTTGTACTGTAGTGTTATCTTGAATTAGTAAGAAAATAATCACCATAAAACAACAACAAATAATAATAGTTTCTTATCCTTATGCCATTTTTTCGTATTGCAAAGTACTGTAACACTGAAAAGCACTATTGTGAGTGGGCTCCCTGTGGAAAGAACATTATCTTTAATGTAATGTTTTCCCTCTTTTCTCGCAGGGAAGGCTTTAATCTGAGATGTGAAAGTGCGGACTATCCAAACAGGAGACTTCGTTTGGGTTTTTTTGCCAAAAACGAAAATGACTGTTTGTCCTGTCAGTCCTATGTTGGTCTGGGTCCTATGGTGAGGCATATAGACTATGCACCAGCCTGTGGCAATCATCGTAATCAGAACAACAATTACGCCGCCTTTTGCTATATTATGATCCAATGAATCTTTACCCAAAACCGAATTAGCTTAAGCAATACATTTTTTGAATGTTGAGGAAAAAATTGTTAAATACATCGTAGAAAAAAAGGCAGAAATTGAAATTAGAAATAGTTTGACTTAACTTTTGAAGAATAATCAGCTTTTACTTTCAAAGATCAAACTAACATCCTAAGCTAAAACTGTGTCATAAACTCTCAGTACAACTTAAATACAAAAACATTTCCTTGGTTTTATCACTGAAAATCAAATATTTCTCTTAACGTACTTGATGGTAATGGTTAATGACTCAGCAAAACATGTGAGAAGAGTTTGTTAATTCTCTCAATTCGATCTGTGAGTTGTGCCCTTACTTTGATCAGCCCCGAGAATGTTTCAGGGTATCGATAAATTTGAAGGTTTTCGTTCTCTAACTTATATAAATAATGTACTGCTTCGTGATATTGCAAAATCCCGTGTTCGATTTTAACCAATAACATGCTCAAATTTTAGACAGTTAGTAAGTGCACGAAGATATTGAATATTAATGTCTAATAAAACATAAAATATCGTGGAAACCCATCTCTTATCATCAGTAAAAATTAAATCAACTGGATCTGTCCTCGTTTATCTATGTATAAGCTTGTGACGTCATAAACTAACCACGTGACTCAAAATTGCCTTGAGAAGCAGCCACCACCTTGGTTGATATGATATGAGAATTTGAATGAAGAATGCTTTGTATAGCCCACCAACATGGTGGCTATGACGTAACATGCACCCAAGGAATAGTCCGGCACAGGTAGCCCAATTTCACTATCTGACAGCCATAAATATAATACACGAAAATTCCTTGTTACTAAAATATGAATTGTTTGGAATACAATCACAATTGATATAATTCCATGACATTTCATGTGTCTAGTGTATTAGTTATTTCAACAAAAATAAAAACAAAAAGCGCCTTATTTCATGGTTTTTCTTACCTTCTATATCCCCTCGTGTAAATAAATTGAAAGCTCAAAGTTTCGCCTTGACCCGCCAGTATTCCTAACCTCAAAAACGATCTCTCGGTTGTCCAAATAAAGCGAAACATCGTCCAGGACTAGATTGATAATTAATCTCACTTCTATATCAGTTTCATACTCAAGCGAGCACGTCTTCTGGAGATATCAAGAATAATTTACTTCGTATTTACGAGACCACTTGAGGCTCGAAGCCAACACTCACTGCCGCTTCCACAGGCAGCCCAATCTCATTATCTGGCAATAGACATGTAGCTCGACAACATGCCGTAAATACACGTAAATAATTCGTGGTTACCAAAATATGGGTTGTTTGGATAGTTTCTTTAGAATGCAAGAATTTTCGCGTATTTATTGTTTGTTATCGAGCTATCTATTCCACTTTACCAGATAATGGGATTGGGCTGCCTGTGGTCTTAATGGATAAAAGGAAAAATTCCTACCAAAATCCCATTGTCGATATATTGTGGTTGAGTGATCACGCACAAAGCATTTCAAATACCGGTATGTACTACACAGGGTTTTACTGAGTACATCTCGGTATGTATATAATGAATAAATATAATATATATCTTTACATCTTCTCTGTGTAACCTAGTTATCTTACTTTCATTGTTTTTGTAAAGTAATTGTTGTACTAGAATGCAAAATAGAAAATATATAATAAAGATATGTATATGAAACGCAAAGTTATTTTGAAAAACGATCATACAACGCAAGAGAATTACTAGTTTTTCTTGGAATTTTTTTTGCATTTTTTAGGGCATTTCTTTGATTTTGTCCAGGTGATATTCATTCTTATTTAGATGATAAGCAGCCCCAATCATTAGGAGTTCATTCAGGCCGTTAAAGAGTTTTTAGTAATTGATTAAAAGCTCTTTAAGACAGTAAACTCTATTCTCGAATTTCTGGTGTTGATCGTTTTTAATATTCAGAACTTCACTGACTTCACTTCACTTTTATAACGGCGACCCAAATGAAATTTAAAGTCTGTTCCTGAAATCTAAAGCTAAAAACAATAAGTGTTTTGTAGCGTCAGAAAACGAGTACTTCTTTTCATACTAAAATGTTAATCAAAGAAACAAATGTGCTGAACGCATGCGCAGAGGATTTCTTCACAGTTTCTTTCTCGACGCTTTTCATTCACCTGTCGGTGTTCGTAATCCAAGGATGTCTTGGACGATGGAGTTCTTCGACAAAGTGTTGGCTGGTTTTATTCTTACTCTTCTGACGATGATCTCTCATTCTGAAGGTATGTTGAACAAAATATGCCTTTTTTTTAGACAGACAACATTTTCATCGTTTCCCTGCATTTCACTTCACCATTTGCAAACTTTCTCACCAAAGACAAGTATTCTATATATTTTTTAAAATTGTTGTCAACTGATGTTTAACGCTTCCCGTAAACAATTGATTGCAAATTCGTTCACTTCTGTCATTTTTGTACATTTTGTCGTGTTTTTAAACTTTTGATGACAATTTTGCATTTTGATGTTGAGTTAGATAAAATTTCAATGATGTACTCCAAGTAAATACACCGTTGCCATGACAATGTTTTTGATTTAAGTTGGATACAGGAAAAAATATTTAATATCGTTTTTAATTCTTTAAGCAGTTGATTGCAAATTTATTCTCTTCTCTTGGTTTTTACATATTTTGATGTTAGATTTTTTATACACTTTTGATGATTATTTTGCGTTATGATGTTAAATTAGATAAAATACCACAGTATACTCCCAGTAAATACACCGTGAAATGAATATAACGGTTTCTAAATTAGATTGGAAGGAGAAGAGATATTTAATACGCGAGTTTTCCAGTTTTACTGAATTCTTGAGTTACCCAAGAGTTTTTGGTATAACTTGCTATCGATTAAAAATGTATAAATAACAAATGATGAAACGAGAGATAGATGAAATTCAGGATGATGAAGCTCTCTTCAGTGCTGATTCAACTCACCAGTTTATCTATTCATAAGTTTCCATTAAACTATGACATGTGGAGTGCCCCAAGTTTTCAAACGTTTTCGGACCCCCCACTTTCAAAGTAAAATAGTCAACAAACAAAAGATAACCACGGAAGCCGAAGGATATATATATGTTTCCCAATTTTCTCCTCAATATTAAAGCCCAGCTTGTCTTGTCAGCAATTCTTCCGCATGCTGGTCAGTCTTGTCTTTTCAAACATAAGGAGAGAGTTTAGCATTCTCTCTTCCTAATGAAAGTCATTCAAATAATAATAATGATCTTAAGGAGGCCAACGTCGACTTCACGTACGTGGTACAGATGGATCCTTATGAAGTAAATAAATGAGCCAAGGCCAAGTTCAAACAAGGTGGTCTTCTTTGATGTCATTAGTTTAGGTTCGGTAATGAGAAGATCGACGTTTGTAGCATGTACCTATAAATAAAGTATCAAAACAAGACTCGCAGATATCCACTAGACAAAAAATAATTGATAAATAACGAAAGTGAGACGTTTTTTTCTGTTTTATATATTGACAGAGTATATGAGAGTCTCACAAGGACTTATTTAGTTTGTTCCAAGTCCTGGCACTGAGCAAAATTCAAAGCTCACCAATGACACCACCTCTGTTTAGCAAGCAGATTTATGAATGGTATAATTTTCTTACTCTAGTATTATGAAAAAAGTATGAAAATATATAAAGCTTTTTTTCAAGTATAAAAACTTTAAATTAGATTTCAAATCAGAGATACATTTAGAGGCAGAACTATAGGCTAGAACTATATCATATAATAACTCGTCTTCTCAGGGCCTTAGCGCCCACAGAGGCCGGGAGCGGGGGCGCGCCAACCCCAGTTTTTTTGGAATTAAATTTTCATTTTTCGTGATCACGTGTTGCAAAGTGACTTTGTGCACCCTCAGTTTTTCAAGGCTTGCTACGGCCCTGCTTCTGCAGGAACAACATTACGAACAAAGTAATCATGTATTCTTCCTCAATATATTTAGGGATGTGCCGTCACTTGGCAATCAAGAAAATGTTACCAGGACAGGCTCTCGTAAATCACACAGTTGACAGGATCCAGCCAATGGACAACCACTTCAACTGCGCAAGCAGGTGTTACTTGGAACAGTCGTGTTTTTCCTATAACTTCTGTGAGGATCACGTCAATGGATCGTTGTGTGAGTTGTTGGACTCTGATCATATTCGTCACGGAGAGCACCTGGTGGAGAAGGCGGGCTGTATTTACTGGGGGTCAGAGGTGAGGCGAAGAGAACAGCTTCTTGTTAGTAATCTTTATAAATCTAGCAATCTCGCTGATTGGTTCACGCGCGAACAAGTGGATAATGAACACTTGTATGTCATGCGAATAATTGACTCAGTAGAGCGGATTTCGAACAGATTGAGTATCGAGCACACGTCAGGCATTTTAAAATTAAAAATCCTCAATGAAAAAACTCCTGTTAGATATACATTGCTTCCCTTTTCTCTTATGTTGGGTGTAAATTGTCTAATACCCCACTCACACCTAAACCTGTTTAGTTAAACTGAGTTTTTATTAAACAAAATGTTTAGAGACTAGAAAGCTTCAATGTAATTATTTTATCTCTAATCTGTTCAGTACAATATGAAGGATAGTTTATATGTATTATTTCATCAAAGAGTGAACAATGTTTGTAAATAATTTTCTAAACATGTTTAGTTAAACAACTTTAAAACATGCTTAAGCTATAGTGTGAACGGGGTATTAGACACTAATATTCTGTTTCAGACTTCGTGTTCCAGTAATCCCTGCGCTAACCATGCTACATGTCAGGGAGATTTCTCTGGAGAAGACAAACCATATCGCTGTGTCTGTCCACGGGGAATCACAGGACAAAACTGTGAAATTGGTAATTATAGCATCTTTACTTAAGAAATTCATTTCAACCCACTGTTATAATATTGAATATTTTCATCACGAATCTTATACTTATTTTCCAGACATTGACGAATGTTTAACTAAAGTCCACCAGTGTCACGTGAATGCCACGTGCACGAATACTATTGGTGGACACAATTGCACGTGCAAAGATGGTTTCCATGGCAATGGAAAAACATGCACAGGTAGGTACTGCATGAGGACCAAGGAAGCTAGCGTGTGCGGGAAGGGGAAAAAGGAAGAGGAGTTTAAAATACAACACTTATGTTTATAAGAAGCCTTACTTCAATTTGCACTGACTGTTTCTAAATTTAGGGGTTCGTAGTTGTCATTTAATGAGTTTAAATTTGAAGATTATTATGACGAAGGAGATCTTACTTGTTTTTCCAGATATTGACGAATGCTTCACTAGAGTCCACCAGTGTCACGTGAATGCTACGTGTACGAATACTATTGGTGGACACAATTGCACGTGCAAAGATGGTTTCCATGGGAATGGAAAAAAATGCACAGGTAGGTACCGCATGAGGACCAAGGAATTTTAGCACGTGCGGGAAGGGGGGGGGGGGGAGGAATTTGATATACCACGTCTGTTAAAACTCAAGGTAAAAAACGCAAGAAGCTTTACTTTATAACTAATTTACACTGACGTTTTTCCATTGATTTAGGGGTTCGTAGTTGTCATTTAGGGGTTTATTTGTGTTAGGGAGGCCGTTAGGGAATAAGGATGAATCACCCGAGTCCCTCACCCCACACCACCATATAAGCACTGCACATGAACGAAATAAAACATGTTATTTCTGTAGATATCGATGAATGCGCAGAAAATCTGCATGACTGTCACGCGGACGCCACGTGCGAAAACGTTGATGATGGGTACTACTGTTCGTGTAATCCTTTTTTCTATGGAAACGGCACGTTTTGTAAATGTAAGTAATCGAATGTTTCTTTCGAATTCATTATTACATCTAAAGTCAGAGCACTACTGACTTAAAGATCGAGTTAAGATTGAGCATGTTAGGTTTTGCAGAGGGAGGAAAACTAGAAAAATCGGAGAAAAATCCTTGAATCGAGGGTGAGACTCAATAAACTATGCCCACGTGTGATGCGGAGTTTAGGAATCGAACCCAAGACACCAGAGGTTAGAAACATTGCCAGTGCACTACTGTGAGTCAAGACGCCGACACACGGTGCAGCATGGTGCGCAATATTGCAGGCGAAGTTGCTGAATTAGGATCGTTTTCTACTTCAGCAACAAATGTCCCGGCGTAGCTTAACACCACTCATATATCACTATTCATTGTTCTCAGGGCCCAAGTCATGCAAGGAGCTGAAACCTCTTCTACAAGAGTGAGTAAGAGACTTTTGATGTCTCGCTTTGTACCTGTTTGTTATACTAATAATTGGTCTTTATCTCCATAGCAACGCAGCCTCAGGGATCTACGACCATGAACTCGAGGGGGGTGGGATAGCCAGTGTATTTTGTTCCTATGAGTCATACTCTGAGTGTGGTGCAGGACCGTGGACGCTGGCCATGAAGATTGACGGCGCATTAGTAAGAATTCCTTCTCGTTAATTACTCCTTTAACAGTCGTTTGATGAGAGAGCGAGAAAAAGAGAGAAAGGTTTAGGGTACATTAAGATAGAATTGACCCACGGAGGGGTGCGTCAATTGTAAAACTAATAAAACTATGGTCATTAGTTATTTGACCCAGTTCCCTTTTTATTGGGTTTCTTTCTCTAAACAATCCACTGGTAATTTGAATCCTCCTCTAGAACAATTTCAGGTACGACTCGAATCTCTGGAGCCAAAAATCAGTATTCAACTCAGATAGGAGTGTCGGTGGACTGGATGATGAAGAGACAGTATCCCCAGCATACTGGACCACACCCCTGACAAAGCTATGTCTGGGTATGAAGTACAAAAGTGTTCTTAAGTGGATCTTGATAAACGTCAACACCTCGTCTCTGTACGATATTATGGCCAATGAGAGAAAGATATCGACTAACCTGGGTGAAGCAAAGTGGAGATCGCTGCTATCCACGACCTCGTTGCAGTTAAACTGTAACATGTAAGTAGTGATATTATTAAACCTTTTGGAAAATAGAAGATAGCCCATTAAAACAAATTTAAGACAAATAAACTAGAATCCCTTTCTCTTTACTAATCTAAAAACATTTTGCTAGCTGGAGTGGTTCAGTCGGTGGTGGTCACGGTGGTGGTCACGGTGGTGGTCATTAATTATTGCGGAGATTATTGTACGTTATGATGCCTTTCCGGAAATTGTTTCCTATTTTAGACCACTCGTCATTTCCTTGAGTATTGTTTTGTTGTTTGCAAGATACATACCAGGTGATCTCCCTTCTCTCAGGCTGAAGGAATTAGCCAATCAGAGGACATTTTGTTCGTGGCTCAATGTTTCTAGTTCCAGGTTTTCGGCTCGATTTACAACAGCTTTTGCTCGAAAATAAAGAAAATAAAACTCATCGTTGGAAAGATTCACCAAATACCTTTTAGAAAAAGCATATTTCTTCATTGTTGGTGGAAAATATTTCATTTTGACAAGAGACAATAGAAAATACTTGGAAATTTTCGCTATGACAAACAATGCGTTGCGCGCCTAGATTCTAAATCACCTGGTATGCGATATGTTTTCATAATCATGATTGATACATATATTAGCCTCAAATACATAAATTATTCGGACTTTCAACAAATGGGGCGTTTTCATCGAACAGTCCTTTAAACGTTAAGTTTTCAAATGTGCAATAAGTTTTGAAGAAATGTAATTATTATATTGTACTTAGCTTTGAGATTCATTATATATAGAAGTTTTAGGTAGTTTTAGGCATTTGATTAAATTTTAGGGTTTTTCTTTTCTGTTTTAATTTTTTTGAGGTCCTTTTTGAAAATCATTTTTAGTGAAAAAGGCTCCTCAATAAAGATTATTATCGCAGTAAATAACATCTGTATATATGCGGGCATACTTAACAGTTAGTCCTCGAGTCCGAATGGTCTACGAGTCAATAGCCCATGAGGCCGAAGGCCGACTCATAGGCCATGAGGGCGAGAGGTCTAATTGTTTTAGTAAAAACCTACTAATCGGTCCAATAAAAGGATGCAAAAAGTTTTGTATTTTGCTTTAAATATATATTTTTTGGTTTACAAAACCGGCGCTTTTCGCTACTAGAGGTCTATCACTAATAGACCCCTAGTAGCTCAGCCAATCACAGGGCTCGATTGGTGATAGACCATAAGTAGGTTTTTTCTAATATCTAATAGCCACATAGGGCACCCTACACGTAACCTATGTGCTATATATTTGGAAAACCTGAAACTAAAATCTTACTTATTAAAAAAAAAAACTTATGGATAAACAAACTATACTAAAAGATGAATCCACCTTAAAAAAACCTAAACTAAAAATAAATAATACTAAAATATAAAGAATAGTGTTGTAGGTACTGACGAAATACCCATACATTTTCTATTAAATTTACCCACTTAATACGGACACTGTACTGGTTAATACGGCCAACGGCCACTTTTTTATGACCCGATTGTCAGACTGCCATACAAAGTTAACCTCATATTACGGACACTGGTTATCTACGCTGTATATTTTGAACTGTCGCCAATAGGTACTAAAAGAGCGGCGTTAGTGAATGAAAGCTTTCTTTAGCCTAAATACGATTGCCGACTGTGTTCCGTCCGTTGTCTGGCCTTTCATGATGTTAGTTGAACACTAACAATGTTTTCAAAAGCGGGCCGTTTTCACGTTTTTGACTTTTTAGATGTCGATGCTTTACTGCAATCGTTGCTTATGGGCTTCTTCCTCTTTGAAGTGTTTGTCCGACATTGTATCCTTTATTTATTGTGCTGTATCAATAAAGCACGCAGCTGTGACGTATATACTGTAAATTTTGAAAGCCCGCTTAATTATTATTATCATTATTATTGTTATTATTAATATTATTATTATTATTATTATTATTATTATTATTATTATTATCCTCAGGGAAGGATTCAACCTGAAATGCGCACGGAAACTTCGCTTGGGTTATTTTAATAACCAAGAGCAAGACTGCAATTCCTGTGACTCATACATTGGGTTTGGCTCTAATTGGGAAACAGTTTGTGGGAATTACGCGGCAGGCAGGCTTCAAGCTGATGAAGGATTTCTGAATATTCCTGCATTTTGTTATATACTCATACAGTAATGTATGAGGCAAGTCCAAAGGTGCCCATCCCCTCCCCCTGGGGAAACCGGGGGGGGGGGGGGAGTGATGTATTTTAAGTTTATAGAAAGCAACAAGTTGTATGTTTTTATTTGTAAAAAAAGAACGAAGGGACGAACGAACGAACGGACGGACGGACTGACGGACGGACGTATTTGATCAGGTGAATGAGTCTTCAGTTGATACTGGATCAAACACTGAATATCAAGACACTGATCAAAAAAGGAATGATAACCAATCAGAGTCCAGTGTGAGGCCTTTATTTTCATTTTATACCTATGCCGTAAAACATCGGAATTAGGAATCTTTTTAGACTTATGAAGAGAGTGAAAGATTAGATTACTTAACATGAGAACCTATGGATGTCGAGCACGGGACCCCGGCTCACTAGTTTGATAAAATCCACATCCCTTAATCGTAGTATTTTCAGTTAGTAAATAACACTTTTTATTGTATTTAGTAGGCCAGCCGTTTATCTTTGCTGAGTCGTAATTGTTTACCCAAATAAAGTTGATGAGCAGAAGGATTATTATCATTATTATTATTATTACTGCTGCTCCTACTCATACAGCTCATATGACCCTCATACCTATAGACCGGCCCAAAGGCGTGACGTCAAAGCAGTTGAATATGAGGGGGGGGGAGGGGAGGCAATTCCAAACTCCTGAGAATTGGAAACCTATTGTTTTGTCTTCCGAAATGCTGCAAGTGGTCTATATATCCAAACAACCAAGAATGCAGATGCGCAAACTCGTGAAACATTTTCACCAGTCAAAGATAAACTTCATAACTTCTCACCACCGCGTAATATAATATTTTATTACATGAAAACAACTGAAACGCTAAGATAAACGGAAAAAATGTCGCCAAAATTAAAACCTTTGAAAACGCACGAGACTGAAATGGGCACCCTGTGTGATGTTTATTTGTGGGGGATTGGGTAGGAATTGCGTAATATTCTACCGGTTTTGTTGCACCACGTGTCGTAAGAAACTCGAAGGAGAAATAAATTCAGAATTTATATTATGTTGTTGAAAGGTCAAGCGAGATGGGATCCTCAAATACTTTAAAACTAGAACGACGAAAGAGAAAAAAACTCAAGAGACTTTCTTTTAAAGTCGGAGATACAGGGAAAAAAGATCAAAATGACGATCGTAATGGCATCTTGAGCGATGGTGATGGTAGTTCAATTTGTAGTGGCACAAGTAACGAATTGGATAGTCTCATTGAACAAGAACCTGTAAAACTATCTTCACCCTCATGTGGGGAAGTACTAGTTAATACTAAAGAAGAAGAAACACAAAATGTTCTTGCTATTGACTGTGAAATGGTTGGAGTTGGAGAAGACAAGAAAAGTGCTTTAGCTCGTTGTAGTATAGTAGACTACGATGGTAAGGTGATCTACGATTCGTATGTCAAACCAGAGGATATTATTACAGACTTTAGGACACAATGGAGCGGGATTCGACCTAAACATATGCGAAAAGCGATCTCTTTTCATGCTGCCAAGAAACAAGTCAAACGACTTATCAAAAACCACATAGTGGTTGGACATTCGTTGCAGTCTGACTTGAATGTCTTGAAGCTGACACATCCTCCTTATCTTATCAGAGATACTTCGAAGTATGTTCCTCTTCGAGTTCTTGCAGGGTTGCCAAGCAATATTACACCTTCACTCAAACGTTTGACTCTGAATTTGCTTCAGACTGATATTCAAAATAATGAACATTGTTCTGTTGTAGATGCCATTTCTTCTTTAAATTTGTATAAATTGTTTGAAAAACGTTGGGAAAATGAGATACAGGGTAATGGAGAGAATGGTTCATACCTTTGTGATGCCTACTGGCCATCTTGGACTAGCATGAGCTGAAAATAAGTAAATTGAATTCAATTGTAAGATAATTATATTACATGGATAAAATATTTTGGAATAAATTTTCTTATCAAGGGCAGATCCAGGAATTTGTTGAGAGGGGGGTCCAAATGTATACTGTACTTCATACAAAATTTTCTTCAAAACTATGGCAAAACTAAATTTTAGTATAAAAAAAAACAACAATGGAACCTTAGGTATGACAGGGAGTCTGGACCCCCCTGACCCTCCCTCTAGATCTGCCCTTGTTTATATTTGTCATTACAGCATGAACTGAAAATATTATATGCATAAAATTGAATCGCATATTTTGAAATAAATTTGTTATATTTGTCGTTACAGCAGAAAGTATTTTTGGACTATGTTTTGATAATAGTTTATAACTAAGCTCCTAAGACCAACACAAAGCAATGAAAATAAATCAATTGTAATATATAAAATAAGTCAATTATTTTTGATATCACAAGGCGAGGTAACGCACACCATTAAAACACCAATAATTAATGTAATGGTCTTTGATAATATCCAAGAGATTCATTTAATATTTATTCATTATCTTTTCACTTTGTTATTTTTCACTTCAAAAACTATCTATTATAGTTACCTAGCAATACATGTTCTGATTGGTTAAGAACTATGCTATATTAGTGAATGAAGCATAGTGCTGATGCCAGTTACATATTCAGAATGCAAAATAACGGACAATGTCCAGCCAAATTTTGTACTTGACCCGTCAAATACAGTGTTAAATGGACATGTTGACCAGTCATATTTGAAAAATATGAATAGCCATATGGATTTGCAGATATTACGTTTTACAAAAAAGGACAAATATGTTACAAAAAAGTTAATACCAAAATTCTTAGAGTATTTATTTATTTATTAATTTGCCAATAGGCTGGTACTGTACAATAGGACACGGGGTCCCCTTCGAGGTACATTGTACCAATTCCCATCCCCATCCCACAATCAAATCATTAGTAAAGGCAGTAAAGGCCAGTAGAAACACTAAAAGCGTACAAAACTTATCACTATTTAGTACTAAATAGTACAAATTAAACAGAAAACAATAGCATTAGAGTGCAAACAATACATCCGTGAAATACAAATTACTAAATAGCACAAAATAGTGTTAATTAAACAATAGAAAACAATAGAATTTTCACAAAATTGCACTATTTAGTATGACTAATGTTTCACGGATATATTGTTTGCACTCTAGGATGAAACATCACTATTTAGGACTATTTATTTTGTTGCATTCTTTTAGTGTTTTTACTCTAGTAGTCAATATGACTAATAATTAAGCAAATTTCACTTTCCAAAACAAAACAAAAATCACTAGTACTTGACTAGTAGACTACTGACTCGTACACTACACTACAGTTATGATTTTCTGTTTTGATTTCTCCATTAAATATATTTAAAATTTGATAATAATTTATCATTGTCATCTGTCATCATCTTTTTCTTTATTATGCGATATACAGATAAAGCTATTTTCTGGATATAAGATAAAAATAAGGTAAAAGTAATTCAATAATATATTACTTCCATCTAAATAACCAGTTATTGTACATGTATCATTCCTAAAATATTCTGTCTTCCTCAAAATGTGTTTAAGTAATAATTTTTCTGTATAGAGGATAAACACTTAATCCATGAAAACTTTTAGACCTTTCTAAATGGTTGTAATGTTTTCCCATTTCAGACTGTGTCATTCTCTTGAGAATAAGGTTCTTTGTTTGAGTTGTATCCATATTCATGTGTCTTCTCATGCGCAAATGTTAAAGTAATGATAGTCTAGGTAATAACATGTGGTATGAAATGGGAAAACATTACACCCAAGCTAAAAAAAGGTTTATTGCAGGGTTTTCATTGAAATTTCAAGTAGGCAAATGGCTTACTTAATTTAGGTGGCTGTATGAACAACAAAGCCATACAATTGATTGAAATGTCAAAGGTAGACAGCTCTCAATGGCTCAGATATGGAATTAAGTAGATGCTGGAGTTTGCCAGTTGCAGGCTTCTAATGAAATCCCCTGACACTAATATATTTATGTTTCATGGGTTTAGTGTTTTCTCATTTAAATTATAACTTCACATATTTCATGAAAGCTTTTTAAGAAACATTTCATGTTCCCGTAATGTTGCTAGAAGGCCATCCTTATTCTTGTATTCTCTTGCGTTCCCATAGTTTATTCTCTTTCCATTCAGGGTTGTCATTTTTCCACCCATGGCTCTCAATATTGCATCTCCAGCACATATATCCCACTTTTTGATAAGAGTTAAATGAACATAAGCATCGGCACCATCACCAAATAATGCTAACACTTTAAATCCTGCACCGCCTGCATTTGTTATTTTTGCATTTTGGCCAAATGCTTTTTGGATTCGGGCATTCACTTCATTGCCAGAATGCGATCTAGATATTATAATTTTAGGTTCCTTTTCTGAGACCTGAGAAGATGGTTTTTTCAAATCTGGTGAATGGCCATGTTCGGCCCATCCCCAGGAGGTCCGCTTTAGAAAAGGACTGTGGATAACACCAGCCACAGGGTTCCCATTCACAGTTATACAAACCATTGTAGTGACATAATTCAGTAAATTTTCAGTGTACTCCTTAGTGGCATCCAGTGGATCAATCCAAACAAGGACACTACTTGAAGGAACATATTCATCTTCTAGATTATACAAATATTTATTAAGCATGACAGCTGATGTCGTCGGGACCTTAATTTGGCTATTCTGATAAGAAGCATTTTCATGCTCTTCGGATACAACCTTGATGTTTGGAAAAGCTTTCTCAAAGCCATAAAATATTGCTCTATGTGATAAGAGATCTCCTTGTGTTACAGGATCATCTGCACCTTCCTTAGTCTTACCTTTGCTTTTTTGCTGAAAATATCAAGAAAAACAAATTAAATTAAAGACCACTTTAAATATGTATCATATAGAGCAGTTATCATATGACCATAAAAAACTTACGGCACGGACCGTGAGTAACTGTGACCGTTTCAGTGCCATACCATGCATGAAAACATTCAACATTCAGTGCCGCATCCCTGCCATAACCATGCCATGTTCTGTGACTTTTCACACTCATACGAAATATGCTCTATCTTGGATGCGAGGCTAAGAGGAAATACCAATGAAATCCCATCCTTTCTCAATTAAATCTGTGCCATTTCTTTTGTATTTTCCTCAGTTTCCTGCTAGTCTCATATCCAAGATAATTTTGAAAAGAGATCTGTAGTTCCAGATCTTAATCACTAGACTTAGCCTCGTTGTGTTACTGTGCTACAAATTACATGACAAAAAATTTAAAAGCTTAATTGAACTTCCAGTGATAGCTTCCTTTATTTATGCTTATTCTTCCTGCAAGGGGAAGGCAAGGGTCGATTTTTGCGTGACTAACATCAAAAATAATTATTAATTTACTTAAAAGACAACTTTTATAGTTTGAATCTATTCTTACCTTGAGATTATTATTTTGTTTCACAGCTTTCACGGCATCGCCACCATTTTGTGCGAGGTCGATTGCAGTTGCAAGAAGTTGCTTAATCGAGACTGTATCGAGAGAATCGGCGTATCTTGATGAACCTCCAAAATCAGTGGCAAAATAATAGATAATTGCTAAACCACATAAGCCTAGAATTATAACTCCAATAGGAGAAATACGTATTTTGGCGGACAATCCCATCAAACTCATTTTGACCAGTTTGACTGACACGCGTTTATTTTTAATGAAGAAGAAGCGAAATCTAACGCATTATCTAATTGGTCCATATTCAATGATATAAGAAACTATCTGATTGGTTTATTTTAACCGACAATTTTTTAACGAAGCGTTTGATAGGTTACATGACTTTAGAATATAAACTTAATTTTTATTGGTTTATTTCTTAAACTAGTACTAAGTTTTGATTGGCTGGAAGATTTGAATATTGACCAATCAACAATTAGGTCAACGTTTTGAATCGAGTATTCGAAAAAGCATCTCGTGCCATAAACAAGAGTTCATGTAGAATTTCTCATGAAAAATTCCTTTATTTCTTATGCGATTGTCTTATGATTAAGATTTTTTTCGAGATTATTTTAATTTCTTGAGTTATTGAGTATTTTCAGAGAGTTTCGACCATTATGGAATCAACAAATAAGAGATATGTTCACGACCATGTTTCGTCCTACAAGAATCGAGGAGAAAAGTTGGGCAGTTCAAATCGGTTCGTTAGAGCTCATCGTGCCAACGAAGATAGAAAAGCTTTAAGATTAGATGAAATAACCAAAAGAAGAGGCCTAGTGTTGTCTCTAGTTAATGAATGTAACCTGTCTTTAGAGGAAAATACAGGTAAAAAGAAAACAACGGCAAAAGCCAAGGACAAGGCCATAGCAAAAGCCAAAGGTAATCATGCATTTGCCATCTTTAATAGAACGAAGTTAATAATGGACAATCTGCTTTATTTTTGTGTTTGCTTTCTAAATACTAATCTGCATGATGCAAGAGGCATCCTCATCTTCCATGTGTCCATGTCCATCTCTACCCAGGCTAGTTCCCTCCTCGCAATCCACCATCACCCCATTCTAAGTTTTTTTTTTTTACCAAAGTAATATTAATAATCCAAGGGCGGATCCAGGGGGGTGGATTGGTTGGCTAGCCACCCCCCCCCCCCTTGAAGTCTAAAAATAACAAGTATAATGGGTAAGGTAAAACCTAAAAAGACGCTATGTGATGCCTTTCTAGGTAACAGCCACCCCCTTGAAATCATTCTGGATCCGCCACTGTAATCCACACAAGAATTATAGCTATTTTCATTTTTTGTAACCCAAAATGACTAGCTATAACTCCGACTCCGACGAAGGACTAACATCCGAAACGTCAGTTTCCATTTTCACTACGGTGTAAAACTTATTAATCTACGATAGCTATAACTCAATACATCTACGTTTTTGGCTTCTGTCAATAGATATTTTTCGATTGATCAAAGTCCCCCTCCCTCCCGCCCCCCCAATTTAGGTATAATTTACAAAATAAGACACTGTAAAACCTTCATTGATAGTCTGGTCTCCAGTTACATCTCCTGTACACCTTCCTTCACCTTCACCCCCCATGTTGGGCTATTCTTGATCAGGCTGTCTGCAATATTATACACAACATTCCACAATGAATTGATACCAGAAGTATAAAGCAGTTTTCATGACTGTGAAAAGCTCGCAGCTGTATGTATACCTTGCCATGACCGTAATGCTTCTTAAAGCTTTGGTTGGCTAATTTTTTCTCGTGCAATGAGATTGGCCTGGCAGTGGTTTGACCAGGTCCATGATGTGCTAATTCCATGTTTCAGGCATGAGATGGGGTGGAAAGTAATTAAATTCTTGCATAATGTGATTGGTTTAGCAGCAGTACCAAATGCTGTGCCATGACTGTGTTCCTTCTGTGAGCTTTTCACAGTCATATGAAAACTGCTCAAAAGGGATTTCATGGGAGCCTTGTTTTAAGGCAATATAATAGAAATTTTATACAATGGGAAATGAAAGGTCTCCGACATGGATGACATAAATTACCTTTATTAAATCGAAGATATTTTTGTAACAGTTAAACATATTTATTTTAGTAGCAAAATCAAGCAGTAAAGAAAATGTGCACAAACCCCAAGTCTCAGATGAAAGAAAAGCCATGCTCTTAAAATGGAGGGAACAGAGAGAGCTGAAAAGAAAGGCAGAAGCTGTCAAGAAACAACAAAAGGGTGTATTCGCAGTGCGGCATGTTCAACATGACAAAAAACCTCTCTTGGCACCCTTTCCTACTAAAGCAACAAGGATATCTCCTAAAAAACCTAAGTCAGTTAGTGTTCCTCCTGCTAAACGCGTGACCCGGTCATCAGCAAGACTAGCCAGCAAGCAAACAGCAGTAAAACCTCAACCCAAAAGTAGACCAGCTTCAAGCAGAAAAGACACGTCCAGTACTAAAAAGCCTGTAACTATCAATAAGGTTGGTACCAAACAAATTTATTTCCAAAACTATTAACAGGAACTGCAAGAAGGCCAGAGTTAGGGGTGTAATATCCCTTAAGACTTGGCCATCCAACTTGTAGTTTACACAAACTGGGCAGCCAGGTATATATACAGTAGTTGAAATTGTGAAGAGATACTAATTTATTTTTTCTTTGGAAAAGGTTGAAGATGTACCAAAACGAATGACAAGACAGTCTGTCAATCCTAAAACGTCATCAGCAAATGCAAAGAAAGGTATTTTCAAAAAATATTATAAAAAGAGAATATAGATTTTCCTATCCAAAGTTCTGTAATAACATTCAGTTTTATAATTTTTCAGCTAATCACATAGAGAAGGAGAAAAATAAAGTTGAAGAAAAAAGTGTGAAAGAAAATGATCATCCAGTTGAGCCTGAAAAAGAAATGACTCCATTAGCCAAAAAGAAGCAACAGAGAAAGTCATTTGCACCACCAAACTTTCAGTTCTCAGCCCCGTCTGGCATACATTCCTTTGAACATTATTCCAAGGAATTCAAGTTCCAGCCCCTAAGTCCTGCCAGTACAGAGAACTTCTTCGAGGGACTGGTCCCAGCCATTTCAACCCCAGAAAACAGACGGCAGTTGATCACAAAGAATAATTTCAGCTTAAGAAATGAGCTGGTCAAAAATGAAAATTCAGTTCCCATGTCAGAGGAGACTGGAGATTCAAGCAAGAGTGAAACCTGCTCAGCTAGTAAGAAAGATGTTGGAAGTAGAAAAGAGGAGAATATCAAACAAGGAAGTGAAGAAGTTGAATGTCAAGATAATCAACTTAGTAGCAAGTATTTTAGGGATCTTGTTGTATCTGAGACTGATAAACTCAATCTACTTTGTGAAAAGTGGGAGGAGACAGAGTCAGATAATGACATACCAGAGGAAGGTAAATCTCTATGCAAAGTGCGTATGTCGTTGAATGCAAGTCTCAATAATTTTTTGACATACTGTAATATTTTCTCAAACAAATTTATCTTTTTTAGCCTCCTAAAAACTAATAAATAAATAAAAATGCTTTTGAGTTGCCCCAGATTCTTATTTGTTCGCATAAGATTTGGCCACCTTTTAGGTCTATTTTCTCAAAAGAAAAATAACTTGGTTAAAATGGTCAGATATGGATATTTATCATAATTGGTAAAATACTAATATTTAAAATCTTTGTGTGTTCAGCTAAAGGAAACATCAGAACTGCCATTGGTCAGGCGCAGCTGTTGATTAGTCAGAGATTCAAGCAGTTTTCTGGGCTGATTGATTTGAGTGAGGTAAGCACAAACACTATACAGTGTCATACAGATTTCAAGAGTTCAAGAACTAATGTTTTAAGAGGCCCTTTGCTACAGTACTAATATTTACTTGTTACTTGTCTGATTTTGATTCAGGATGAAACTGCTGAGAAGAAGGCAACAATGTCAGATCTCCAGGGCTTCTGGGATATGATATATTTCCAAGTAAGAGTTACTAAGCATTTTTATTGTTAATTTTGGGAAGCACAGGTGGCTTTCCCCTGTGCTTTGAGGGTTTTTCCAGGTTTTCCCATTTTTCTTCCCTCCACAAAAATCAACTTCTAAATTCCTATTTGGAATGCAGTGGAAGAAGAGCCACTCTGTTGAATCCACTTTTAATTCTGAATAACACTTTTTTTAGTGTAGATTATTGGACATTTTTTTGCACCAATGAGATTTTGAAAAATGTTTAAAGAGATCACAATAATGTATTTCATTCTAGGTTGAAGATGTACACACAAAGATTGACAATTTAGAGAAACAAAAAGAAAAAAACTGGATTGTAGAAACCAAGCAAGTTAAGACAGGAGGCAAAAAGATTAAAGTAAGAAAAGAAGATGAGTTTTTAAACCATTAAAATGTTTGAATTTTGAGATGTTTATCCCCCTCCCTCCCCCCCCCCCCCCCCCCCCCAATTTTTTTGATATTCAATAATTCACAAATACATAGGAGGTGTGAAAAACCCTAAAACTGGAGATTGATGCACCAAATATACAAAGAAAGAGGGCCTTTTTACTCAGTATTAGCAAGTTTCCCATTCAAATTTGTTTTTTACTGCCACCAGTCAAAAATATAAAAGGTACCAACTGATTAGTTTTGGTTGACGACAGTGAAAAAGCAATTCACAACATAACAAGCTGTTGAAATGTCTGAGTTCACAGAATATTGAGAATTGCACTTATAACAAAGATTTGTTTGCTTCCAGAAAAATACCACAGCAAAAGGTGTTGTGAAAAAAGAAGCCAAACCAGCAGGGAAGTCTAGGATACAGGAAATGAGAGCAGCCATGAGAGCAAAGATGGCTGAGAAGAAGAGAATGATGCAATCTGAAGATGGAGAGGTATTAAGACTGATGTCAAATTTAGGAGACTGAAAATGCTTTAAACTTTTGTGGTTAAGAATTTATGTTTTTATTTTCAGAGTACTTCTTTCATTACTGTTCTGACACCAGCAAAGAAAAGCAAGAAGTCAGGTATTATAGAATTGAGTTTGTCAATCTCAAGTGTGTGTACACTGAAAATATTCATGCAGGTTATACAACTTTTTCTTTCTGTCTCTTTCCGCTAGGCTTAGCTGGGGAAGTTGTTCTCACTCCAGTCAGACGTTCACTGCGAAACACACCAATCAGCCATTCAGGCACTCCCCGAGTAACACCAAAAGTTATCTCTACTCCAAAAAAGTTTGGAAAGAAAAGTCCAGGTCTACGCCTAACCCCTGAGGCATTTGCAGGTAGCCCTTGTAATAATGGCTCAGATGAATTGTCTGAAGAGAAAATGGAGGATGGACAAGAGAGTACTGAAGAGATGAAGGTGGGAAGCCTTTCGTCTGATCCAGAAGCTCAAACTAGTGATGACCTTTCTAAAGAGAAATATGATGTTATCATACAAAACACAGATGAAGATATGGAGAAGAATCAGAATAAGGGTTTTCCAAGTACAAAAAAGCGAACCTGCCTACGATCCTCAACAAAAAAGAAGCGCAAATCATCACGTGTATTTTTCCAATCACCACATGCTTCTGCCAACTCTACAGCCGGTGGTACCCCAGGGTCCCTTGTCTTTACCCCCGGGGTACAGGGGAATGTACGGTCAACAGGAATCACATTGACACCTGTAGCAGTTTCGTTTGCCTCTCCGGCAATAGAAGGAAGTACTTGCTCCCTAAATGCTGGCCATACCCCAGCACCTGCTAGTGCTAGAAGAAGCAGTTTAAGAAAAAGGGCGTCTAATGGGACTCCTGTGCGCCGATCAAGTCGGCATCATACCCCAGTGGAACCAGATACTTCGTCTAGTGATTCTGCACCAGAGATGTCTACCTCGCCTAAAGAGAGGCACGTTGGAACACCAGGTTGTGTGGACAGTGTTGACGAGGAAATGCCTGGAAGGTCTGGTTCTAAAAGAAGATCCTTGAGACGATCCTGCAGGAAAAGTGCAGCAAATGAAAAGGCAAGTATTTATATAATGTTACCTTAGTTGGCTCTCGTTTAACATCTTGTTTCTGATGTTGTTGTTATAGCGGGTTATGTTACAATTTAGTCGTCTTCTTTCTTGCTGGTTTTCTGTTCTTGTCTTTTATTTCATTCGTTACTTGGCTTCGTAGACCCAAGAAAGTAGGATAGACTTTGTTTTAAAAGTATTTAAATGTATTAATTTGTGAATATAGGCCGAATTCCTGCCATGTAAATACTTCCTTCCTTCGACCTCAAGCGAGGAAGATGGCGACGACACTGCACCCGCAGCATCTCCAGTTTTGGCGGGAAAAGAGTTGCAGCCCAACAGCCAATCACTAGTCACCTTTACGCCAGTCAAGGACTCAAACAGGTTAAACCAGTCAAACCTGACTCCATCCACTATCTTTCAAGCTCTGAGTCTTAATGACAGCGATAATGGTAGAAGAGATTCAGTCTTCTTTGCCCCTTGTGGATCTTTAATGGACAACAAACCAGCCAAAGAAAATCTGATATGTTTTTCACCGGTCACTGAATAAAACAACCAAGTAATAGAACACTGTACATATCTTAACAAATAATCAGAGTGTTAGCGTTTGTTGAGCATTTATACGTTATTTTAGACTTAAATAGGAAAATATTTGCAAATACAATTGCAAAAGGAAGAAATAGTACACAATGTAGAAAGCAAAAAAGTTTTTACCAAGTTTTTTTTCTGACAAAAACAAAAACAAAAAAAGACCCTGAAAAACTGATCGTTTGAAAGGATAGTTTCTCAATATTATAGGAGTTTTCCATTTCATATTCGAGAATTTGATTCTTCAATAGTTCCAATCCAGTTTAGTACTTACACACTTTTTACCACGACAAATAGCTGTGCTATCAATCATTCTATCAAATACCCAATACAGTGATACTTAAACAGTAAGTTACATTATGCATAGCATTTTAATATGGGAAAGCTACATAAGCTAAAAGTTACATAAGCATACATAAGTGTTAATATCAATATTGCGATGAAATGTTTTACCAACTACTAATATACGAATCAAAGTGTTAAAAATTGGATTTTTAGCTCGTTAATAAAGCTAATAAATCATTCCATAATAAGGTATTAGTGGAGTTTACTTGAGGTGGCGATACATATGTGCCGATTTTGCTAAAAAAAAAGCTGCGTTTTTCTTACAGCAGCGCTACAATGGATACTCAAGATCGACAATGACATTTTCAATACGTTTAGTACGTTAGCTAGAGCATCAATGGTATAGAGCTGTTAAGTGTGACGTCAATCTATGGAAAAACTACTTCCGGGTCCAAAACGAAAAGCAGAATTATAAAGATTTTTCTTACTTTTTCTTCATGACGGGATTTGTTGTCCAAAGTTCTAATTGTTTCAGGTGGAGGTTAAGTCATTGAGAACATTTTTCGTTTTATTTTAGCGGTTTTATAAGCAGTTGGACCCGGAAATACGTCACAACTTAACATCTCTATGGTTATCAAATGACTTGTATTTGAACAAGTTTTTGTAGAAAACAAAGCGAAAAAAGGGAGAAGACGAGCCATGCTCCTGCCCTTGTTAGAAAATTTTATGCAGCCTTTTCGACGATAACTTCGTAAAAGTTTTCCTCTTTTTTCTCTTCATTTTTCTTCTCATCCTTTTCTTGGACTTCATTTTCCTTTGTGTCGGTTTTCTTCGCGTTGTCGTGACTAGCGGATTGTTTAGGTGATCCAGGTTTTTGGATTTGTTGGATCGTTTCCGCGTCTAGATCAGTTGGCTGTGTTGTCATTGTTAGCTGTCGTTTGGGTTCCTGAATTAAGGTTAGACAACAGAGCATGATTTTGTGTCGATAATGATGTGATACTAGGTCACTGCAGTCCAAAATCAAGCTTGGTTTACTTATCATTCCTTTCCATGTCTTATTTTTGATGAAAGAGTGAATTAATTTTCACTAAATCTTTTGTTTTAGAAGTAGAAGCTCTTTCTACTCAGCAACATTGAAAATTTGGGGTGATAATAAGAGCAACATTCGCTCTGCATCTTGCAACAATGTTGCTCGACAAGTTACACGATTTTGTTGCTCGTATGTATTTCCGTGCCTTGAGCAATTTTTGAGGAAATAGGGGGAAAAAAACATTTCACATAGAACGACGAAATTAAGATGTATAATTTGTATCAAATAGTGCTGCGTAATATGCAAACAGCCAATAATATTGTAGTTGCAAATGCATATTTTTCAAAATACCATGTTTTGTTACCTGAATGTCCTCAAAGCAAGTTGACAAGCAGCCAATGAACGACCCAGCAGATGTTACAAGGAAACTCAAAATGGAAAAGAGGATCAAGGCGAGGTACACGTCATCAAACATCGTGATGAGGTCACATGACTCCACTAGGAAAGGAAAATAGGAGTGAGTTATTCCTCGTAGTCTTTTTTTAAAAATATTTTAAATATTAAAAAAAAACTTATATCTCTATTGTCCTACTTTTGTCACCGAGACATACTAAATAGCATATATGGCAATAATCATTTTATATTTTTAAAAAATGTTTCTACTGCTTCAGAAGTTCTGTTTCTTGAGAAACCTCGAAACCTTAGCGGTCTTACCTCTAAACAAATCGAGATGCCCAACTTTTGATTGGAGAGAAAACTATGCTCACTTGTGATGTAGCCTGCGTCACATCCCGACACTGAATATCCCGGTAAAGTCCCGGGTATTTGTCCCGATGTGATATCGAGTCCAAGAACTGAGCCCGAGACTCCAGATCCATTGATGATGCTAGTGCGCTACCACTACTAACACCTCCTTTAACCCTCAGTTGAAGTTAACAACAAGTATATAACAAAGACTTTGAAAACCAAACGTTTAGTTAGTTACATAATATCTTACAGGGAATGGGGAGTCTTTCTCCGTCGCTTGTGGTACATCGACATTTACCATAGTAAATGTAACAGTTATCTGATTTCTCAGTGAAATGCCTCCAAAAGACGAAGCCAATAACTGCCAAGGCAATCTGGATAACCAATGCTATTGCCAATACGGCAGACATCACCAGAAATATCATCATCTGTATATACAGAAACATAAATGTATGAGAAAAATACCGACTTTATTCATAACACTGAACTATTTTATGCTGCAAACATACACAGATTACTACGAAACACCATAACCTGGTCACAGAACCATGCGCGCACATGATAAATTAACATACGAAGCAGGCAAACGCAGATTACCAGTAAACCATATCATCATCTCATGACAGAACCATGCACGCATATTACAAACTATTTTACGTTTCAGAACGATGCGCGCCGCAGCAAACATTGCAAGCAAACACAGATTACCTTGCAGGAACATCATCCTCTCATGACATAACCATACACCATGAACAAAAATTTGTCATTAACAGTATTATACACTACAAGTAAACGTAGAGTTATATACCAGGAACACCATTGAACACGATCATATTGAGATGAACTACTATGACACACTTTACCAGGAACCAGAGTGACATTTGCAGCCGTGTAGTGATGTTATGTGAATTAACTTTTGAAGAACTCACAGCTGGTCTAAACTTCGTCCACCATATTACGATCCCGATAGCTCCTGTGGCCATCATCTAGAGAAAGTCAAAAAAGAACTTATGCTAGTCTTTACATGGGACTTTTAATGTCCTGTTGATTATGCCCTCAATTAGATATCTATATCTGGTTGAAAAGTTAATCAATAAATAAATATAAATAAAGAACTGACTGATCATTACCGACCGACCGACCGACCGACCGACCGACCGACCGACCGACCGACCGACCGACCGACCGACCGACCGACCGACAGACTGACCAAGGGATGGCTTCGAATCCAAATCGAAACCTAGTTTACTATCGAGACATAATGGAACAGGAGTGTGAAAGAGCTTTTAGTGCAGGGTAACTTGTAATTAATTTTAAGAGTGGAACCGACAAGGTATATATATAGATGACTGACTAAAGTGGACCACTAGAAAGGACTACTAATGCAAAATCTCTGTGAAAAAAATCGCTGTCCGGCTTTGATGTGTGAGTAAATCCATTAAATTAAAGTCCTTAATTTTGTTCACCAACATATTCTAAGAGCAATGCGCGGAATGTTACGACTTATATTTACATTTTAGACATTTTAGACATTTTATCAAGGTCGAAACTGATAAAGTCAGTCGAATGCTGCTTAGACAAACCGGGCGGAGCCATATATGGTAAGTTCTATGTCAAAGGATTGGCTTATCAAAGAAAACCGCAAATCTCATGATCTCCATTTTCGGGCTGCGTCAATAGTGCGCATAAACAACCTGATCAATTTGCTTCATATAATATATTTTCCCGAAAAAAAGTGAGAAAAATATGTTGTTTTTGAGTGGGCGTGCACACATACACGTATCAAAAAATCGAAAATCAAACGACTGCGAATGCTAAAAATAGCGCCCCACCGGGAATTCACATGGCGCGCGCGATATTAAGAAGTTTCCCTTTCTTATTTATGCTCTCTTGATTATATCCGATATACCTATTTTATTGATTCAGAAGAAACTCTTATTTTGATTGGACGAGAGAGGCTGCCAATGAAAACATGACACATTGCCTTGCATTAAAAACAACTAATTGTATGAATAAACAGATGGCCAGATTGACTCACTGCTTTAAAACTATATAAAAACAACATTTTCTTGGAATATTTTTAAAAACTTTAAGAAACCAGCAGCCCTGACAATTTGTTTTTCTTTTAACCAATTCCTCTTTTTCTTCTTCTTTCTTTCTCCTTAGTTTTCCTGCATTATTGTCCTTCCGCCTTTCTTTCTTTCTTCCTTTCTTTTTTCTTTCTTTTCATTGTTCGCTCGTTCTTGCTTTCTTTCTTTCTTCACTTTCTTTCTTTCTTTCTTCCTTTCTTTTTTCTTTCTTTTAATTGTTCGCTCGTTCTTTCTTTCTTTCTTTCTTTCTTTTGTTCATTCGTCCTTTCATTCATTCTTTCTTTCGTTCTTTCATTCATTCTTTCTTTCAGTTTTATTCATTCATTTTTTGCTCTCTTTTCTTTATCTTTCTTGAATTTATTATCTTCCAAGCTGCCCTGTGAGTCTCCGTGTCTGCTTGAATTCGAAATCATGAGAGCGAAATGACATTTTTTGAAGTGCATGAAAGGAAGTATCCGCCGGGCATGCTGCTTAAAGGTTGAATAGTGCATTGATCTCAATCTCTGATATCGACATATTGATAATACAAGACTCAATCAAGGAATTGAGCAGCTTCTATGAACACGAGAAAGGTTTTTCTGACGAAGGAAATGCACAATTAAATAGTGAATGAACTTTCGCGAAGAAGCGCCCGCCGAGAGCGAGTCCCTGACAGATGTTCAGTCGACACAAACAACCAAGGTTGAAAACAAAACGAAATGAAAACCATGATATTGGATTTCATGTATTTGAATTTTTCTTTCTTTTTGCTTCTGACCTTCTCCATCTTTAGAAATTAAATTTCAGCAAACTTGTTAAGATTATTGATCGAAAGCATGATCGAAAAAAACAAGACAACAGTTGGAGACTGCTTTAGTCGCTAATTTTCAAAGAGAGATATTTTTCTATGTAAGAAATGAGCGGGCAAAATATACCATTCCTCGAAAGGATATGAATTACTGGAAGAAAATGGGTAACTTTTTGGAGTTGGCCCACTTCTTGTTTCAGTGTCGTTAGCAACATCATTACATAACGGACTTACCCCCAAACCTGACCACATTCCGTCTCCATTCATCACCTCATAACCAAGTAAGATGGAGCCACATATGAGATTTCCCAGGCCTAGCACTACGGCAAATATACCACAAATGCCAGCAAAACGAGCTTCTCTTTTACGAACGGGCTTCATTTTCACACAGCCGAACGTTCTGTCTCAGTGCAAAAACGGTAGAATGATCAAATACGATCGCATCTTTTAATAATCGATGTTCCCCAAGGACACAGCTGCATCTTTCCTATTGGTTCTTTGTGGAAATATAATTGTTTATAAGCTTTCCAATCACCCAATTAGATTGAACTATCTTCGCTAGCTTGCAATGTCGTTATTAAACTCAGACAAGTCAGATTAAAAAATTGGAAAAAATATTGATAGTCATACTTCAGATAAAAAGCGACGACGAATGGCCGTCAGCCAGGCATTTTTCAACGAACCTTCTCGATGGCTGTCATCCATAGGCTTCGCAGCGTGCCTTTTCAAATGTGTCCGCAAAGGTGGTGTTCAAAGACAGGTTATGAGAACGACGATATTTCTGTGCAGTTTACACAGATGGAAATAAAAATGCTGATGGAAATAAAGAATTATGATTATACATGATGATGATGTTGAATACTAAAAAAGTCGTTTCCATTACATACCCAACTACACAATGGTCCATGGCCATGAACCACAATAATTTCAATAAAGATGATAGCTTAGCTTTACTTTATTTCAGGATATTAAAGACATTAAAACAGTAACATGCAAATCTACATCTTAACCTATTAAAAATAGCATCGTATATACAGCTGATACTCTTTATTAACTTGATTGGTTGCTTAAAACTTAATCTTGGGTTTTAGAGCAATTACGAAAATGTATAGCTTTTCTATATTAAAATAGTTAATTTTTTACTAAGTTTTAAAGGCAGGGGATTCTACTTCAGTGTTTTGCAGAGTTTGCCGATCCTTGCCATACCAAGGCATAATACGCGACGAATATCACTAAATTTAAGGCGCAAGCGAACACACGGAGCATTATTGCGCGCAATATTCCTGAAGTAGGATTGTTTTTTTCTTTAGCAACATTGCGTGCAGCCATAGATGATAAATGGTGCAACAAATTGCATCGTGTGACATGGCTCGCAATATTCGATTGCCTTCAACATTGCGCGCAATAATGCACCTTGTGTCCGTAACTTATTTTAAGCAGAGTCAGTACCGCAAAGCTCTGGAGCCGAGGTTATTGCTTCTAATGACTATTCAACAACTGAAGCTGCGTGTTATGAAGTAATGTTTGTTTTGCAACTGCAACTTGGCTTTAGAGTACGCAGCATCCAATTATCGTTTTTCCTACCTCGAACTGAATCGAACCTAGTTCAATTTTATCAATACCTTGAAACAACAGACAAGGCTTAAAGCGCGATTACACAACTTTCTCTGCAACTTGTGGCTCACAACGGCGTTGCGACACAAAGTGCAAGAGCGTTTCAAGTACACGGTGCAACGGAGTCGCAATGACTTTGCCAAAAGTAGAAACGAATTCTGCTTTTCGCAAAGATTGCGCAATGATTGGTCTCGCATGCAGCACTGATTTTCCAAAATTGCATCGTAGGTTACACACCGAAATGCTCCTTGCAACTTGTGTCGCAATGCCGTTGCAAGACGAGTTGCACAGAAAATTGCTCCGTGTAATCGCGCCTTAATTCAAGGAAGGAATTCAGTGAAATTTAAAGAATCCTCGAATCCAGGAAGACAAACTTCACTCACGTCGAGCCCGTGTCGAGCCCGCCGTTCCCAGAGGTAAATGCGAGTACTAGTACTCTGCTACTACACGACCTTTGAATCCTACCTTAAATAGTTTCTAACTAATTTCTAAAAATGCTTTTCAATGACTAAATATGTTTTAGAGATTTAGGTAAAATTCACGTGATAAATTTATGAAATGACGAAAAATAAAATACTTTTGAATACAGCTTGCACGTCACGGTTAACAATTAAAAGTTAAGATATCCTGTGATACACAGGAAGGAGGGCCGGACTCGGGGACCGCGGAGCAACCTAAAAAGTGGCGGGGCTAAGCTTGTAAAATACAAGAGACTAGGGAAAAAGTGGTAAGGAAAAAAGGGGAAAAAGTGGTAGGGCTATAGCCCCCCTCCCCCTTCGCGGTCCATGGGACTTTGGGTGGGTTTTTTTTTGCTGTTTTTTTTTTTTGTTTTGGTCATTTTCAGTTTTACCAACTATTTCTATTTCCTTTTCTGTGGCATACACAATGGATAAGATCTATAACTAATAAAAAAAAAGGTAAGAATTGATCAAAATTTGTAACAGACTGTAAAAAGGTGGTTTTTGATACATTTTAAAGAGCAAATGTGTTAAATACAATGGATACAGTCTGGCTAAACGTTCATTGAGTAAAATTTGATTTAAAAAATTGTACGAACTATTTTTTTATGCGAAGAAGACAGTGTTGATTAGAAATTAACCAAAAATACATTGTCCATTTCATCCATGCATGTCTCATCATTGCCTTGAAATCGTGAATGTTAGCTAGAAGAGGCGACGTTGTCCATGTTCAGACAGCGTACTGATTTCATTGATGACAGCACTTCCGTTCCAGGAATTATGCGAATCGGATGGATAACAAGCTGGATTATATATACCTGCTTAACCAGTTATGCTTGAAGATAGAGTTCATTCGGGAGAGCACACGATAAAAACCTTACAGCGTAAGAGGAGTGACGTGATGTATGAAGCATCTGGACAGACATGGAAGTTAGAGGTAGGTCTTGTCATCTGGTGGAGGTGTTGACAATGTGAATGTTCTTCGATCCTCGTACGATCTTCGGTCGTAATCATAATCATATCTATAATCTCTGTCATAATCCCTGTAGTAATCCTTGTCAGAATACCTATCATAATTCCTGTCGTAGCTGTCACGATCAGAGTAGTTATCCCTGTAATCACTGCCTCTATCTCGGTCACTATGGTCCATATCTCGGGGCGGGTGTCTGTCGTACCCTTTGTCGTACCCCCTGTCGTCGTACCCCCTGTCGTCGTACCCTCTGTCATTACCTCTGTCATAGCCATATCCAATGTCCACATCGTTTGGCCTCTTATAGTCTTTGGTATAGCCACTGTCATACTGATCTTTTCCTATTAGGTCAGCGGGTTGAATCTTTTCTGCTCGATACGGCTCAGTACGTGGGGGGTAGTTATTCTGTTGGTATGACACCTCAATTCCTGTCAATGGCTTTTTTGCTGGACGTTTTCTTGGTAACGTACTTGGAGACTAAAAATATGGAAATATATCTATACCTTTCTAGCAACAGTACTTGCTAAAAAAAATAGTGGGAAACGATTTGGGTCTCATTTGGCCCGAATGGGCGTTGTTCTTAGGTACCTCATTTCATCACATTTAGGAATGCAATTATCAAAAGTGTAAGTATAAAATTACTAATAGAAATAGTCTTACCGATCTGGGAACAGTTGCCAGGCCAACACAACCAGCGATAGCTCCACCCAAACAAAGAAGTGATCCGATAATAGAGAAGACGATAAGAGTAATGAAGATATCATTGATGGATGGAATTTTGTCACATGAATCCACTACAACAAAAAAGGAATATTTACTAAGAAATCATTCTTCCGATTGAAGTAAAGCTTTGGGTCTTTAGCCATTTTTTCTATATTTTTTTCCGGGATACCTTAGCCAAACAGTCCCCTTCACAGTTCCCTGTGCCATCTTGAAAGGTGAACGATGAGCGGTGAGCTCACGAACAGTGAGCTTGCAATGATAGCTGGAGACATGTGAATAGTTGTCCAAGGTGTCAAAAAAGATTTCTATCATTGCAAGCTCACCGCTCATCGTCTCGCTTCGATGTAAAGGCCTGGCTACCTTTCAAGATGGCGCAGGGAACTATGAAGGGGACCATTGCTGCTGTATCTTTGCTGACACTCGAGGATCATAATGGTGGGCATTATGCCGCTGACCGAGTTTTACGTTGCAGATACACTTATTATGCTGTTTCCAGTTCCGAAAAAATACTTGCAATGAATGTATTCTATAGGGAAATTCGAAGCTGAACTTAAAAAAGGTTAATTGAAATAAACTTGCGTCAGCCCTTTTTCTCTTTTTTACTTTGAACTATAGAGAGAGCATTTAATATCTACACGTTTATTAACGACAAAAGCTGATACCAAAAAGAAAAGAAGGAAGGATGTAGAACAGAAGTAAGAGGAAGACAGGAAAACGCAGGTAAATAAATTCCAGTGAATTTCCTCGCGATTTGGCGGGCCATACTTACAGTCTTTTATACGAATTTTTTCCTGACCAAGACAGCTACAAACTCCTTTTTCAATGCTGCACTTTCGTTCTCCCAAGAAGTCTTTCCAGTGATCAAGCTCTAGACCTCCTGTTACTGCTTGAATCCCGGCGGCAATGCACGTTATTAGAGCCAGTGAAAGATACAGAAGAAACTATCCACAAAACAAAATCTATTTGGTATGTTTTATGGTATGAGAGTTTGCGGACAATACCGGCATTACATACATTACATATGGATTTTGCTCTAGCCAATATTGGATGGGAAACTTTAATAAAGTGTATCATGATCTTACCACACAATTTTCTCTTGTTAGAGACAAAAATCCCAGCAGCCCAACAGCCAACATCTAGAAGGGAGAAGATGGGGAAATTGTTTGAGGTGAGATCTTAAGATCTTTTAGAAGAACAAGAACGAGAAGAGCAAGTGAGAAGACTAACAGATTAGAGTTAGTTTAGAAGTTTAGTTTAGTAAGTTTAGAAGAAGAAGAAGAAGAAGAAGAAGAAGAAGAACATCAACAAGAAAAAGATCAACAACACTGAACAACAACAAAAAGAAGAAGAAGAAGAAACGGATGATTATGAAGAAGAAGACAGAAAAGGAAGAAGAAAGATCAAGGAAAAATAAGGAAACGAGAAGGAGAAAGAACCAAAAAAGAACATGAAAATAATGAAAGAACAAGGAAGAAAAAGAAGAAAGAGACTGAAAAGGGGAAAGGAAGAAGAAAAAGAATTAGTAGTTTGGCCGAGACCTGGAAATAATCACTAAATTTGAAGTCTCCTATTATTATTATTATTATTATTATTATTATTATTATTATTATTATTATTATTATTATTATAATACAATAATCAATATTTCTGAATATGCGTACTTGTGAGGAGAGGCAAATATATGCTATTATTTTTGGACGTAGTCACGCTACACTTGCTCATCATTATCATATTAAACTATGAAAGAAGGCCTTTGTTATGCAATACAACACATACAACTTTCTTGTATTTTCCTTCTTTTTTTTACCAAAAGTTCACTTGAAATTCTTTGCTTCTATTGATTTTGATTCTAGAAAGAGGAATTCGAAGCCTTGGGCCACTTGACTACCAGACATATTTCTGATTGGAGCAAAAAATCGAAGAGTTCAACGAAGCATGGACTGATGACTACGCGTCTATTGTGTCTCATACAAGAGGTTTAAATTTCGATCGTTTTGTTAGAATCTAACGGACTTGAGGATTAGATCGCTTAAGTCTTGTGCTGCGATCTTTCAAACAACGGTCATCCTAGATCTCTTGCTCATTCTGTACCCATCCTGTAAGCCTTGTTCGTTTACAAGTCGCGTGATCAGTACTACTATTTATCGCTTGTCCTTCCACTCGATCTGATCATAACGCGAAGAAACCATTGGTGCATTATATAACTATAGTACACAATCAAAGAATTTGATGTTATGAATAATATTTTGAAAATGACATTAAAATTTAGTTACAAAAATACTAAGCGTTAACCTGATGATGATGAAACTTTGGGTTTTCTCGAGTTCCTCGTTCTTGGGAGCGCAAAATTCGAAATTTCTTCTGTTACCAAAAGGCTTTCAAGATGCAAAAAAGCCCTGGAGTTGAATCACAACTCTTTAGAACTTTAATTCACGGTTTCAACCAAAGCGTCTACCAAGCTATCATAATCCCACCCTTTCGTACGCTCATTTCGGTTCACCAAGACAAATATTGATATTTGGATAAGCAAATTTCAAAAGTTGCTGGTCGTGTTTTGAGGACAACAGCCACGAATTAATGGCAAAACATGAATCTATGAAGTATAAATTAATACGAATAAATAAGTTTGTATTCAATGAATGGAACGACACGACAAGGTCAACTCGTAGACGGAAACTGTCTTTAAAATGTTTTTTTGAAAAATCTTAATAAGCCATGCTGCTCCTAAGACTACATATGTTTGTTCACGTTTCGGAAATAACGAGTCTTCATTTCACAGGCACTTCAAAACACGGAACATGGTGAGAACTGTACTGTGCTTGATTAAAGATATTTTCAAAATATGATAAGAATAACAACATCGCCACTAACTTGTACACACTAAATCACAACTTTATTTGAGCAAGTCTAGGACTATTTCAAAGCGATAACATCGGGTGGCTGCAGACTTTTAGAGCATAACTGTGTGTTTCCGTGCTTTGACGATAATAATAACCAAGCTCAAGTGTTTTTCAAGACACTCAACAACGCCATCTTGTTCCCAATTTCCACGAATAATAGTATCAGTTATTCAAGTATATTTGTTTCTTTATTGGCGAAATACTCATATATTCGATTCAACAAAGCTAATACTTTAATACTTTCCTAACAAAACTGTTGCTGTGGATTCATTTCGGAGAGTTTTCTTATAAAATGTGCAACAATTGTATGGCCGAGAACAACTGCATCGCATTCAGCTGATCGAAGCCTTACGTAAGTTATCGATTTTTTTGAAAAATAAACGTACCACAAATCGTGTGTTTTCGTTTACAAACTCACACAAAATAAATAATAGACACAAGAATACGTGAATTTTGCGCTTTTCTGTTTCTTTCCTATCAGTTTCAATAACGAGTTTTTCGAAATATGTGTTCACGAATATATTGCGAATGATTCTTCGATTGTCAGCTTTGGACTTTCTAACTTTTCTTATAAATTAATCTTACGAAATTAAGATAAAAAACTTAATCCATACAAAACATAGGCCAAATATTTGAGAGAGTCGTTAATAAAGCTTCGAACGTAACTGTATATTTGTAAGAGACTATTGAAATGGCAGGAGCGTTTACGACTGAATTCAGCAAAATTTTGAATTATTTTAAGTGAAAATAAAGCAGTTTGGGTCTCTAAAGTTTGAACAGAATATTACTTCAGGGCTAGTAAGAGTACTTGCTGAAGTTTTTAGTCAGTGGAGTATGTAACAAAACGGTAGAATGGATAGTATGAAGAGTTAGGTGTGCTAGCGACTATAAACTTACTGGTATTCCCGACCATAATCCGTGTCCTTGATATCCACCATAAGCAAACCACACAAAACCACAAGTTGAGTTTGCAATTCCACACAATAAAATCAAGAATCCGACAATTGCTGCGGCTCTAGCAGTTCCTGCTGTAACTTTAGCCATGTTCGCCTTTTTGTCGTTCAAATATTCGAAGTTCGTAGCTTGTAAACTAACATAACATTCTTGATATTCTTAGCCGACCAGTCATGCGCAAAGGTATTATGCGATTGACCAATCAGAATCGAGAACAATGTCAAAAAAATGCAGTCATAGGCAGTGAGTAATAAAAGAATAATCTTTTAAAATAGAAAAGTGATTTATGCATTATTGTTATAAATATGTAAATATATATTGATGAGCAACAGACTCCAGTTATACTAAAAGTTTTCTTGTAAGCAAGAAATTATACTTTTCTGTTGATATTGTTTTAGCAAAGATGCGATGTTAATTATAATTTTAAAAGTTGATGCAAAAACTAATAAAGGTGAAACTTTTTTTATTCGTTTACATCTGCTTTCTGGTCAGCTTTAATTATTATATCTTGTTCAAATTCTTCGAAGCATATCACTCATTATATCACGTATAATTATCGTATTTACTCAGTCTTTACATATTAATAGTTTCGAACTGACTTCAAACTGAACTCAGATAACTTGAGAGAAATTGGGGATATAATTCCTTGCGCTTTTTGGTATTCTAATCTATCTTTTACCATATAAAGACATTGATATTTATCATATGTGCAAATCTTAAATTGGTTTATCTATATTCATTACTTGGTTAGGTTTTTTTTTCATTTTTGAAGTTATGTCAAGTTATGTTGTATGCGTGATTCAGCCGTTGATTCAGAGATCATGCCTTCAGTCACGTAACATTCCGTGAAATCGGTTTGAGTAATTTTAGTAACACGAATAACACTTTCATCAAAATAAGCAATATTCATAAAGTTTTTAATTTTTTTCTTCTTTATTTCACACTGATGCTTTTATGACTTATTTATTAGCTTATTTATCATAAGTGAAATCAGTTTCATATGTTTCTATTTCTAAAATAATATGATTTAATTTGTTGACATCCTTTGCTAAGTAATCATACCGATAAATATTGACTGATTCAAAGTTTATAAGGCATGAAAATGCTTGCGAGTTTTACGATTTTTTCCATAGTTCCGCTCTTTCTCTCTTATCCGAGGAAAAAACTTGTAAGTTTTGGACTGATATTCTCTTTTTACTATAAACAAACTAGTGGACTATCACAAATTTTAAATTCTGATTGGCTAGACTGGCATAAGTCTGTCAGAAACATGTTATTGTAGACGAAAACAAGTCAAAAACAAAGACGCTAGTGTATAACAACTTGCTCAAGCCTTGATCATACGGCTGAATTTATTATGTAATAATGCTAAGATGGGGGGGGGGGGGGGGGGGTGGTATGTGATATTTCTCAATGGTACCTAAAATTCAGTTCTCCCCACCCACCACCCCCCCTCATTCGCTGAAACAACTTGAAACCCTGCACCCATAACCCACAAATATTTTCCACGTCCGCCCTGAATTTTACCCTTACTCGTAGCACGTTTGGTCTCTGCATGGGCGTAATTGTCAAAAAATAGTAGATATAATTATCATTTTTATATATGTTTGAATCATGTTTTAAATCATTATCGTAGCCATAGATAATTTCATACTAATTACTTATAAGCAAAAAATATTCCTTCCTTGCACCTGTTATTTATTTATTATTTATTTTTACTTAATAATAAACTGATTTTTAAAACTCACGCCTGTGACGACCTGTGACTGGGGGAGGGAAATCGAAACAGGAAGCGTGTCATCGCTAAGAGAGATATCAATCAGGAAAAAATTATTAATCTTTTCGTGCCGAGACTTCAGTGCATAGTCCAGACGGAAACAACGGTAAGACCATAAAGAAACTACGTCTTCTTGTTCGTAATTTTATCATTAAAATCAAAACGGAAAAATGTTCAGGAAGAGAATGGAACGCCTCCATACACGAACAACATTTTGACCATGTGCTGATAAACAAGAGATTTTTTATGGTTTCTTGATAAGAATATGCTTTTGTTTTGTTTCTTAACTACACGCGAAGACCTTCTCGTCTTCTTGTTAAATAGTGATTTATTATTTCGTCTAATAAACTACCAATAGATCTAGACACTCCATGGCGCCATTACAGTTTTCACTTTCTATCGCTATTACCGTTCGGAACTGACACTCGGAACTAGAGACGGGAAAACTTTGCTCGTACAAAGTTCGTAAGTATTCGTGATGCCATCGTAAGTCTTCGGATATCTGAAAATCATTTACTGAAATGCCTTTTAGAAACCCAATTTAAATGTTAATAACTTTGTTTTTAACTTTAATTTGAGATTTTTTAATTTTTCTTTTTCTATTTGAACTAATTGCTAGTCCTAGAATAGATTTAGTTGCAACGGTTAGGTTCTCTTCCGGTTCAGCATTTTGATTGACATGTCAGAAGCCGTTTGAAAAGCCATCATGATCGAAGACACGATCTATCTGGATCTATCTGCTGTTTATGATTGAATAGAGTGTTTCTCCCACCTGTTGCTATATAAACACCTGCTATTCTAAACAAAGCTTATTAGAAAACTACTGAGTCTGTGGCCAACCAGCACACATGTTTATACTCTCGAAAGCAAACCAGAAATAAGCTTGCTGGCAGCGTGAAACTAGTGTGGACGACTGTCATTAGAGGGAAAAGGCCCATGGCGTTTAGGCAAGTGAGAACTTTGATAACAAAGACGATTTCCTTTGCTGACAAACTTTTGAATGAAGAGTAATTTGAAGTGGATGATTTCTAAAATATCTTGAGAAGAACAAAACATCTCGTGGTCGAGCCGCTATCTGATTGACTCAAAACAACAACTTCGTGGCATAAACTTCATCTTACGATTGAACGTCATCCTGGGGAATCTATCGTCTCGGTAATTTAAGAAAACTAATTAGTATCAACCTATCATATTTGGGGCGTGGATGTAAATGACTTTAGAGGACGCTACTAAACTAGAAACAAGATAACAGCTTACAAGAGGCGTTCGAGGTTCCCGTCACTTACCTTTGTGTTTGGCGCGTGCCTCGACAAGAAATTTTTCAGAGAAAAAAGCTCTGTTTCTGCTTTGTACGACGTAGTTTTGGTAAGTACAGGTTGTTTAGTTTTTCTATGGTTTAATAATCATAGAATACACACAAGAAAAACAACAATATGTATATGAATCATAAAGTAAATTCATGTGGCTGATGAAAGATTGCGTGGTCTGATCTCGTGGCTTTTTTTGGCGCGAAAATCGATTCATTCATTCACGTAGCGTCTACAAAAACCAACAAAATTCCGTAGAATCGAAAACAATTGAAATACCTTCTCTTATAAAAAGGTTTTTTTAGTTTTTTTTAATCGAAGAACAGGCATAAAATTTAGGGTGGGAGTTAATCAAGGGATGTTAATCATATGCATTTTATTGCTTAGGCTCTGGATTTATTTTACTACGAATCAACGAACCAAAACATAATAAGTTTAAGTTAAGCTTATATTCTATTTGGTAATTTTCAATTGATTGGATTCATCTTGAGGTTTTTATAAGAGTAGTTCTTGTTTTTAGCTCGTTTCAGATGTGTAATTTCAGTTTTGTGACCTCTTATTTCTAAATCTTTTAAGCTCATAAAGAATAAAAATTTGAGAGAAAACAAGAAAAAATTATATTAAGCTAAAGCTTAAATTAGAGTAATATAACTTACTAAACAATGTTGTTTTTTAAGCTTATACGTGATATTCCTACTTTCTATCAATCTCCGAGTCAGCAATGAAAACCTAAACAGATGCGGCATACAAACACAACTTTTTTGTATTTAGTAAGAGTGAGTCATAATGTACACAATTCGTAATTCATAATATTTATCATAACACTCAGCAAATGAAAAGTCTATTCATGGTGCAAAAATCTACTAATGAATGAGTCATAGTAGACATAAGTAGAGGTGTCAAACTCTTTTCTTTTATAATTGGTTTTGTTTATCATCTAAGATTAAAAAATATATTCTAAATAACGAATTAGAAATTGTCAGACAATGTCTATTCAGAAATGAAATGATCTCTCATACACAGACAGCCTGATTGCTCAGTATCTCAAGATTTTCAAAACTAACATAATTTTCATTATCAGTGAACACAAAAGAAGGGTAATGATTAATGAACAGTTTTCTAATTTCCAAACGTATTTTTCTCACAGTAATCCTTTTTTTCTTTCTTTCATTCACGTGTCATAGTCATAATGTGCTTTCATTTTTACTACTGCTGGTGTCCGTTACATTATCGGAAAAAAATATTATATGACAATGCTTTCCTTTCTGGCTTTTCGTTTTCAGCTGTTTACCATGTATTTTGACAGTTGATTGAATTACTAAGGAAATTGTTTTGCAGGCAGAAAAATGATTATATACTTTTCGTTGACTCTGATCGTATTCCATATATATGATTATTATATAGCTTAGATAGTGACGCACGCTCTGATTGGTCAAGACCTGCGCTGTTAGTATTAGTGAACGCAGCAGAACGGAACACGGTTGTTGACGCTAAGCGTGCTAACTTTGTAAAGAAGTAAGAAAACAGCTTTGAAAAGTAGAAAGGATTATTTCTTTCTTTATAACAAAATAAATAAGACAGCTTTGTTTCTGTACTCCGTTCGAGCTGAGAAATACAGCATCCCGAAAGTGAAAAAAACACGAAGCCTAGAAAAAGTGTGAAGAGAAGCACGAGCCGTAGGCAAATAGTAGTGTGCTGTTACGGTTTTAAAAACTCTCGGTTTCACATTAGCGGAGAACGGAAACAACAGTCTCAGTAATGCCCCTAGACTTAACAGACTAACCTATTTCCCTTGCCTTTACGAAAAACGTTTTTTATACTTATGACACAGACATTGCCATTTGAGGGAGTATCCCTCTTCGAAAGCCTTTTCCTTTTCAACCCATCCTGACCTTCAAAGTCAAGGTGAGTTAACCGTCTTGAAGCCATCCGCAACTGATTCACTGATCCATTCAGTACTCAGCTATTGGCTTACATAGTGACTAGTTTCATTTTGAACTGACACCTTACGAATAATTCATGAAAGTCAAGGTGAGTTACCCGTCTTGAAGCCATCCGCAAAATTCACTGATCCATTCAGTACTCAGCTATTGGCTAGCATAGCGACGAGCTTCACTTTGAACTGACTCCTTACGAATAATTCACACAAGTCAAGGTGAGTTACCAGTCTTGAACCCATCCGCAACTGATTCACTGATCCATTCAGTACTCAGCTATTGGCTAGCATAGCAACTAGCTTCACTTTGAACTGACTCCTTACGAATAATTCACGCAAGTCAAGGTGAGTTACCAGTCTTGATCCCATCCGCAACTGATTCACTGATCCATTCAGTACTCAGCTATTGGTTAGCATAGCGACGAGCTTCACTTTGAACTGACTCCTTACGAATAATTCACGCAAGTCAAGGTGAGTTACCAGTCTTGAACCCATGGCCATCATTTTCATAATGAAAAAGGTACAGAAAATCTAGGGTATAGTTTCAAGCTTCTGCTTTAACGGACTAGAGGTAATTTTTCACTGTTTGACTGCGTCATAGCACTTTTAGATATTAACATTTACTGTATAGACAAGTTGCCAAAGTTTACATTTTACGAGAGTGTTTTGCCTACAGGGATGCGCGCATGCCAAGAGCTAATATTTCCTCATAGCCACTGAGTTTGATCGTCCATTTAATTGCATTTTTCCCTGAAACTTTACATATTTTTAAGAAGTAATAATAAGTAGTCTTTCTAGATATAAATCGATACAGTTCGTCACTTGTTTTGCCTACCGGGATGCGCGCGCGGATCGTGTTTATAAGATGGTCATGAACGATATAGCAATTCAACACGTCTATAGGCAGTACAATAAGAATACTATGGGAGGGGTGACTAGGGCGAGGATACCCGCACCCCCTGAAAATTTTGAAATTGAGTCTCGAAAATATGATTTCCAGTGTCTTGAAGGGCAATTGCAACATATTTATTGCATTAAATACATGTCAAAGCAGTAGGGAACTCCTATAGAAAATCATATTTGGCTGCGAAAAATTCGTTATTTTGAGTTGCGAGGTTTTGACTTTAGATCAGAAACTCGCAATGTGTTGCCTGAAGTCGAAGTTACTATAAAAATTTCGTGTTATCTAGCATGTTACATGGTATAAATCTTCCGCGCAACGACGTATCGCGAAAAATCGTCGTTGCAAATCGTCTCGTGTAACATCGGCTTAAGAATGTGAAAGGGCTAAGCTTCCCCTAGTGTACCCCAGCCTCCGCGGTTCCTGAAAAGGTGGGGGGGGGGGGGGGGGGGGAGATAGGGAAGCAAAAACACAAGATAGTAAAAAGGAAAAGAGGTACATTTTGATTGTATCACTCATTACCGGTACCGCATGCTTTGATGTTACCAATCACAGAAGTACTAATTTCATATATATTGTAAGACGTCTTTTGTTCGTACCAGTGCCAGTCTAAACAAATCATTGCTATGGCTACGGAAGGTTTAGTATCGTTAACCTTATGATATTATCAAGTGTCAGACCCTAAACAACAGAATCCTGCCGTCGTTATTGTTATCACAGCTTAGAAGCCTGTTTATTCTAGCGATTTTTGCTGCGATTTTGAGATGAGATTTTTGCGGCGATTTTGGTCATAGCCAAGAATGGTAAAGGATTAACTTGTACAGTTTTATTCTGGACACCAAGATTACGAGAAACATAAGAAAAAAATATTATATTTTCAAAACTCGCCGCAAAAATCACCAGCATAAACGAGCCTCGGTGCATGTAAACAAGGTACGGCCATGTATATATTTGCATTCGATAAGACTATTGATACCACACAATGAACAACAGTCTGGTCACCATAGATTTTTGCGTTGGCGTGGACTAGAAGCTACTAAAAACGCTATATTGAGATAAAGCATTAGAAATAAGCCGACAAAACAAACCTACGCTTTAATTACACGTGTGGAATCAGAGCACAAATCCGACGTGCATGGTTCAGGCAAGAGCAGTGGTAAGTAGTATATGTTGTTGATAAACAATAGAAAAAGAAGCAGTACAATAATAGAATGAAAGAATACACTTATCTGAGAGGACAGCTATGGTTAACTATAGAGTTTATAAACTAAAACGTCAGTAGTAAACAAACAGAACAGAATCAAAATATAAAGTGAGCGCGTGGAATCAATGTGGTACACGTTGCTTTCCGAATGAGGACAGGAAGTGCTTGAATCTGGTCCAATTTTTCTTCTGTTGGCTCGCGCAAATTCATATATATCTTTCTATATACATTTCAAAATCCCTCAAGTAGGATTCTAAAACTTTATATGGCATTTTCATAGCACTCCATAATATCCACTTGATATATTTCAAAGTAAACATTTGTATTTGTCGCTAAGCTTACTGTCAGGTACACTATGTAAATTGTTCGCCTTTTTGAAGCAGAAAAAATACTTTGGCTCGATATATGTTTGAAGCAAGTTACTAGTACTTTTCCAGCTACAGACACAGGAATTCGATGATTTAGAAGTTACTGTCTTTAAGCTAAGCGAGCATTTGATTTCAAGGTATTGGTAAGCCGATAGTTTATATGTGATTTGTAACTAAGATACTAAAAGAGCTTTGTGGTATTCAAACAAGAAATTAAGCCCGCTTACGACTACGGCAACTCCAAGGAACACAAGGAAAGATTACATTGCGACGAAAATGTTCTCATAGGCTAATAACAAACTAGAAAGACAATTCATTGAGCCCGTTTTGAACTGAATGACTGAGGCAGTAAACAAAGCTTTTGGTACTACTGGTTTTCTTACAAAGAAATGACTTTTTGGTGGGAGTGAGTAAACCATCATCAAGCTACCTCTTTCATTATTTGCTAATCGTTTGACAAAAGAAACCGTATGAACGAGATATAAAAACCTTTGCTATATCGTTATTATTGCTTTTGTTATCAGCGCACCCAGGATTACAAACAAAATCCTAAGTTGATCCGACTTTTAATCATTTTTTTTTAATTAATTTTTTTTTTGTTGATTGGAAAACAATATGGGTGAGGCAAGGAGAGTCAAAAAGAGAGTCTGTCTGAGAACACGTCTAGGATCATTCGAAATGAAATTATTTCTATATTTTTATATTTGTACACAAAATATAAAGTCATATCGGTTTTACTCGGCGTTTGGTCTAAGCTCTATTTTTTCATACTTCGAAGCTCCATTTTTCGAAAAACATTTGGAATTTTCCTGCCAAACTTTGCAAGACATACTCATATAGTCACAGCCTATATTCCATATTTTTTTGTACTCACAGATGTGTTGTCTTATATTCCAGGTTTGATATCATGGCACACATCATAGCTTTGTTCTTATTGGTCCTTTGGTCTGCTCAAGGAACCAATCAGGCTGCAAAAAATAACATCTTAATTGATGGACAAATTCGACTTGGAGGGCTAGTACCAATCCATTCAAAAGCCTCGGAAGTTGTCGACCGAGAGTGCGGTGAATTGTACTCGAGGCTTGGGATACAACGGTTAGAGGCCATGTTGTTTGCAGTTGATCAAATTAATGCAAACTATTCAACCATTCTTCCTGGTATTAAGCTCGGAATCGAAGTGTACGATACTTGCTCAAGTGAAACAAAAGCATTGGACAAAGCAGTCCATTTCATCAGCGGTCGTCTCTCTCAAGGGTCCAGCATATCTGCGTCATCGCAGTCTTCTGTGGTGGGTGTGATTGGAGCGAGCTACAGTAGTGTTTCTATTCAGATAGCTCACCTTTTACGCCTTTTTCAACTTCCACAAATAAGTTTCGACTCCACGAGCGTTGAATTGAGCGACAAAAAGAAATTTGAGTACTTTTCGCGGACTGTTCCTCACGATGGATTCCAAGCCAAGGCCATTGTCGATGTGATAAAGCATTTTAATTGGACGTATATATCAAGTGTTTATAGTGATGATACATATGGTATCCATGGGATGGAGGCACTTAGAAAGGAAACCAAAAAAGCAGGTCAGTATATCTCAGTTTCCATCCCATCTGCCCTCTTTAAGCAATCCTTTTTTTATCTTGCACGTGACATTAGAGCAGCTCAATTTCGAGGGCAAAACAAAAGAATTTTGATTTCATGAGAATTGGAACCTATTGTTTTGCCCTCCAAATTGGGCTGCATTCCGACGTGCTGCAAGAGGTCTATACAGATTGAACTGATAACAGTTTCCAGGTTACCATCAGCCCCGCCCCTCACAAAAAACCTCGTCTGTCGGATAACTGATGCACTCCCGGACTTTTTTACTTCGAAGAAGGACTTTTCAGTTAAAGTACCAAAAGTTTACTTACATAAAATATACCATTTTGAACATAATGTTAAAGTTACTTACATCATTCCCATCATCAGACGTTTCATGGCTGATACAGTTGTTTATCCCACACCATAGAAAATACATCCAATCAGAAAGCAGGAAAGTCGTTGTATATTTGTCGGTATTTCACTTTTCTTTCCCATCATGCACTGCGCGTTGAATCTACGCATTTGTATTTTCTATGGCGTGGGATAAAATGATCATACGATAGTTTTGAGTGGCATACCATGGATATCCCACTCGTCACTTGTAGTTTCTAGTATACACACGAGCCTTTTAAGGTGTTTTAAATTAGTATCAATATTAGCCACCGGTTCCCACAATTTCATTTTCCAGCCACATTCTCCCACCACCACTACCACTACCACCACCTTTACTGAGCACCATCTGCGGTTTCTTCAATGTAGATATATCAACTAACAGTGTTTTTTTCTCTTTTTAGGCATTTGTATCGCAACTTCACAAATGATCAAAGACTCAAAGTCCTCCCAATCAAGCGAGACATTCCTTCAAATCATCGACGCACTTAAAGCCGAACCAAAAGCAAAGACAGTAGTTGTGTTTACCAGCCAAGAAAGCCATATAAGGAGTCTTCTCGTAGCCGCAAACAAACGCAACCTGATCGGTAAGATCCAGTGGGTAGGTAGTGATGCTTGGGGGAATGTGGTTTGGTTGAAAGAATTACAGCATTTGGCCCATAACGCTATAACGGTCTCGCCAAAGAGTGTAAGACTGAAGGCGTTTGAGGATTACTTCATTGCGCTAAGACCAGATACCAATACTAGGAACCCTTGGTTCAAAGAGTATTGGCAGGTACATTTCAATTGTTCATTGGGAAAAACGTTAAATTCCTTTCCTAAGATGTGCAGCAACTCTACCAAACTAACAAAAAAGAATAGCAACATCGACATGAGGAGTTCAAATGCGATTGACGCTGTAAACGCGTTTGCGCGTGCGCTACACGCAATGCACACTGACCTCTGCTCAGGATCTGCAGGACTTTGTAAAAATATGATCAATATATCGGGTTTAGAGTTTCTGAAATACATCCGAAATGTATCGTTCGAAGGCGCAACAGGACACAAGGTTGCATTTGATAACCATGGAGACGTTGACGGTATATATGACCTTATGCTCTTCAAAAAGCACAATGATATTTACAGAAACTCAATCATCGGATTATGGGCTGATAAACTTAAAATGAACGACCGCAGATCCCTTGAACACTCGGGCTACAAAATACTAAAGTCATCTTGTGCCGTCTTCTGCTCAGCCAATGAAATCATGGTGCCAGTCAAAGGTAAAGATACATGTTGCTGGGAATGTATCCCTTGCAAAGGAAACAGCTACGTTGTCAACCAAACCACGTGCGTTCGTTGTGCACCAGGTTACTGGCCAATCAAAAACGGCCAAGGCTGCGAAAAAATTAAAGTCATATACTTCGGTAAATATATTGCCTACTCTGTGCCAACGATGATGCTGGCTGGTATTGGCATCGTAATAACAGTGTTCATCATCATTATGCTTGCTCGGAATGACAAAACTCCTATCGTTAAAGCATCAGGGCGGGAGCTTGCGTATCTTATCCTTAGTGGTATTCTGTTATCTTTTATTCATACATTTATCGTGGCTCTCAAGCCAAGCGATGTCACGTGTGTCATTCGTTTCTTTGGCTGCAGCATTGCCTTCAGTATCTGCTATGCAGCCATCTTCATCAAGACTAACCGTATTTCAAGGATCTTTAATCGCCGTAACATCGCCAAACGTCCAATTTTGATTCTTCCCACATCCCAGTTAGTGCTGGTACTGGGTGTAGTCTGCGTACAGGTGCTGCTGCTTTTCATGTTGACTCTACTGCGCATGCCAAAGTCAAAGGTATTTTATCCCACAATCTCTTCAGTCTACTTAGACTGCGATGTTCAAGACTTAGATTTTGGACTTTCTCAAGTTTATAACTTCATCCTCATCCTTGTCTGCACCCTCTACGCGTTCAAAACCCGCAAGATACCAAGCAACTTCAATGAGGCTAAGTTCATTGCATTTGCTATGTACACGACCTGCGTGATCTGGCTGGCCTTCCTTGCCTTGTACTTCATGAAAAGCGTATCTCTAGAAAGATCTTTAATCCTTAGTGTGAGCGTTTCCATGGTTGCCTATGTTCTTCTTGGTACATTGTATGGCCCTAAGGTGTACATTTTGCTCTTTAAACCCCATCGCAATGTTAGAAAGCCTGTCACTAGCTTGAGTCTGTCCAGCATTAGTCAGACAAACAATATTCGGTGTCCAAAATGCACGTATGCTGCTGGAGTCTACGCCATTGGTGAACGAGAATCTGACCGCGCACAACAAAGCAGGTTAGTAACTATATAAACTCATATAACCCCTTTGCAGCACGTCGGAATGCAGCTCAATTTGGAGGACGAAACAATAGGTTCCATCTCTCAGGAGATTGAAATTCTTTTGTTTTGTCCTCCAAATTGAGCTGCTTTGACGTCACGTGAAAGAGGTCTATAGAGGCTTTGCTCCATCACGTGATGGTAGCCATGACAGGAGGCAGGAACAATTGAATCTGTTCTAATCTCATTTACATGAGAAATAATTCAGTTTCTTAGGTGAAAAGACTCTATTGTTGTGCCTCCTGTCATGGCTGCCATCATGTGATGGTGCAAAGTTTCTGTAAATGATTCTCAAATCGATCAATTAGTAACTTTGTTTTCCGTCAACAGCAGTGATGATCCTGTGGATGGTAACTATAGCAACCGCATGTCGTTGTTGGCTGACAGTAATCGACCCCAGTCCCTGATGTATGGCCAAGATGGACAGCCCGCGTATAAAGCAGAGGTAAGTCAAGACTTTCAGGTAGTTATAGCACCATTATGACAACCATCATTTTCAATTCTATTGAGCTTGTTGAGCAAACTAAGGTGCATCTATAGCGATATTCAATGTGACGTTAGCCTGTCATTTATTGACTGATGAAACAAACCAGCTTGTGAAGAGCTTTTGTGAAAATGGTTGGCATATTAAGAAAAGGCGTCGACTTGGAACAATCGTTTCAAACTGTGATATCTGTCTGCTATTCAGAGGTTGTTTCTGGGCAAAACTGAAGTTTACCTATTCTCTATCAAATACAATATTTGTTATACATTGAGCTAATTTGATAAAATTAATTGATCAGGTCGATAAGGTATTGATGCACATGAGAAACGAACTCAAAGCAACAAAATACGCACTCAAATCAGCCAATGAAAAACTACGACAGAAAGAACAAGAATACTCAAGAGAACAAGACGACGATGAATCTACAGACAGAATAAGACCAAAAGCAATGTAAGTTGCAAAAACACCTTAGTCTCTCTTATAGGAGGATTTTCTCCACCGAATTAGCCGGTTTTCGTCCCTCCGCAAAACCTAACCAGCTGAATTGCAACTCGATCTGTGAGTTAGCCAGGCACTGACTTTGACTGACTCATCCCAGAGGTAGAAAATAAAATTTGAAGGTTTTTACTTTAATTCCGTGTCCATGTTCTCCTCTTCTCTTCTTTCCTCTTCCATATCTTTGTACTCTCTTCTGTTCCCCTACTCTCTCTGCTATTAATTATCTTGTCCTATCTTCTTTCCTTTTTCTTCACTTTTTATTTTGAGTCGCCTGTTCTAGAATAATACACTTATTCTTCCCCTCCCTTCCCCTCCCATCCCCTCCCTCAAAAAAGAAAGTAACCGGAAACAAATTAGTTGCCACAAAAAAATAATTAAAAACTAATAACGTATCACATTTTTTTCTCAAGAAAGGAGGTGAAGAGTAATGACGACACAAGAAAAGAAAACAACAAGGCCGAGAACGACTCTAATCAAGATCTCGATGACAACGAAATTAACGAATCGTCCTACCCGCTGTGTAAACCAACAATGGACGCAAAACCACAGCCAAACGAAAAGAAAAGTAATCAGTCAAACCCCTTATTAACCAGGACTGAAAGTGAACTCCAAATTAAAAACGGCAATTTGAATGCCAATAACAAGTGTACAACATGCACTAAAAAGAAAGATTGCGGTGATAAGTGGAAAAGGAGATTCCTATTCCCTCTAACAAAGAATAAAGAGCACTCGAAATCAAGTATCATCAACTCCTGCCCTGAATGTGGAAAGACTTTGAATGATTCAACAGATCCTTTACGCGCATGGAGGAGAAGTTTTTCTCTTCCTGACATCGATTTGATGCCAAAGATGAACGGATGCGGTAAACAAGGGCAGGTCAACTATACACCTGTAGAAAACTCCCCTGATGTGATGGATAAGAGATCGAAGCAGGATCAACAAAATATTCCTAGTGCTTTATTAACACAGGAATTAGATAACATATTATCGAAACCCATTGAGAGTTTGGTTGGAGGACAATATACTGAGCTTTAAATTAATTTAAAGCAAACTTGTATACTGAAATTAAACATTTTAAGTTAAGAGGTACCCAGTAGCCTCAATTGGGGTCTATTGCCCCACCCAAAGATTCTCCAAGTCGTTTACTAAATATTTTCGAATTTTATAAAAAAAATGTCCTACTTTCGTAAGGGCGACATCTAACCTTAAGAAAGAACTTAAACATAGTATATAGTAAGTCAGTCGTCATTGTAAATCTCGCATACTAAAAGTGATGTCATATTCCATTAACTTCAAAGGTCCGTGGTAAATTATATTTTTTAAAGACATATTGATTACTTACCAGTCGGTAAAGCCACCTTATTTGATTTGTGGAAAGGTGGTTTATATTGGTTGTATAGAAAGTATTCTAAAGATCGGATACATCTTGAGATCAAAAAATATTACTCTCTTCTTTTGCGCTTCTATATATGGGTTGTAGGATTTCTACGATTCCTACAGGTGACGTCATTTTCCTACAAAGCAAGCCGCACGGACGCTCAGTTTTTCTTCGCGTGTTGAATCAGCAAACTCCATTCCAAGCTCAATATATAGTGTATGTACGAGAGATCGAGTTATTGCAATATGTGGCATATGTTTTGAAAGTCACAGTTAGAGTTGCAATGATGTGGTATTCAAATCCTAGCCTCTCTCGGTTCGAAATCAGGCAAAGCCGGTCAACTCACAGGTATCCCAAGCTGGGTTTCTGTGGTTTCCTATCGAACTTATAAGGCAATGTATGGCGATTTTTCGAAAAAATTAAAAATCAGTAAATCACACAAATAAATGTCCCTACTTGTGTTTCGTGTTTTGCTTTGAGTCTCTGTGAAGTTTCAGGTCATTTGCAGCAATATTGAGCGAGTATTGTGGTGGAGTATCCCTCGTACTCAATATTGCTGCAAATGACCTGAAACTTCACAGAGACTCAAAGCAAAACACGAAACACAAGTAGGGACATTTATTTGTGTGATTTACTGATTTTGTAATTTTTTCGAAAAATCGCCATACATTGCCTTATAAGTTCGATAGGAAACCACAGAAACCCAGCTTGGGATACCTGTGGTCAACTCCGTTGGAAGTTATCATTTGTTAAATATTAATCCTCTCGGTGTGACTTCTTTGTGCCAGTGTAGAGTGACAAAGGTATTTGACATTTTTGAGAATTGCTTGTGATACTGCAGGATTAAATAACCGTTATCTTCGGCGATGGCCAAGCATGACCAGGCATTGTCAGTAACAGAATGCTATAGCAAATTTCTAACAGTTCTAATTAATTTTTTTGGTCTGATTTCGGCAATTCTCTTTCATCAAAACGACTCACTGTTGAAATGCGAAGTGCTTGGGATCCAGGATGTCCGGTTGTCAAGGAAATTACGCATCAATTGACTTATAACCCGATACCACGTCCCCGAGGCTAACGAGAATCACAGATAATTGATAAGGGAAAGCTCTGCTGGAAAAATGGAATGGACAAGGAAGGAAACTGGATCAGTTCCCTAAATCTCATGTAATCATGTAAGGGGGAAATTATTGGAAAATTTATAGTATGCACAGCTGTCAAGGTGTCTTTTAATATGATTTAACGTTATCCAATGAGAAGCACATCTAAAAACCAATTGAATTTGCTGGTAGCTGGAGAAATATGTGAAATACGAGAGTGTAAAATTATTTGAGAAAGTAACCCTGTCACTCTATGCTTTATAAATATTTCCACGTTTGCCCCCTCAGCATCCCACAATCAGTCCAAGATGGCTGCCGTATCACGACAACAGGTCATGGTACAAGGGTAAGAATTTTCAAACCATTTCTACTAACCTCAACGGAACGGAAAATAATTTTTCTTTGGAAGCTTAGGTCAGTCCGTCTGAGATCCGAAATATACAAGATCGCTTGTAGGACAATGACCACTTGCTTGAGTTCCCAAGATCCATTCCTGATATTCACGGTCCTCAGTCCTTGTAACCTCTGCCATTCCTGTATTTACTTGTCCATATTCACTGACGCTTGACGAAATATTGAGTTTCCAGAACGTCTGTTTGCTGACCTGGTTACTCAATAGCTTGCTATTTCAACAGCCAAGGTTAGTGTACGGAAGGCACTCGTACTAATCCAAGCCTTGCTGGAAAACAAAAAAACCTTTACGCAACGTAGCTTAAAATAAGGTAAACCCACTCTCAGTTGATTATATTGATTATTGATTATTGATTATTGATTCATGTACGTAACAAGAAGCATTATTCGTCAGGGGACATGTTATTGTTTGGGACGTTATGATCCGAGTAAAAACCGTTCACTCAACCACGAATTATTCTATGAAATCAAACGGGGGTGAAATGCATAGCTTTGATCTTCAGCTTTCTGCTGAAACTCTTTAAAAAAAGTGCGAATTTATGGTTGCTAGTCTTATACGACGAGAGATAGTTAGTGACTATGTGACTAGATATGGTTAGTGTCCCGTAAATCGGATGCTAGCCAAAGAGCCATTAACTCAATCTGGGCTCCCGGCCAGCGCCAGTGACACTTCAGTCTTATCTTTGGCTTCTTTTTTTGTGTGTGTTTTAACGACCTTTTTGTGAATTGCTGTCGTCTTTTCAATATTCACTTGTCAATCATTCGCTCTTAAGACCGTCCTCAAGTCGTCGTCAGTTACAGCAAATAAACGTTAGCATACATATAATATTTATACAAAACAGTTGACGTATAATTTTCGCTCCAACTCGAAGTAAAATCATCGGCCTTGAGCTGCAAAGGCCGGTAATAAATTGTCATTCTTCAACTTAGAACATTTACGCGACGTGGTTAGCAGCCTAGGTATCTTGACTTGTGCGAATCATTTGTTGTTAGATTTTTTGTTTATTCAGGAGTCTAGCTAGCAAAAGATGATGCCGACAAGGATAAATATGAAGTGACCCTTCTGACAGTTCGATTCATCAGTTAACTGGCTTTGTTCATGACACTTTTTATTGTACGAAACCAAACATCTTCCTCTTCCTCTCCAGCCATGAGATTTTATTCTCCCTAATTTTCCTTGTCGTAATTCCATCTATTTCAGTTACAGTTTAAAAACTGCACGAGCTCCTGTCTTTGTAAGCTTGCCAATAAAATAGTCACTTCTGGGGCTGATTTCGGAGCCATATGCTCCAGGAACTGGCAAGAAAGATACTCGGGGTCGCGTAGCAGCCTGATTTCCAAAGCTTGCAGTAACATTTCCTCATTTGGTTACATTCCCTCATATAGACTTTTTTTAACTGATCTTCTAATATTGTAGTATTATGCGCGATGCAAATGCATTTCCATCACAAAGTGGAGAAACACTAAAACATGCAGATTGCAAAGAAAGCAAGCGTTCTCTCTTGGGCTTCAAATTTTTGTTTTTTTACTGCCAAAATATATCATCTAAATTTCAATGCTTTCCAAATGATTCAAGCCTGACCATCACGGGAATGCTGTGCAATAACCCCCTGGGTAACATGAAGCTCCAAGGTTTTTGGGAAGAGATTTTAAAAGGACGGTTGTTTGAACCATTAAATTCTAAGCTTGAAATCACTTGGCCCGTGACCATGACAGGATATTTATATTTCGTATCAAAATATAACATTGTTGTTTTTCCCCATATTTTTTCATTATCAGTTGCTATGGACGAAGCAAGCATTGCTGGATTATCCTGTTCAGTTGCTGCTCTCTTCATACTACTAGCCCTATCTCTCTACACATTCATGAAGGGCTGGCAACAAATCTTTGGGCCGGATCATCCAAACAACACGAATATAAATGATGACGTAACCAAAGATCTCACAAACCAGCCAAGCTGCTCCAATCAACACGATAACCCCACTTTCGAGAACCCTCTCACGAATTCCACGGAAATGAACCTATCGACCAAGCAGAATGATAAGGGGACTACTATAGTGGAGATAAACAGCCAGGAAAACGACACAAGCTTTTAAAACATGCTGGGGAAACTGTTAAGGTTCCATCCTTTAACTAGGATTTCTTAGTGATACTAGCCGGCTGGCGTGGGGTCGTCATCGTGTTGAGCCGGAAGCAAGAACAGAGAACCGTTTGATGGAGGTTTTCAATTAGTGGAATGAGACTAAAAATCTAACGTAGCTTGTAAATAGATCATTTTTTATAGCTTGGAGGAATTGTTGTCCCATTTCAGACTACATGTCATTCTCTTGAAAATAAGATCCTTTGTTTAGTTGTATCCATATTCATGTGTCTTCTCATGCACAACCTTTAAATAAAGAAATGATACTCTAGGGAATGACACGTGGTCTTCAGAATAAGATCCTTTGTTTGAGTTGTATCCACATTCATGTGTCTTCTCATGCACAACCTTTAAATAAAGAAATGATACTCAAGGAAATGACATGTGCTCTAAAATGAGAGTATATGGTCGTCCACATGTAGCATCAATGAACATATAAAATGTTTTCATAAAACTGATCAAAATTCATTCGTATTTTTTAGATTTGTCACATCGGCGAAAGGACTTTCATTGTCTTATAAAACAATAGAATGAGGCAGTATCACAATAGATCTATGCCTCGTTATATTGTATTATATAAGACAATGAAGGTCCTTTCGGCCGATGTGACGAGTGTTGACCTTGCAACTTTGTTGGAAAACATTAACAGAATCTATTAAAAATTTACTTTGCAAATTATACGAAGTGTACACATTCGACTGGCTGCCAGGAATAGCAGACAAAGCTTTGCAGTTGCTCCACTCAAATATTAAAGACACTTTGATTAAGTAAGTTTTGCTTCAGCGGTCTTTGACGTCCTAATGACGGCAGCTGACCACCAATGCATACAAGAAGCTGGCTATTTTACCAAATATGGTCAGAGCTAAAATTAGCCTCAGATGTGATACTTACCCTTTGCTTACACTACAGTGTCGTCGTTGTTTTTTTCAAACTACAGTATGTACTTTTTAAACATTATTTTTGCGAAAGTTTGCAGAGAAAGCTCTGGGTAAAGGTCTGAAAACACGGTTGAGTTATGTTAGTGTTTTATCGAACTTATTTTTCGCGGAGGCATCAAACAAAACTGAAAGAATGCATAGACTACAGCTTAGACTCACCATCCCAGCTGTGCATAAAACTTAATAAACATTAATAATTTCAATGTCATTACAGAGTCTGTTAATTATGAAAATAAGACTACTAATTATGGCTGAAAAAAACTAATCAGCAACTAAAATATTGCTTAAAGACGACACGATATTCTACAAGAATAAAATAAATAAGAAATATAAAAATATGAATAATGATCTAATAATAAAACATTGATATTGTAGAGTGCAGGTTCGCTCCGTATAATCACTGAAACGCAGTCAGTCAAGAAAGAAAAGACAGGAGCGCTGCCCACTCACGTAGCGCAGTTCAACCCCATGACTTGCTTAGACAAAATATTTTCACCACACCAGTTTCATACTCTTGGGCGTAACAGTGAAGCTATATTTTCTTTGTACTTCGTACTCGATTAAATCTCCCAAAAAGCATTTGAAGTGAGGTCTATCAGAAGTCGCCATGGAGATTGAAAAAGGAACAGCTCAAGGAGCAGGGATATGTGGCATCATCTTGCTTATTTGCGGTGTCGCGAGCTCCATCTCAGGTTTCGTTTGGATCGGAATTCATGGTTTCGGAGGTTATGGCTTATGGTCTGGCGTCGGTGTAAGTATTCAGCCCAATTTCATTAGTTTATTCATTGATGTTATTTACTATTAATAAGTCTAACGTGTAAACGGTTATATATATTATGAATTGATTCTCAAATCATTTTTGTGCCGACATTTTCATCTAGTGTATACTTCCATCACCTTGATCTCATCATCACCAAAACAGGGAAAAAACCGCGGGTCCAAAAAAACTTTGAAAATTCCAGAAACAAGGTTTTAGTCAGTTTTCGTATGTCATTGAGTTATGATCTTAGTCGTTGATCTTAGTCGTGACATTTTGTGTTTAAAGTGCCTATAAACCATAACTCAATATTTTCAGTACTGATTGATTCTACAAGAATTGAATAGTTGAATGGTAAAATATTTTCATATGATTTGAGGCCGGATGCATCTTGGAGATATCAAGGTTCATACTTATACTTTAACCAACATATTAATGTTGTGATGTATGTGGAGGAATTATAAAATATACAAAACGTACTCTTGCCGCTAAATAATTTATTTACATTTTTCCGTCGCGCTACTGTCCCGACTCTTAATGCATAAAAGATATTAATTGAAATCAGTGCGTCATTGGTGATATCATTGTATAGAGTACAATCATAAAATAAAAATGATTTTCGACTGTATTATAATTCAGATCTTCAATTTCGATAGAGCATCAAGAAAGATATTAACACGCCAAATTTTATGGGAATTGGTTAAAAAGCGATGGAGATATGGCGTTTTGAATATATAATTTCCCCATACAAATCACTAGTATGTTCGGCTTGGTGCTTAAAGTTAGGAACCAATCCGAAAATACAGTGATTTGTATGGGGAAATTATATATTCAAAACGCCATATCTCTGTTGCTTTTTAACCAATTCCCATGAAATTTGGCGTGTTAACATCTTGCTCGATGTTCTATCGAAATTGAGAGCGAAAATTGTCAAAAGCAAAACAATTCTTTTCGTGACGTCACACTTCGGTACTCTATTGTCAACAAGGTATCGCCGTAGGGTTTTTACTGAGTCAGTTTTTGTAAGATTCCGCTGTTCGTATCGGTAATTCCGTTAGTTTCAGGTCAGCACTGCTAATCTATAGTGAGCCATATAACAGTTAGAAGGCAGGCAATTTCAGTCACTCAGATATCAACATTGAAATGATACGAAGAAGCCGTAATTAATCATATCTTTGACTATGATATAGGGCCATAATTAGCATCGCTAGGTCATTGTCTGTTTTGAGAGCCCCATGTCATAGTTTCGTACTTTTACTAGCGAGGAGTAGAATGATATTTAGAAAATCAACGTTTAATATTTAGAAAATCAAGGTTTGCTGTCATTTGAGTTTTATGTCCAGACCTCGAGATATTTTCGAAAAACTACTGCACAGTCATTATCGTACTGGAAGTATAAACCTTTATAACTTAAAGACGCATGTTTGCAATCATTCCCAAGAGAATAAAATAACAGATAAAAGACATGGTGGTCATGTTGGATGATATAACAAAATAATTCATTGAAAAATCTTTCGTTAAAGTCATCCAACATGCCGGGTATGACGTCACGTGCAAAGTAAGAATACTGAAGGTATTGGGAAAAAAGCTTATGTGCACTTTTAATCTTACCTCATTTTCTTCACTGTTGGTCAGCTGCTGCAAATCATTACAAAATAGTACTTACTATTTCTATTATTGAAGTTGTCCTTTCAGCAGTCATGAGAGTAACATCAGAAATAAAAGTTGGGTAAAATACGACCATTCCTGCGCATGCTACGAATAATAAGCCATTTTACGGTTTCGTCCGCCACCTTCAATCAAGGCAAAATATAAACTGAGAAATCTGGATCAAAATTTTTCAAAATTTAAACTTTTTTTGTTATTTATGACCAATGGATTTTGGAAAGCTACAAACCACTAAAACTAAGATTTTTGTTTTACAAATCATACGATCGGCACACGAATAATGGAAATTATAGGAAAAGAAAGAGATTGATTCGTAAATGGTAGTTAAAACACTGGCATTGGCCTTATTTTCAGTCTGACAGCTGCTATACATTCCTGCTGATTATTGAAGTTTATAATTTTGAAAATCGGACAAACTTGAGCGGAGTTACAGGAAGTCAAAGTGATCCAAATCTCTATATGTTTTGCCGGTTTTGCCCTGATTCAAGATGGCGGACGAAACCGTGAAATGGCTTATTGGAAACCTGAAAAAAATAATTAAATCTCAAATAAATAGTCAACTAGAATGGAACAAACACATACAGGAACTCATGATCACGCATGCATGAACATGGTAAATGCCATGATATTAGAGACGACCAATATATATTACAAATGGCTTTCATATCAGGCTAAGAAACAGCTTAAAATTTAAAACTAAATCACGAACGACGATCAAAATTCAACTTTCCACTCCAATGCCAGGTTTGGTAGTAGGTTTTAACATAAACAACAATCTTTCTTTCTTTTTTCTCCTTTGTTTCTTTGTATTTATGTCTGTCTGTCTATCTGTCTGTCTTTCGGTTTGTTTGTCTCAAAACTATTTGTCAAGAATGTTTATACTTCCAATATGCTAATGATGCAACATATAGAAGTGTTAAGATGTGACGTATTTCCGGGTCCAACTGCTCATGAAAATCGATAGGATAAAGCAAAAAATGTTCTCAGTGATTTATCTTCCACCTGAAATTTGACGTCACACTTAACAGCTCTATTGGAAGTATTTTGCCAATTTCATGATACCATTCAGATAGGATAAATACCGAGAATACCAACTATACGAAAAACTAAGCACGAAAAGGATTGTCGTTGTAATTCGCGGAAAAAGTGTGATTAATTATTTTGGATGTCCCTGTTAGCCTTGCATTCAAGGTAACACAGAAAGAGGTCTCAGTATGTTTCACTAATTAATTTGTCTTTTTGCAGCTTGTGGTGGCTGGGATTTTGGGAGTCGTCGCATGGTGGAAACGGAGCAAAGGAGTGGTGAGTGAAGGCCTGTATAAAAGTCTTTGAACATTTGAATCTCATTATCTGCTCCAAATGGTGAAAGGACACTAACCACCATGTGTTGTCAGCCGGAAAGTGAATGCTATTGAAAACTTGGTGATTCAGCTCATGAATATTAGGCATGAGACAGGAAATAAATCAGTGTTGGATGTTGGATGGTAGGAACAATGCAATCAGAGATGTAAATTATATGTTTCAACTAGCTGAGTTTTTCATCTTGCAAATCAAATTTCGATCCCCTGCCTCTCAATAATAATTTTCAAAGCACAAAAACGCCTAATACTAAGAAAACAGTCGTTTTACATAAAAAATAATTATATTCGCCAGAGAGACTTTATTGTTCTGCTATCCGGCTAAGATGGCCGCGAGCACGTGACTTTACCTACATAAAATAATGATGATGATGATGATTGTGATGATGGTGGTGATGATGATGATGATGATATATGATGATGATAATCATCATAATTGTCATTATTTTTATCATCATCATCATCATCATCATCATCATCATCATCATCATCATCATTATCATTATCATTATCATTATCATTATCATTATCATTATCATTATCATTATCATTATCATTATCATTATCATTATCATTATCATTATCATTATCATTATCATTATCATTATCATTATCATTATCATTATCATTATCATTATCATTATCATTATCATTATTATGAGGGTGTCAATGGGGTTTACAGTTAACTGACATTTCTGTTATTTTGGTTAAATATTATGGCCAGCGCTTGTAAAAATAATTAGCAGTTAACTGACAATCGGGTATCATCATCATCCTCAAAATAGCCCCGAAACGGGAACTCACATGGCGCGCGTGGTATCAAGAAGTTTCCCTCTCTTATTTATGCTCTCTTGTTCTGACACGTGTTACTTACTTGTATGTTGCAGCTCGTTGGTTTCCTTGTCGTCACTATCATCATGATTTTTGTTGCATCAGGTCAGGGTATTACATCAGGGGTGTTGTACGGCTTGTTCAAAGTGTTTGCTGATCCAGGAAATTGTTACAAGTCTTACGATAAATGTGTCTGTAAACAGAACTACCAATACAATACGTATGACCGTAAGTAAAGGATATATATTATCACGTACAGAAAAAAAAGAAGTTCTAATTTACAATAAATTCAACATTATTTCTTGAATATATAGTAAGTAGATCAACTTGATAGAAACCAAATGGAACTCAGAAAAAATCTGGTCAAAACCCACAGGTACCCTTGCTTACCATAGTCTCCAGTAGCTCAGTGGCAGAGCATCCGACTAGAGTGTGGAGGGTCGGTCGAGCCCCAGATGGGATTTGCACCCACGACCCTTCGCACTCTAGTCGGATGCTCTGCCACTGAGCTACTGGAGACCCTATGGTGAGCAAGTGTGATCTGTGGGTTTTGACCAGATTCTTTCGGAGTTCCATTTCGTTTCCATCGAGTTGATATACTATATATTTATTATTTGTCATATCATTATTCTTAACTAAAACTTTTCAATAGAGTCATTCTGTGACAAATGGGAAGACCTAGTGAATTCGCTTCTGGCTATCACCATCTTCAATGTCGCTGGAGCCATTGTTTGCCTCGTTGGGTCGATCTTTGGCTGCATGGGAGCTTGTTGTGCATCACCTCAGGTATTCTACTCTTCCTTCTCAACAGGCATTGCAGCCTGGGTGTATTTTCAATGATCTAGGATAAAATAGTTATACAAAGTTTCTCATGGCACATCATGGAATATCCCACTTGTTACTTGTATTTTCTTGTATACACTCTCGCCTAAGAATCATGTGTATGGTAGAAAATACAAAAGCCTAATTGTGGGATATTCCATGGTGAGCCACTCATTTTATAGCTATCATATATACAACTCCCCCTCCCCCGGGATACAGCTATTTCAAAAACGTTGGTGTGGGTTTTGTTGCATGTTGCATACCAAGCCTGAAATGCATTATGGCCGACGTGAATTCAATCAGAAAAAGTTATACAACAATATGTAATTTTCCCAAACTTTGTCTACAGTTTTTTCAGCATATTTTCTTCTGTGCTGACATTGTTTACATATGAATATAATACAATTCAAGCTTGGTAAGCAACTTGCAACATGCAGCATGCAACTTAAGGAATCTCCAGGGTCTGGTGAGTAGGGATAGATTGAGTGAACATTCTTCGGTAATTATATATATGATAAAAAAAGTATGTCACTGGTGAGTTTAACGGATGAGATGCCACGAAGGTTTTCCTCCGGATTCTCTGGTTTTTATCCATGCAAAAAAAATTATATATATTAGTTGAGAGTTGTGCGCTTAGAACATTAAATGTAGTGGTAGTGAGTCTTGAGTCTGTCATATAACCCTTAAATATTAGTGTCTGGCTAGGGAGAAGTCAGCAACGATCGATGACGACAAAATGATTTCAAAAGCAATTATTCTTCCTTATATATAGAGTCAGCCTGGAGCTGTGGTAGTCCAGCAACCTGTTTTCATGACAACAACTACCCAGCACGGTTACCCTGCCCAACAACCTGGTTATGCTCCTCAACAACAACCTGGGTATGCTCCTCAACAACAACCTGGGTATGCTCCTCAACAACAACCTGGTTATGCTCCTCAGCCCGAAGCTGCCTATCCTCCACCACAATACACAGAAAAACATTAAGCAACAGCTTATCTGCTTTAAGAAACAGGGAGCCCAATCGCACATAAAAAGACACACAGGGTAATCTGGGGCTCACCTTAGCTCACCTAGAGATGATAACTAGCGGTAAGCTAGCGGTAAGCTTAGCCCAGCTAGCGTAAAATGTCTGTTTTAAAAAAATGTCAAACTAGGAACTGTTCATAATTCCTGGATTCAGGGGGAGGGTTGTGTGGAATCTAGATTTTTAAGTAACACCTTTTTCACTTCTCCACTTTACAAACCTAATATTCAATTGTGCTCCCCCCCTCCCCCAATGTAATTGAAAATAATAGGTGCCCCCCTTCCCCCCCCCCCCCAAAAAAAAATTCCCATAACCCATAAATTATCAATGGTCCCTTAAAAGCTTGTTTTGTTAAACTTAAAGACAAATGGGATGTTAATTCATTAATAAAATTGCTTTTCATCATACGTACAGCTCTTCTCGTGCATTGTACTGATTTGCCAGTCGTCTTATTTTCACTAGCGATGGAATCGGAATCCGAGTCGGAGCTTTTGTTATTTATTATCATCTAAAGTGCACTGATTCAACGAAGAAATGTCCTTCAAGAATTAAATCTAATAATATTCTTATGATGATGATGAAAGTGCCGTTTAAAAAAATCAGCATGGTGTTTACAGTTTGTTGATACCTATTTTTGTTGCAGAGTTATCAAAGGTTTTCCAAATATGCAAATTAGCAAACGAGCATCTGTGCCAAGTTTGGTGCTTGTAGGCAAAAGTGCACAATCTTTTCACTAACAGACCTGACCATATGTAATAGATACAATATAAGTGGCAATGTTGTATGGAATAAACAATCACGAGCTGGAGGTTAACAAAGCAATCAAGTAAGTGGGGCCTTGAAAAGGCTCTGGGAAACCATCCTCCTTAAGCTGGATACTAATAGCCTAGTTAGTATTTAGTGAATCCGATAGCTCAGCTGTATGGGGTTTACAGTGTTCTCATGTGACCCCAGTCTTGAATTAATAATGAATATGATAATAACATAGATCGCTCAGATGTCCGTTGAAGCATATATGAGCACAATATATAAGCGGAACAACAATCGTTCCCTACTAGTTCAAGTTGAATTTCAAGTTCACTCAAGTTCCGCAAACTGATAATTACGTATATAATTAGAAAGAAAAAGAAATTCTGGAGCTATGACCGGCGAGGTTTCAAAACAAACAGCTGTGGCAGCTGGAGTTTGTGGTGTTCTTTTACTCATTTGTGGTACTGGATGTATGATTCCAGGCTTTGTTCTGATAGGGAACGACATATCTACTGCAGATGGATTGTGGTCTGGTGTTTTGGTATGTAAGTATGTAAATGATATAAAATCTTTCATTAGCCGTGTCTAAAAGACCGACTGTTTCAAGAAAATACAAAACCTTTTATTCCTATAACTTTTTTAAGCAGTTTTAGTAATTTTTCTTTGTACGTTTTAAGGCATAAGCGAAATAAACAATATCACAATGTTTTCTACGTCATACACTGTTAACGTTAAGAAATGATAAAGCATTAACATTAATAAACAATATATATTTTGGTTTCTTGTGCATAAATGAACCGCCTTTGTGTAGATGACGGTCTGAGAACTCTGAATATTTATTTTTAAGCTTTTCCCCTCCTTATTATCAATTTCAGTAATTCTTAAGTTTTTTCGGTTTAATTTTTTGAAAACCATGAATTGAATATAATTTTTTTCTTTTATTGATTAAAAAGACACGTATTAAAATTTCTCTAAAATTCCTATTTTTACAATTACGAAATTCGGTAAACCAAATTCCTGATCATGACTAACTGAAAGGATCAGTCATACAAACGTGCTGGAAGCCATGCAAGTGAGTACCGCGAATAGGCTTCCAACATGCTCATTAACCGTGGTAAAAATCACTGAAGCGGTTGAATTCTTCACTGATTTAAATAGACGCATCAAGAGTTCCGCGCTACTGCTCAATGCGCATGCTTAGGGGATTAAAAAGTGGGATAAAATTTGTAAAATATGCTATAATTTTGTTGTATCTTTCTTGTCAAGTACAATTTTCATTAAATATTCAAGATCGCGTACCGCTAAGCGAATTCTGAATCAAATATACCGAAAAATTGCATATTATACAAAATATTATCCCGCTTTTTAATCCCCTGAGCATGCGCATTGAGCAGCAGCGCGGAATTCTTGATGCGTCTATATGCGTCGGGCTTACAGTACGAAAATTCGCTGGTGAAACACAGGCAGCCCAAACAATCCATTTTTAGCAACTTTTACAGTAAATGTATGGCACGATATACAACGTATTTTTTGTTGAAATAAATTTGAACATACCTTGGTCCTATGTTATCGTTCTGGGTGGTTTTTGGCCGTTTTAGAGCGGTTTTAAAAAAAAAATGCCCACTAGTACTTAAAGATGATATGGGAAGGCTGGTTACTCCGGCTAGGCACCCCTTGTCTTCGATGGCCTAGAAAATCATGTTTAATCCATCCTTTGCTTCCAAAATTCCCTCAGCACCACATATTAATGATCCTTCTGTCCAGAAACCAGCAATATTTTCATGGATTCCGAGTTAAACCTCACGAAACCCTACAGGTAGATATTGAGCGATTTTCTGCTACATATTTTCCTCTCGATCGTGCGTTAGCAGTTGTTGTTGGACACCGGAAGCGACCGTTGACTTCGTAACCGGGCCTTATTTTGCAAAACTCCATCTGATTGGACGACTGGTTACCATGGAGGACGTGAACCTACTCAATATCTAAAAATGGATTGTTTGGGCTGCCTGTGGGTGAAATAGCATTTTAATGACTTTAACATTTTCAAAATTGGAAACATTTTTGACTAAATATTAGTCATATAGACTTTTGTCTTCCTTTCGCAAAACCCGAAGACAAACGTTCAAAGGGTTGTTGCTTGTGTTATCTCATTAGTAAACAAAAACAACTACTTCAAATCGAATAATTAAGCGCTTCAGCGATTTCTACCCATACTCCGTTTCGGTTCACTCGCGTAGTCGGTCAGTGACAACGTTTTTTCAAATGACTATATATTCTGCATACTTTGCTTCATTGCAGCTCCTTATCACTGGGGTTTTAGGGGTAGTCACGTGGTGGAAACGTCACAGAGGAGTGGTGAGTTACCATGACAATAGCCTTACTTCTATATTAATTTCTACATACCTCACAATATGTGTTTCTTGTCAGATAACTGGTTTTCTCGTCCTCACCATCTTCGGAATTGTGGCATTGTTTATCCAGAGTATTATTGCAGGGGTTCGCTACTCCGATAATGAAATGAAAGCCAAGATGTACTGTAAGAGGATAAATGATGTATGCTACTGCTCTGATGAATATGCTTATACATTTAGTAAGTAAGCGCATGTTCATAGCCTCCTCCGCAGTCAACTCTTCGTAAGCGTCGCTCGAGCCGCTGATTGGGGTTCCTGTGGAGATGATGGAGTGAGGGGATTGGAGAAAGGCTTCATCGATAAAGGACCGGAATCGATTTCAGGGTTGGTTAGGTTTATGGTAAGGTTTAGATTCCAGTCCTCTCATTTTGGGCTATAGAAACAAATATCTACCCGTTTTTTACCCTCCCCCTCGTTCTCCTCCCCAGACCTCCTCTTCTCACTTCAAAATCTCCACAGGAACCCCATCAGCGCGGCTCGGGCGACTTAGTAGGCTAAGTAATTGTGCCGGCTTGATCGTTACTCTTTCCCTGACATTCCCCAGATTGAAAATTAATTCTGTATTACGTTGTGAAATTGACAGGGTCGCCAAGCAAAGATTTCTACTGTGACAAATCAAAAATGGATACCATCATCGGATCACTACTGGCTATCGTTATCTTCAGCGTTATCGGTGGCATCGTTACATTTACGGGCTCAATCTTTGGCTGTATGGGAGCCTGCTCCGTACAGGTACTAAACATCTATTGCTTGCTACTCGTTATCGAGATTATCGGCGTGTTCACTGATAATGGTTTATTAATAATAATACTGATCATCATGATAATCATATGTCTATGATGAAAATTTCTCACGGCAGGCTCAGCCTGGTGCTGTGATAGTTCAACGCCCTGTTATAGTGACAACCTCTACAATACACGGTTACTCAGTCCAACAGCCTGGTTACTCAGTCCAACAGCCTGGTTACTCAGTCCAACAGCCTGGTCACCAAGCACCACGGTCTGATTATCAAGCACCACAGTCTGGTTACCAAGTACCGGGATCTGATTATCAAGCTCCACATTCTGGTTACCAGGCCCCTCAACCAGCTTATGCTGCTCCACAAGCAAGTTCGTCCCAGCAACAAGTTCCTGATGAACCTCCACCAGAATACACTAAACATGCTCTATAATAGTCTTAAAAATGGATTTAAATTAAACTCGCCTCATTTAGCGTTAACAAGGCCTAAAAGCTAATCAGGGTTATTCCCTATCGGGTTTAATGGACTTACAAATATAATGCTAGGTAAACTAGCTAGCAAATATTTGTTTTAATTTACAATAACCTTAATGGATAATGAAAACTAATGGATATTGTAAAAAAACTGATTGCAATTGATTTCTAGTAAGCCAGAAGGTTCCTCTACCTTTGCGTAAGCAATAATAAATTGGGCTTTAAAACTTGATTTGTCGAAAGAGAAGTTTTAGCTGCGGAGACGTTACATTAAATTTAAAGCTTTACATTAAATATAAAATTTAGAAAATTTTTTTTTGGAATTATCTTATCAATTATAACTTATCTGTATCGTGCATTTTGTATGTGCTGTATGGTGTTGTTGGCGTTTACACTTTTACTCGACCAATCTTATATTGGTTGCTTGGCGCTTTCTGTTCACCGCGTAAGTGTTTGAACCTTAATGTAAGAAAACAAACAGAGAAGTTAGTAACAAATTTAGTAGCTTTTGCCATTCTATAGATGTTGTAACTTTGATCATCCCAATGATGAGGAAGTCTGTGTGTAGTCTAGCCTAACGCATTCTTGCATAAGAGACGCTAGTCCTACATGCGCATGCCTAACTCCGCGATACAGCTGAACACAAATCATGCATTTCAAATCATTTAGACAGTTGAAACAGCCTCAACAATTTCATCTGCATCCTTCTCAGTAAGAGGTTCTTTTTCGGCCTCATAAGGCACTTTAACCGTACGGCTAGTCGGTTTGCCACAACAAGGTACGCTGTAATCAAGCACGGCTTCCTCGGTTTCTTCGATTGATTGGTGCATGTTGGCAAACAGTGTTTCTGGGAGAAACAATGCAGTGATGGCAGCAACAATGGCAAGACCACCGAAAATACACATCGGAAATGTTATTGACAGTCCGGGAAGCTGAGCCTGAAAAAAATGTGGGGAAAATGCTAAACTAATATAGACTACAAGTATGTACTTAAACAAAAAAATGTAAGCGATGAACGAACGAACAAACGAATGAATGAACACACTTACCATCATAATAAGGTAAGGAGATAGAATCGCCCCACAACGAGCAGTCATAGAACCTGTACCGATTGCAATATTCCTGCCAAACAAAATATTAATAATTTAGACTGATATACATATAAGATTGAATGAATATCTTTATATCTCATTGAATATTATTTTTTACCTTATCACGGTTGGATAAAGCTCTGATGTGATTAGGTATATGCTACTGAAGTTAGCGCTGATGAATGTTCTCCCCAGTAAGGCAAGAGCAGTTGTTACCAAAGCAAATTCTAAAAAAGAAATTAAATCAAATATTACGCGTAATAGATGGATAAACATTGGAGTAGCAATCTAGACTACCTTATCCATTGTTTTCAATGAGTTCGGCTCATGAGAAGATCGACGTTTGTACTGGGCCTTTCTTTCTCTATTGTTGACCCAAACGCCTCGACTTGAAACATTATTCATTATTTAATGATCTTCAAACTGTAAGCTCAGTGGCGTAGCGATGGGGTGCAGACCCCTGTAAAATTTTCGGAAGAAGATTATTTTTTTTAGATGTATGATGTATGATGTCAATGCCACTGGCGTAGGGAAGGGGGCAGCCACGTGCCCCTCCCCAAAATTTTTGCCCTAATTAGTTTTTATTCTAGGTGCCCCCCTAGATCTTGAGTCCTCGCTACGCCACTGTGTAAGCTGTTGACTGTGGATGTTGTAATTCCGGGTTTTTGCCCACAAGAACTTTGTTTTTCGTTTGAAGACGAGACGAAGTCTTTGCATTCCATTTGATTGAATATATTGAGTGGCCCTATAGCGTTTGGCACAGTACAAAGAGAGAAAGCCCGCTCTACATTTATATTTGTTATAATCTATTTATACTATTTTTTTACGGTTTAATTTTTGTCTGGAGCCACCTAATCAGTATGCATTTTAAATATTTCATAATTTACATTAATTGAATGACACCTACTTTTTGGGATGAAAGGAAAAGAAAGTAACATGATGGCCGCCAGGACGCTGAACATAAAGAATGGTAGGCGACGACCAAACCTTTGAAAACAAACAAAAATAATTTGAAAATTTGGGTGTAATAATTTCGACCGATCAAAATTTGGTCAAAGTTTTCAATCGAATAATCAACACTTACTTAAGAACTGCTATCCAACTGATACAAATGCCTGGTATATTAACGAGATGCATTAAGATGACGTTTATGAAGATGTTCCCAGTAAGTTGAGAGACAAACAACAACAACGCATAATAGACCAGAGCTACCACAAACCTGTGACGACAAAACATAGAGCATTAGTTTCTTATTGATGGTTTTCAACAATTCCCGAGAGAGCCAAGAGACAAATACACGGTGGCCATGCTGACGGTCTTAACGATGAATACTAATAAGAAATGACATCAGATGATGTAACGAGAAAACGAATACTGTAACCAAAAACCTACAAAATTGAGATCGCTGAGTATCATGGGAAACATTTTATATCGTAAAAATTAAACTTTTTGATACAAACTTCAGCTTGAGGATGTTCACAGGAGGTGAAACCCAACGATATTTAAGAGATCTCAAGGCCATCAATAATTATTATGCAGTCGGAACATGTGCATGTAAAACAGATGTATATACCCATTCTAATCTTAGCTGGTTTCACCTTTGTAGCTTTTCATGATCAGGTGACTAACTTTATTGAAATTTGTATATGTAACCCACCAGTTGTAACACACAATGAAACTCCAACGTCTAAGTCTTGGTGTTTTAAACATGTCCAGAATCTGGTGTTTCTTAGCATGTTGAAGGCGCTCCAGCTGGTCCTCTCTAATGTTCTTCAGTAATGTCATGAGTTTTTCTGCGTCAATTGGTTTCTTGGTTTGTGAACCATACTTCATCAGCACGGCATGCGCTTCTTCCAAATGACCATGAGCAACAAGCCAACGAGGTGTTTCAGGGAAGACTCTAAATCAACGGAAACAACCATAAGAGATTATAACGACGAAAAAAAGGCAAAGGGTTCAAGGCAGTGATTAGACCATTTTTCAGATGCGCGAGCGCTTTCAAAAATATCGCAGGCGCGTACATGATCTCGAGGCATTTTCGGGCAGAGTCAATAGCGCGCGTGATCTTGCCCGAAAATGCCTCTTTTTCATGTCTGCGCCTGCGATATTTTTGAAAGCGCACGCCAGGGACAAGGGGTAATCCCCCCCCCCCCCCCCCCCCCCGAAAAAATATATGTCATTTCTGTTTTTCTGTCTGTCTGCAAAGGTTGCATCAAAATCCTGATTGAGCTCTATAACTCTCTTTACGCCAATAGTGCAACGTGGACAAGGTTTTGAGATATTAGGCATTCCAAAATTGAGGAAGAAACTTGGTCGAGTTCTCAATGCAGCGCATTGTTCTACATTGTAGGACTGTTTTTGGAGACTTTCCAAGATGGCGCTTATTTCATCCCCTAAAACAGTCCCACAATCAGTACTGTAATGCCAAATCGACCCAGGTTTTTCCTAAACCTTCTAATACTTACTTGCCACTTACTTACTTACTTACTTACTTACTTACTTACTTACTTACTTACTTACTTACTTACTTACTTACTTACTTACTTACTTACTTACTTACTTACTTATAAAACAAAGGAAATACAAAACCAAATAAACTGCCAACGATGACAGTGTGACGCCAGTTTGGTAAAAAATAGACAATAATCAAAATCGATGCATTTCCCAATTGCCAAAAGAAACCCGTAGTTTTTCCAGCCATAGTTCGTTTCTTGGGCCCTACAAGCTCAATTAAGAAGGTGTACTGGGATATCATTAGGGATGCGTGAAAAAATCCAGTGGCGAAACGTAACACACAGCTTAGAATATACGAGTCTGCAAAGGCTGAAGCGAGGGAAGCAGAGGCCTGTAATAAAGAGAATGAAAATAAAGTTTGTGATGAAACGCCAAAAATAGGGGAAGAGAGGAACTCTAAGGCCCCTTCACGTTTTCCCTTCAGACACATGTAATGGCTGGGCACAGCCTCAGGTAAACTCACCATGAAGAAACAGTTAATGAAAATACACTTTTTTCTTCCAAAAGTATCAGAAAGTAGGCCCCCAATTGCTGAACCAAATAACATTCCCCCAAAAAAGCTAGATTGAATAGCTGCCGCGATGTAGGCTCGATCACAAATCAGGTTCCACTAAAAGAAAGAATGCAAATCGGTCACTTCATTAAAACAGTGAGGATTAGCTGTACAATGGCCGACCTTTTGGGCTAAATCGTAACGTTTTCCAATTCAGAACAACGTGTTTCTCTTGAGAAGAATAAGGAATAGACCTCTTTACCTTCGTTGTTTGTTGTGCCCATTTCAGACCACGTGATGCCACTCTTGGGAGTTGATTCTTTCATGTGTAATTATTTTAACAAAAGAACATTTCTCAAGGGAATGTCATGTGGTCTGAAATGGCAATTTGCATACGAAGGTAAAGAGGTCTATTATTGGAGAAGGTTGAGCAAAATATCGTGATTTATTAGTGGCGAGCAAGCAGTTCTTTGCCGATGCCGAACGCAGAGGCAAATAATTGCTTGCGAGAGTTCAATAATTGTTTTATCATCCAAATTATTTTTTCATGTTTTGGCTGTTGTTACTGTTTATGAAACATGCCAAGACCTTTTTTGACAGGTCGGGGAAGCGAGCCAGCCATGTTGACAAATGCAACGTTACTGCGCACAAGCAGACCATTATTTGCAGCAAAACTGCATTACACCGTAATGTGCATGAGCGGAACATTATTTGTAGGCAGTTATTTGTAGTTCTCTCAGCCAATCAAAACGACCGAAAAAATAATTTGAATGACAAGATTCTTTGTTTGAGTTGTATCCGGTATTCATGAAATGACGGGGAAAACCTACCTCTGTAACGGTACTGGTAAAGACGTCTTTGAATGCGTAAGACGTGCAGTTCTCGCAGCATTTCTTTATGGGACAAGTGATGTTAGCAGTAGTGCAATGGAATGGTGGAGTTCCAAATGCAAAGATAAGGAACCCAAACTGCACTCCCAAAGGCAGCTTCAGGCAATTGACAGAAAAGTAAAGGATCTTTTGGTACAATCCAAATGTGTTGACGATGTCAAAAACGGCATCAAACTCGATGTATCGTTTCTTTTCTTGTTGTTTTTCCATTCTGTATATCAGCCTTGGGAGTCTGTAAAAATAGAGAATCGGGCGACAGTTGGCGAAAAATCACCTAGAGTATATAGGTCTTGCATGTCAAAGTAGCTCAATTTGGAGGATAATATGAAGATATATTTTTGATTCTAGACACTTTCTAATTGTTTCATGGTTGATGCTCCTCTCTCTGCAGCCTGTTGGGTCCTCTTGTGCAGGTGGGTTCATTCATTGCGAAAACTAACCTAAATGGGCTTTCCTGTGCGGGAGACTCGGCGCGCTTCAGTGAGAGGAGCATCAACCATGCAACACGTAATATATTATTTAATAGTTTTAGAATAGGGGACCTATATTATAGGGCTAACCTCATGGTCTTCCTTTTCGAATTCTATGTAAACTTTTTTATATTGAATTTGAATAAAGTATTATTATTATATTATTATTATAAAATAGGTTTCTAATTCTCAGGAGATTGAAATTCTTTTGTTTTGTCATCCAAATTGAGCTGCTTTGACGTCACGTGAAAGGGGTCTATACTGTTATTTGAGACCGAAAAAAAAAATTTTCTGGCAGAGTAACCTTCCATAATGAGTGTTTTTTTATATTATAGTATTAAGCGTATTAGGAAGTACTTTAATATCTGGAGAAAGCACCGAGACTTTGTCCATGTATTTATATCAAGTAGATTGGATTACTGATTGGTCCTGCATATAAATATCAGATTCACAAGCTTTAAAGTGTCCAGAATGCTTCTGCTTTTGTGATTTTTATTATACCTACTGGGTACTGTCGTATTACATCTCTCAACTTATGAATTTATGGCTGGTTGTCAGTGAGCCAAGTGCTTTATAAGTGCTTCATCAATCAGCACCAAGATCTGATTGGCCTTATCTCTGTGATACCCAAGTTCGCCACTTTCTGCTTATATTTTACGGCGCAAAAACAATGGAATTCTTAACTACTAATTAGAATTAAGTAATGATGTGTGTAAGAAGTAGGCACATTTGGCTACATTCTTGCAAAAACAACCGTTTGACACGATCTTTAATTGGATTAATAACCAATAATTCTGAGCTTCTCATTGGCTAGTAGGTCCTAAAGCGCGAATTTTGAATTCGAAATAAAAACTACATCATTATAGAATCGTTTCAAGAAAAATGTTTAGTAGTACAAGTTTGTAAAACTTAAGTGCTAGCTTTATGCGAAATTTTGCGTTCATGGGAAATGGGGAACCATACGAACAAAGCTTTTTAGTTGCAAAGGACCAAGAACATGAGCCTTTCCGTGTTTATTATCTCATATTACGCATATGATTCAAACAAATTGAGTCACAGTGTTGTGTAGAAAGTATCGATTACAAGCAAATTATTAAAATAAGAAAGTTATATATGTTATTCTACAGTACGTCTTATATAAATCACAATGTAAATTCTGTTTGAAAAGTATGATAAATACTTATCGGGTATTCGCCATCGCCAGTCTCGATTTGACATTCCCTTCTCGCGACATTATCAAATGTTTTGCTGAGAAACACACATTCATCTGGAGTAAGTTTCATGCCAAATACTTGTATGTGTTGTATTTCACTGTAGGAGCATAAGCACGCCAACCCAAGAATTGAAATGTTTTCATTATAAGAAAAGTCAAGCCACGACAGCTCACCCAAGTAGTTTTTTGCATGGAAGATGAAGTCATCTTTGAGCTGCGGGCACTTCGAAACGTCCAAAAACTGAAGACAGCCAGATTTCTTAGTGATTTGAACTAGGTGTTTACTTGATATACCAGTGTCTGATAAATCTAGACTCAAAACCCCTCTAAAGATGTGAAGAGGAATCCTTGTATAATCATTGACTCCAGCGATGTCAAACTCCGTGCCCTTTTTCAGCGTTCTTCTGATGCACCGTGTCGATTTTTTGCCAAATACAAGACACCACCATGAAAAGCAAGAAACGGCTACTCTGACTAAGGAAGAATGATCAAGATGTTCAAAGATATACTGCCAAATATGCGAGTTTGGGTCCATCACAGAAGCCATCAAGTTATTTGGAATATGATTTTCTAACACCTTTTTGCATTGTTCTTTGTATTGACCGGAAAAAGACTCGGCTCATATAACCATACTTGGCGCTGAGACATTGTGTGTTACTCTACTTCTTACGATCTCTTACTCTACGATATATATTGCCTTTTTCGATCTACGTACAATGGAAGACAATCGTCGGTAAGTTAAGCATACGCTAACAGTTTTAGTTTAGTATATAAACCTCAAAATTTAACTGTGAAATAATTATTTCAGCAACAAACGCGCTGCTTCTCCCCTTCAAGGTGGTCGAATGTCTAAACAGTCAAAGTATAATCATACAGCCTCTTCTGCATCAGTAAGTTTACTTTTATAACTCTAGATCTAAGAGAAAGTTATACTATGGTGTAAAGATATTGGCTACCGAATTTGGGCTGTTTTGTTTGTATAAACTATTAGTCTAAAATGAAAATAGCTTCAACTGAATGGAGTCGGTCGTTACGGGTCCAGGTCAATACGGACCAGTTTAGTTTTAGTGAAAATATAACTTTGTAACTTCTGTCATTTATTTCTCTTTGCTCGACTCTGATACAGATTGTATCCTTGAAGAGTTTGTATGGGATGATCACCACCTCGCACAAAAAAACTGTTGCCTACAAACATTGGAAGGCAGGAATGGATTTCCCGCAAATCGCGTCAAGAATTGGTGTTGCCGAAGCGACAGCAGAGGTTTACGTTATTGACTGCTTCTGCGAAGGCCATGAAAGTCTAAGTGATAGCAAAAAATTGCTACAAGACCTAGAAGTAGATGAAGGGAAGTTTAGGTCAATCGCAACAGAAGCTTGTAAGGATGGAATAACTCTTCGTCAAATACGGGATAAGACGGCATTGCGCTACAACGAAATTCGCGCTGTTGTGGCTTACATGATACACCATCAATAAAGCAGCAACATCAAGACTGAACAGGCCCTAAGTGGCGCATTTTCAAGTTTTAAGATCAATCTTACCAGATAATGATAGTAAATGGTTTGTAGTTAAGTTAGAAAATAATATAGGCGAGACAGTCGCACGACATAAGTATTCGTCACATATTCTATAAAAAATATGCACACAGAAAAGATGGCCGTCGCAAAGTTTGACAAACTTCGAGAAAGTATAAGACAAAGCAATTGAAAAGAATGCGTGATTTCTAAAATCTCAAGAGTTTATATAGGACTTTGCGCACGCGAAATTTTACGTTTTTTACTAAAGACGAATTGCTGCAAAAAAAACCGCGTTCTACTTTTCGCTCTGAAAAAAATATATAATAAAATTACGAGTTGCACGAGGGGTGTCACATACGAAAACTAACGCTCGTGCAACTTGCAATTATTTTTTTCACGAAAAAAGTTGCAAAAAAAAAACAAGCGAGAAATAAATGATGTGACGATTACTTTTGTCCCCTGGCTGTATTGTTAGACTGCATTCACTATATTCCTAAAAAATGCAATACATTGCACAAAATTTCACTAGTTAACAATAGAAAACAAAGGATTTTCTAATAATTTGTACAATTTTGCTAGCAAAGTGTTTCATGGATTAGTGAATGTACTATACGCAAATAGGCAAATAAAGACGGCACAAAACAGGACGTTGCTAAAATGTAACTAGTTTCTTTATTTCCCACTGTCATTCAGTATATCTTTGTTGCAGTTTTATGTATTTGATTTGAAGTAATAATTAGGATGTAAAATATCTATGATAGTTGACTTTGAGAGGAAATAAACAATCAACAAATGAATAATATTATGATCAAATGGAGTTGAAGATTTGCTAAAGAGAAAAACATGTCAATAAAAATGTATTTCAATAGGATTGCCTCTTGTTTGTGGTAACAGGCTCTTATTTATAGATTGCATCCACTATATCTGTGAAGCACTTGCTAAGAAATTGCACAAAACTGCACTACTTATAAATAAATACAAAGGATTTTGTACATTTTGCACATTTTTTAGCTAAGTGCTTCAGTAACATAATGAATGCCAATCTTACAAACTATACACAACATAAAAACAGTTCTAAATGTTTTACTCCTGACTAAAAATAATTATAATTTGAAAAACGAGTTATTATGGAAAGACTAAAACAGTCCAAAAACATAAGTATTTAGTTGAGTCGCTATACAGATTTTACACGTATATGTACAATTTCCAAGAAAGGCCGATAATGTTGAATTATGTACTAATTTTAGTTATCTGTATGCAATTTTATGCATCGATGCAATCGTGAGCATATACTGCCAGTCTCTTCTCATCATAGCACTAAACCATGTAGCCAGAGAACTTACATGGCCAGTCTTGGTGAATGCAATTACTGCTCCTTCACTGCCATGTTGGTGTGAATCAAATATCATGGCAGACCCATCCTGGTTCACAACAAATAGCAATGCGCGCCCATCTGCAACAATCACATGGCATCCCCTTTCCTGCTTCAATGCCTCATTCTCGAACAGGTCATTCAGTTGTTGCTGAGGGTTTTGACCAAAGATGTCATTTTGGTAGAGCACTTTGTCAACAGAACATTCTTCATCTGCCATTACTAATGCTGTGTCAACATCTACATTAACAGGCTGGAAATCAAACAAATCTTCGTGGATGCCATTACCCTTGATCATTGCCTCCTTAAATTTACCCACTGTTAAACTACTAATAGTGTTTTCCTGGGGCCAATCAAAGTTAGCTTCCATAACCAGCTTACCCACGGACAGGGCAATGAATACACACGCATTGCTTCCCGAACGTCCATTAATGTTGGACTGTGATTCTACCAGGAACCATTCAGTTACATTTGGATAAGCAACTGAAGGCAGTCCTTGTACTGACGTTGGGGTACTGTTCGGTTGCACAACTACTTGGGTGCATTCTGTGTTGACAACTCTACTGACTTCTCCTGCAAGAATTTTTAGAATTTTAAAACAGTTTCAAAGTTAGCAATATTTTTCCAACTCATAGATTTATTATTTTTACACACTTATGTTTTGCATTTCTTAAAAGATCACAAAACAAAATGTGCTTGGCCAGTGTTAGTAGCAAAAGTGTGCTGGCACCATTTCTTAGAACATGTACATGCTGCACTTTTTCAGTCCTGATAGTTAGACAGTCTTTTTTATTTATTTTTTCATATGAAATGCTAATATATTAGAATCTGCTGAAAATGGGATAATAAACCAACAGTAACACACATATACCTTGTTGGCAACGTCTTAGCTCCTGAGCCTCAAGCCTAAGGTCTTCGTCAATTTGTTTCTGTTTCCTATGATAGGTACTCCACCAGCTTTTAATCTGGGACTCTTTAAGCGGTGACAGCCCAGCTTCTTTCATTGCATCAATAACATCTGAAGGATTGGCTCTTATTTGGGAAGCTTTCTGTCTGTTGTAGAAGAGGATCATTATGTCCTTCTGTTCTTGACTGAAAGTTGTTCTTTTCCCACCTCCCCTCTTGATAGCGAAACCAGCATCTGGCTTATCAGTTTGATAATCTTGTTTACAAGGTGCAAGGTTAGGTTTTGAAAGGGCAGGCGCAGACTCTTGTATGAACTTTACTGAATAAGTTTCTTCTGCCTGATGTGTTCCAACCACTACATCATCGGATGCGATCCACTCTTCTTCTGTCACTGCAGCACCTGTGTTTCCTGCGATTGGACTGGTTCTTCCTGATATGGCTGTCAGTTGCTGTTTTGACTTTTTCAGAATACTTCCCACACCAGCCACAGATTGCAAGACCAAACCAGAAGCATCACTTCCACTCGTAGGGAACTTGAAGCTGCCATAAAGAGAAATGTCTTTGAGGGTTCCAATTCCTTTAGGGGCTTGCTCTCGCTTGATCTGAAGCTTTTTGCACTTGACATTTTTCATTGTCTGAAGTGAAAGCATATTTGTAAATGTTAAGCTGTAGCTTGAGAGTCTGAGCATTTATGTCAAGAAGCTTCCCTGTCATCTATTAAACACCCAGTTTCTCTGTAGGACCAAGGACAATCATAAATACAACAATAAAAAATGTAAATACTAGTTCAATGGTTGACAGGCCCTATGATGATAGGAAATTTACATGTACATTTGCATGTTAGACAAGTAATGAATAATTAAATTACCTCTAGTAGATGTGCTAATTGTTCCCCCGAGACCAGATCATTGCCAACTTTTACCCAGCGTAGCAACTTGTGGGAAACATGTGCGAAATGTGTGTCTAGTACTGTCTTCCCCTCACCAGCCTCAAAGTTGTTATATTCCTTGAGAGTCAGATTGAAGGATTTGTTGACTTCGGTCAGGTAAAGCAAAACCGATGTATTATGGTAATGTGGTCCATTATCTAAAAAAATAATCAAAGTTTGAAATCAAAAATATTTATCAAAAAATGCTGCACTTGACATGAACATAAGTTTATAAGTTTAACTTACATTGGCCAATCTTTCCGACAACGTTATTTGAAATTAGTGTATATAAACAAAAAAATATGCATATTATTATTTTTTTGTATGTTAAACCTACCTGAGAACAAATAAATATGAAATCCTGGCAAGTTGTTCTCCATCCATCTGAATCCAATGTCAAGTGCACTCTCTGTGAACCAGGCATCTTGTTTTGTGTCGTCCGACCACAGGTCTATGACCTCTATCCTTCTTTCAGTTTGTGAAACTTGAGCAATTACATAAAAACCATGCAGTGAGATCCCTCTCTTGCCATACCAGTCACGCTGGATTTCTCGCGACCGCATACATAGCTGCAGCTTCATTTTATAATCAACAATGACAGCTGCTTCACCAGGCTTGAGGTTATTGAGGACATACCTTTATATAAAAAATGCAGAAAATCAGAAAATAATATATCATGGCTTGTAATTAAAATTATCCTTGAATTTTATAACCAATTTCAATGTTACTTGCATAGTAGAGATGAACTTTTGATCATTTGGCAGTTTCACTCTAAGTGCGCAGTCACACTCTAAGTTCACTTGCCTTTCAACTCCAGTTTTATGCAAATTTACATGACATTGTCATTATAAACAAAGTCATGTTATATGGTGACATTCTGGTAACATCAGCAAAAAAGAACCACTATTTAGATAAGAACCTTTTTCAGCCTAAGATGCAAAAAAATGGTTCTTATGTGATTCTATGTTATTCATCTGATTTCAGTTACTATTATTTTGTGTTTTGAACCAGTACACCAAGTGAGACTTTCAATAGAAAATAGTTATGTTTACTTAAAGGGAAAAAACTTATCATAGAAACTTTACCATATGGCATGACTTTGTTAATGATTTGTTATTCTCCTTTTTGTATGAAAAAAGACATGTTATCTTGTGGATGAAATACTTTTTTCAACTTTTCTATATCATTCTTACCTGTAATAATCTGCTTGATGCTTGGTCCTTAAAATGTGACCAATGTACAACCAAAAGTTCATCTTGAAGTCATCAAGTTTATTGGTTAGGCTTTCTGTCTGGTCTGGAGGCATGATAGAAATGGCCTGGAATACTTTCCTTGTGATGCTGTAAAAGTAGTTGAATTCTTGAGAATCCTCATCATGCACTTCATTGCAGGAATCAAGGGCATGGGTCAGACAAAGTTCAGCGCAACTTGAGTGTTTCTGGGCCTAAAAAGAAGGTTTATATAGGACATGTCTATTTTAGTTGGACAACACTATGAGTAACAATATGGGAGTTGTATAACAATACTTTTCCATCTAAATGCATCATGTTGCCAGCGTCTTATTGGGATAAACTAAAAAAATATCTAAAAACGTACAAATGTACATATAATGTTTACCTCCTTTGCGAATTTGGTCTTCAAGTATCTTTGCAAGTCTCTAATTTCACTTAGAATGTTTTGTAATGCTGGTTGTTGAGCGTTAGTGGACAGTTCCTTAACCAAGTCGATAAGACTTGCAAAATTGGCATACCCAAAATCCTCGCACAGATTGCAGAGCCCTGCAAGTAGAGAATTGCTTCTAAAATTCTCAGGAAGATGGGTATAAATGTAGGTTCTCTTCACGCCATTTGGAAATTCCATCAGGTATTGTTTGACAATACCCTTGATGGAATCTTGCCAGTATCTGACTGGACATTCTTCTCCCTTGACCATGACACTTCTACATGAAGATGGCCTAGAAACACCATCACGTACCAGGAAATCATACAAGCCATCAATTACTTCTTGAGAAACGCACTGGCGTGTGAACTTCAATGACGGTGGTGGGACTCCCCCTCTCCCAAACAGATTGTAATGGACTCTGGCTGCAGTAATTGTGCTTTTGGCACATTGGAATAGTTTTATGAGGAAAGTCTGAGAATAGTCATAGGCCACTATGGAAAGCAATCTTCGTCTCTCAGCTCCATAAGTGCTTACTCTTCCCATATTCAATGATGCGACTGTGCGGCTTGATGCACTTTGTTCAGTTGTTCCCTCATAGGAAATGCTGCTAGCACTTTTTTTACCTCCAATTTTGATAGGCTGTTTGAGTTTTTTGGCGTTTTCTCGTATCATCTGGTTGTTTTCTTTTTCCTTGCACATTTGGTACTCTTCCACTAAAGCTTTCAGGAATGGATCTATTTTCTCAACGTCATCACCAGCAGGAGGCTTTCCAAAAGCGTGTTTCCACTTGCGGGATTGTAACAAATCTACCATAAGTTCGTGAAGAGCATCATTGTTATGGTCAACATAAAAGTTCAGCATATGGGAAATGTTATTTATGATATCTGTCCTTATATAACTTTGCACTCTTGGGCCATAACTTTGATATGTTTTTCCTGGTGGAAGGAATTCAACTTGTGTTGACACATCTATCACATCTTTGGAACCCTAAACCAGAATAAAAACGTCCATGTAAGAATATAACCATGTAACCATGCCAAATTTTAATAAGAATATTTTTTGGCCATTGTGGCCCTCTACCTGTTGATGGCCAAGATGGCCCAATGCTTAATCATTTATTAGATAATAGAACAATACCACATAAATGATGTTTAGCAAGCAAATGAGTTCCACAGTAAAATAGCATGATAATAAGTGTGTGCATACATTTGTGAAATTTCTGCTTCTTTGAATCAGCTGAGTTTCACCTGCACAAACTTATAAATCATCCCAACAATTTTATTTTGAAAACACCATTTACAATATTTACTGAAAATATAATTTTTTTTAGCTAGCCTCTGTTGAAGACATTGCACTTGTTTAGAACAATTTATAACTTTGATAGGTCCCTCCCTGCACAATCTCATTATCATGCTATTTTTGCTGTGGAAATCAGTCACAAACTAAACATTGCTTTTGTGATATTGTTCTTATAAGACAAAGAATAAACATAATTCACTGCTTTATTGCAATCATATTGTTTTCTAATGTGTTATTTCATACCGTATTGCTTGACTCTGAGTGTACTTCTTCTTGTATCAAACTGGTTTCATCGAGAAGAATGTTACTTTCATCATGCACTTGTAAAGTCTAAAAAAGTAAAATTATAGATGTAGTCAATAAAACAATTTAAATCAGTGGTGATTGCAATTGAAGGTTTCTTTTTACCTCTTCATGAACTGCTCTGGGGCTGTCAAGAGGAAGATGGATGTTGTCAAAGAGCACATCGTCAGCCTTAAAATGAGCATGAATGTCTTTAGTAAATTTATGATTTAAGCTTACCATATAGAGATCTGCAGAAGCTTACCTTGTGTGATTGTTCCACCAAAAGTCGTTGGCGACAGAAAATACATATTTTTCTCTTTCTACTGAGGTGTTTTCCATCATCATCGATACAACAGAACTCGCGTTCAGCCTGTGTTGCGATGCGAAGTTGGTCTTGGCTTGGTACAACATGTCCCCACTCACCGTGGAGGCCGCAACAACACGAGGCTTTTCGAGGCATTAAATGTACCTCGAAAAGCAACAAACTAGATTATATTATTAGGTATTAAACGTCGTCTAAATTGAAGTGTGAAAATTTTCAAGATGGCGGCCGTTCGCTCTCGCTAGTCAAGTCTTTGAAAAGTCCCAGTTCCCCATTTCATAATCAATCCATATTTGGCAGAAACAATGGAAAAAAGACTGGAACTAGTAATATTCCCAAACATGGCGGGAAAAGCGAGTTTTCGATCTATTTTTAGGCAATTTTAGATATCTGACCAATCACAGCCAAGGATTTTTATTTACTTATCCAATTATGATAATCGCATGCTTCACATTCCGCGCATAATTCATGCCTACTTCTTACACACATCATTACTTAATAAATAGCTCTTATTAACCGAGTTTGAGGTCCGTACCGTAAGTTATGGACCGAGTTTTTTTCCACTGCCTTATGGCCAAAGGGCGCAGCAGCGCGTAACTTAAAACAGGTTTCAGTTTAAGAAATCTTTTCGGTTATTGACTTTATCATTGATTTGTACGGCGCATTTGAATAAATTTATTATTACTATTAAGAAGTTTCAAACCAAGATGTCTATAAATTCTTTTTTAAAACATTTAAAGAAACATGAAGATGTAAAGAGTCTGACAAAATGTTCCAAAGTTGAGCTATAGAAAACTCTTGTGTTGTTAGTAGGTAAGTACGTGTTCGTGACTTATTACTGAAGTGTTGCCGCACAGTGTCGTGCCTCGCATATTGCATGTACCTATCACGGCATTATCTTTCGTACCAGCCTCAAGGTGAGTTTAAAACAAAGTTTTGAAGATAAAACACTTAGGCTAGGAAAACTATCTACCTTAGTTATAAGCTAGATGAGTTCGCCAGCTTTCCTTTACCAAATACCAAGCACTAGCGTACCGGCTCGCTCGCTAAAATCCTGGCAATAAAAACTCCTCGGGAAACAAGAGGTGTCGACTTGTGGCAAGTTTAGTACTAGCTATGACAATGCGCGAGCAGACAGCTATAAGCGTAGACTTCAATTTTAACTTCGAAAACATGGTAGAAAAGGAAAGAGGATAAAGTTACATGGCTTACCTTCAGCGTCTGTTGACTTCTGCGTCCATATATTTCTAAGCTTCATATTCAACTTGACATTCTTGTGGACTGTAGCCTTTTGTTCTAACACGCCAGATATAACGGTGTAATTGAATACAGTAGTCGTGACGAGGGATCACTGACATACCCCTGGCATACACTTGAGATCAGGATAACCTACTCCAAATCAGAATATTCTTATCAGTTTTTATCTGACAGGTACTGACGCAACTAATGGTTAAAAAGTAACTAATAATTCTTCTGCAAAATTCAACAGCCCGGACATAACCTCTATAGTCTTCTACCTGATATCTATTCCAACAAATACAACACAAGATCACAAGAAAGAGGATGAATATATAGACTTCTATCGTTGAGAACAAATAGAGCCATTGACCGAATGCCAGTATGGCTGCCACTTCATTATCATATTTTTTAAATTCATATTTTTAGTTGACCGATACATTAAAATCATAGATTAGAATGACATCAATAAAGTTAGAAAGTTTGAGACAAAAATATTAAATTCTTGAGAAGGTTTGAGAATTTTAGCTAAATTAATTAAATTATTTAAAAACGTGAAAAACACCAAGAGGCTAGCAAGGAAACAGATCACTGAACACATACAAATCTCTGTAATTTTGATTCCAAATAGCTTCACTTGAATTCATTTTATAGCAATGAAACTTTCCAAAAATAAATATTTCTGTTTGCTCTTTCTGACGGTGGTGCTTATTTTTTAAGATTAGCTTTTTATTTCAGTTCTTAATGTCAATGGCGGCCATATTGGCATTCGGTGTATGGACAGTTTCATATCTAAATCTTGTCGCCTGTGGAACAGTAAGGGCGTATTATCTGATGTCTCATTGTTTATTTTGACTAGTATATTTCGATACATTTTATCGTTTCTTAGTATTGTATCATAGCCTAACGTATTTTAGTATATCGACTACGATGTTAGTTTCTAATACATTATTATTATTATCATTATCATTATTATTATTATTATCATCATTATTATTATTATTATTATCATCATTAAGAGCTTTAAAAACTACGGCTTCTTAACATTACTTTATTTTTGTTTGTTTGTTATAGTATTGGTTTTTACGGTTACTGAATTTATGATTACTGGACTCAGAGGAAAATACATTTTACTTAGAGCTAGAGAGTATGAAGTAACAGGGCACATCTCCCATACATAGACATATCCCCAGGAAAATTATTTTAAAATCTAATTTTGGCTCCGCGAGCAGCTATTTTCAAATTAATATTCATATTTTCAAATTAATATTAATATTAACGTTTGAAGGAAAAATAGGATTCAAGGACTTCAAGACAAATGGTGAAATTCAAGGACTTTTCAAGGTTGGGTAAGAACCATGTTGAAGTGTACGTGCGTATTCTAGGCTAACGCATTGTCACATGCGTAAATCGTTAAAGCTTAACAAATCATGCATTTCAAATCATTTAGACAGTTGAAACAGCCTCAACAAGTTCATTTGAATTCTTCTCAGTAAGAGGTTCCTTTTCGGTCGCATAAGGCACTTTAACCGAGCGGCTAGTCGGTTTGCCACAACAAGGTACGCTGTAATCAAGCACGGCTTCCTCGGTTTCTTCGATTGATTGGTGCATGTTGGCAAACAGTGTTTCTGGGAGAAACAATGCAGTGATGGCAGCAACAATGGCAAGACCACCGAAAATACACATCGGAAATGTTATTGACAGTCCGGGAAGCTGAGCCTGAAAAAAATGTGGGGAAAATGCTAAACTAATATAGACTACAAGCATGTACTTAAACAAAAAAATGTAAGCGATGAGCGAACGAACGAACAAACGAATGAATGAACACACTTACCGTCATAATAAGGTAAGGAGCTAGAATCGCCCCACAACGAGCAGTCATAGAACCTGTACCGATTGCAATATTCCTGCCAAACAAAATATTAATAATTTAGACTGATATACATATAAGATTGAAAGAATATCTTTATATCTCATTGAATATTATTTTTTACCTTATCACGGTTGGATAAAGCTCTGATGTCATTAAGTATATGCTACTGAAGTTAGCACCCATGAATGTTCTCCCCAGTAAGGCGAGAAAAGTTGTTACCAAAGCAAATTCTAAAAAAGAAATTAAATAAAATTTTACGCGTAATAGATGAATATCCATTAGAGTAGCAATCTAGACTACCTTATCCATTGTTTTCAATGAGTTCGGCTCATGAGAAGATCGATGTTTGTACTGGGCCTTTCTTTCTCTATTGTTGACCCAAACGCCTCGAATTGAAACATTATTCATTATTTAATGATCTTCAAACTTTAACCTCAGTGGCGTTGCGATGGGGGCAGTCTCACCCGGTAAAATGTTCGGATGAAGACTATTTTTCTTTGATGTATGATGTCAATGGCACTGGCGCAGGAAGGGGTCAGCCACGTGCCCCTCCCCCCCCCCCCCCCCCCTCGCTACGCCACTGCATAAGTCCACGAATGTGGATGTTGTAATTACGGGTTTTTGCCCACAAGAACTATGTTTTTCGTTTGAAGTCGAGACGAGGTCTTTGCATTCCATTTGATTCCGTTTGGCACAGTACAAAGAGAGAAAGCCCTCTCTACGTTTATATTTGTTATACTCTATTTATACTATTTTTTTACGATCTAATTCTTTCCTGGAGCCAGCTAATCAGTATGCATAATGCATTTTCAATATTTCATAATTTCAATTAATTGAATGACACCTACTTTTTGGGATGAAAGGAAAAGAAAGTAACATGATGGCCGCCAGGACGCTGGACATAAAGAATGGTAGGCGACGACCAAACCTTTGAATACAAACAAAAATAATTTGATAATTTGGGTGCAATAATTTCGACCGATCAAAATTTGGTCAAAGTTTTCAATCGAACACTATCAATACTTACTTAAGAACTGCTATCCAACTGATACAAATGCCTGGTATATCAACGAGATGCATTAAGATGACGTTTATGAAGATGTTCCCAGTAAGTTGAGAGACAAACAACAAGATAGCAAAAAACACCAGAGATATCACAAACCTGTGACGACAGAACATAGAGCATTAGTTTCTTATTGATGGTTTTCAAAGGCCAACCGACTTACTCTCGATGTTGATAAATCAAACTTTATAATTTTTCATCCACCTCAAAAATCTTTGTCTTGCAACATAAAATTATTTATTAACCAGGAGCCTAAAAATGTACTAAGTATTTAGGTATCTTCATTGACTCAAATTTGAGATGGAAACATCAAGTTAATCATACTGCTGCTAAGATTAGGAAAAGTGTAGGTCTTTTATCTAAATTAAGACATTATGTTAATTTAAATATTTTGACTCAGCTATACTATTCTCTAATTTATCCCTTTTTGACCTATGGTATCATTGTATGGGATAATACCTATAACACTACCCTACGACCAATCATAACACTACAAAAAAGGGCTGTTAGAATAATTACTTTTTCCCCCTTTAAAGAGCACACTGAGCAACCTTTTAAAAAACTTAAATTATTAAAATTTCTTGACCTGATATATCTCTATAATGCATTATTTATGTATGACTTTTTTCATCGCTTATTGCCTCCAACCTTTGATAATTTTTTCAAACAAATTAGTAGAATGCATGGCTATCAGACCAGACTTGCATCAAAAAATTCATTTTATTTGCCTTCTGTTAGAACAAATTATGGAAAATTTTCAATTAGATTCTGTGGAGTTAGTCTATGGAGCTCAAATGTGTTAGTAAAGGACTCTATAAAAGAAAAATTATAAATGGTCTTATTGATAAATATAGTAATATTTAATAATACTATTTAATAAGACTATTTAATATTTAATAGTTAATATTCAATATTGTATAAAGAATTATCTAATACCGTATATTAAGTACCCTCTTTCCATTTTTCCATTTTTCATTCTTCCTTTATTTATTTGTTTAATAATTGTTTTCTGCTGATGGCTTCATGCTGTCTTTCTTTATACTAATCATATTAATTCTTAATTTTCTTGTTTATGTAAATATCTTTAGAATTGTGCATATTGACCCAGAAATATTTGCATATATATTTTTGCAAACTCCAATTATGTCATCTAACTAGATTAGCTTTCGCTATTTTTAGATGACATGTACAATTTCTCAAGTAAATTTTCTTTTTCATTGTTACCATGTATTTTTGTAATTGTATTTGTACGAATAAATGAGTTGTTGTTGTTCAACAATTCCCGAGAGAGCAAAGAGACAAATACACGGTGGCCATGCTGACGGTCTTTTAAAACAATGGATACCAATAAGAAATGACATCACATGATGTAACGAGAAAACGAATACTGTAACCAAAAACCTACAAAACTCAGATCGCCAAGTATGATGGAAAACATTTTATATCGAAAAAGTTAAACTTTTTGATACAAACTGCAGCTTGAGGATGCTCACAGGAGGTGAAACCCAACGATATTTAAGAGATATCAAGACCATCATTAATTATCATGCAGTCGGAACATGTACATGTAAAATGTATATACCCATTTTAATCTTTGCTGGTTTCACCTTTGTAGCTTTTCATGATCAGGTGACTAACTTTATGATTGAAATTTGTATATTTAACCCACCAGTTGTAACACACAATGAAACTCCAACGTCTCAGTCTTGGTGTTTTAAACATGTCCAGAATCTGGTGTTTCTTAGCATGTTGAAGGCGCTCCAGCTGGTCCTCTCTAATGTTCTTCAGTAATGTCATGAGTTTTTCTGCGTCAATTGGTTTCTTGGTTTGTGAACCATACTTCATCAGCACAGCATGCGCTTCTTCCAAATGACCATGAGCAACAAGCCAACGAGGAGATTCAGGGAAAACTCTTAAGACAAAGAAAACATCCATAAGAGATTATAACGACGAAAAAAAGGCAAAGGGTTCAAGGCAGTGATTAGACCATTTTCGAGATGCGCGAGCGCTTTCAAAAATATCGCAGACTTGTACATGATCTCGCGGCATTTTCGGCCAGAGTCAATAGCGCGCGTGATCTTGCCCGAAAATGCCTCTTTTTCATGTCTGCGCCTGAGATATTTTTGAAAGCGCACGCCAGGGACAAGGGATAATCCCCCCACCCCCCCCCCCCCCTCCCCATGCGATAAAATAAAAAAGTTATTTCTGTTTTTCTGTCTGTCTGCAAAGGTCGCATCAAAATCCTGATTGAGCTCTATGACTCTCTTTACGCCAATGGTGCAACGTGGACAAGGTTTTGAGCTATTAGTCATTCTAAAATTGAGGAAGAAACTTGGTCGAGTTCTCATTGCAGCGCATTGTTCCACATTGTGGGACTGTTTTAGGGGACTTGTCTCCAAGATGCCGCTTATTTCATCGCCTAAAACAGTCTCACAATGCACCCAGGTTTTTCCTAAACTTTCTAATAATCACTTGCCACTTACTTACTTACTTATAAAACAAAGGAAATACATAACCAAATAAACTGCCAACGATAACAGTGTGACGCCAGTTTGGTAAAAAATAGGCAATAATCAAAATCGATGAACTTCCCATTTTCCAAAAGAAACTCGTAGTTTTTCCAGCCATAGTTCGTTTCTTGGGCCCTACAAGCTCAATTAAGAAGGTGTACTGGGATATCATTAGGGATGCGTGAAAAAATCCAGTGGCGAAACGTAACAAACAGCTTAGAATATACGAGTCTGCAAAGGCTGAAGCGAGGGAAGCAGAGGCCTGTAATGAATAGAATAAAAATATAGTTTGTGATGAAACGTTAAAAATAGGGGAAGAGAGGAACTCTATAAGGCCCCTTCACGTTTTCCCTTCAGACACATGTAATGGCTGGGCACAGCCTCAGGTAAACTCACCATGAAGAAACAGTTAATGGACATGCACTTTTTTCTTCCAAAAGTGTCAGAAAGTAGACCCCCAATTGCTGAACCAAATAACATTCCCCCAAAAAAGCTAGATTGAATAGCTGCCGCGATGTAGGCTCGATCACAAATCAGGTTCCACTGCAAGAAAGAATGCAAGTCGGTCACTTCATTAAAACAGTGAGGATTAGCTGTACAATGGCCGACCTTTTGGGCTAAACCATAACGTTTTCCATTTCAGACCACGTGTTTATCTTGAGAAGAATAAGGAATTATTGGAGAAGGTCAGCAAAATATCGTGATTTATAGTGGCGAGCAAGCAATTCTTTGCCGATGCCGAACGCAGAGGCAAATAATTGTTTGCGAGACACTAACAAATCATGATATTTTGTGATAACCGAGTTCAATAATTGTTTTATCATTCAAATTATTTTTTCGTGTTTTTTGGCTGTTGTTACTGTCTATGAAACATGCCAAGCCCTTTTTGACAGGTCGGGGAAGCGATCCATGTTGACAAATGCAACGTTACTCCGCACAAGCAGACCATTATTTGCAGCAAAACTGCATTACACCGTAATGTGCATGAGCAGACCATTATTTGTAGGCAGTTATTTGCAGTTCTCTCGGCTAATCAAAACGACGGAAAAAATAATTTGAATGACAAGATTCTTTGTTTGTGTTGTATCCGGTATTCATGAAATGACGGGGAAAACCTACCTCTGTAACGGTACTGGTAAAGACGTCTTTGAATGCGTAAGACGTGCAGTTCTCGCAGCATTTCTTTATGGGACAAGTGATGTTAGCAGTAGTGCAATGGAATGGTGGAGTTCCAAATGCAAAGATAAGGAACCCAAACTGCACTCCCAAAGGCAGCTTCAGGCAATTGACAGAAAAGTAAAGGATCTTTTGGTACAATCCAAATGTGTTGACGATGTCAAAAACGGCATCAAACTCGATGTATCGTTTCTTTTCTTGCTGTTTTTCCATTCTGTATATCAGCCTTGGGAGTCTGTAAAAATAGAGAATCGGGCGACAGTTGGCGAAAAATCGCCTAGAGTATATAGGTCTTGCACGTCAAAGTAGCTTATTTTGGAGGATAAAATAGGTTTCTTATGATTGTCAGGGGATTGAAATTCTTTTGTTTTGTCATCCAAATTGAGCTGCTTTGACGTCACGTGAAAGGGGTCTATACTGTTATTTGAGACCGAAAAAAACATTTCTGACAGAGTAACCTTCCATAATGAGTGTTTTTTTTTTTTTATATCATAATATTAAGCGTATTAGGAAGTACTTATCTAGAGATAGCACCGAGACTTTGTCCATGTATTTATATCAAGTAGATTGGATTATATTACTCAGATTCATAATCTTCAAAGTGTCCAGAATGCTTCTGCTTTTGTGATTTTTACTATGCCTACTGGGTACTGTCGTATCACACCTCTCAGCTTATGAATTTAAGGCTGGTTGTCAGTGAGCCAAGGAATTGAGTTTAACATCCTGTTATGTTTTTTATTTTTATAAGTGCTTTATCAATTACCAAGATCTGATTGGCCTTATGGCCCTCTTCTGCTCATATTTTACGGCGCAATAACAATGGAATTCTTAACTTCTAATTAGAATTAATAAATAGCTCTTATTAACCGAGTTTAAGGTACCGTAAGTTATGGACCGAGTTTTTTTTACTGCTTTATGGTCTAAGCGCGTAGCAGTCTTTTCAATCTCAACTTAAGACAGTTTCATTTAAGAAATCTTTTCGGTTATTGACTTTATCATTGATTTGTACTGAATGCGCATTTGAATAAATTTATTATTACTATTAAGAAGTTCCAAACAAAGATGTCTATAAATTCTTTTTTAAAACGTTCAAGGAAACCTGGAGATGTAAAGAGTCTGACAAAATGTTCCAAAGTTGAGCTATAGAAAACTCTTGTGTTGTTAGTAGGTAAGTACGTGTTCGTGACCTATTACTGAAGTGTTGCCGCGCAGTGTCGTGCCTCGCATATCGCATGTACCTATCACGACATTAGGGAACTTAAGCAACTCGAAATCTAGGATGGGGACACGAAACCCGAGGTTTCAGAACTGAACTTAATGATAGTGGAAGATCTGGAAATAGGTGTTACTTCTTGATCTCAAGACGTGAACGACGTGCAATTGCTGAATATTGCATTCTGGCGAGAACGATATCGTCTTTTCTTGTTCAGATACTGACGTTCCCGTTCTAGATTTCGAGTTGCTTAAGTTCTTGATTATCTTTCGTACCAGCCTCACGGTGAGTTTAAAACAAAGTTTTGAAGATAAAACACTTGTGTTAGGAAAAGTATCTACCTAAGTTAGAAGCTAGATAAGTTCGCCACCTTTCCTTTACCGAATACCAAGTACTATAGCTTAGACTTTGGCAAAGTCAGCCGCCCACTGTGTATCTCTACTGGCTCGCTCGCTGCGCTCGCTAAAATCCTGGCAATAAAAACTCCTCGGGAAACAAGAGGTGTCGACTTGTGGTAAGTTTAGTACTAGCTATGACAATGTGCGAGCAGACAGCTATAAGAGTAGACTTCAATTTTAACTTCGAAAACATGGTAGAAAAGGAAAGAGGATAAAGTTACATGGCTTACCTTCAGCGTCTGTTGACTTCTGCGTCCATATATTTCTAAGGTTCATGTTCACCTTGACATTCTTGTGAACTGTAGCCTTTCGCTCTAACACGCCAGATATAACGGTGTAATTGAATACAGTAGTCGTGACGAAGGATCACTGACATACCCCTGGCATACACTTGAGATCAGGATCACCTACTCGAAATCAGAATATGCTTATCAGTTTTTATCTGACAGGTACTGACGCAACTAATGGTCAAAATGTAACTAATAATTCTTCTGCAAAATTCAACAGCCCGGACATAACCTCTATAGTCTTCTACCTGATATCTATTCCAACAAATACAACACAAGATCACAAGAAAGAGGATGAATATATAGACTTCTATCGTTGAGAACAAATACAGCCATTGACCGAATGCCAGTATGGCTGCCACTTCATTATCATATTTTTTAAATTCATATTTTTAGTTGACCGATACATTAAAATCATAGATTAGAATGACATCAACAAAGTTAGAAAGTTTGAGACAAAAATATTAAATTCTTGAGAAGCTATGAGAAATTTAAAAACGTGAAAAACACCACAACGAAGCTAGCAAGGAAACAGATCACTGAACACATACAAATCTCTGTAATTTTGATTCCAAATAGCTTCACATGAATTCAATTCATAGCAATGAAACTTTCCAAAAATAAATATTTCTGTTTGCTCTTTCTGACGGTGGTGCTTATTTTTTAAGATTAGCTTTTTATTTCTTAAAGTCAATGGCGGTCATATTGGCATTCGGTGTATGGACATTTTCATCTCTAAATCTTGTCGCCTGTGGAACAGTAAGGGCGTATTATCTGATGTCTCATTGTTTATCCATTTATTTAATTGACTAGTATATTTCGATACATTTTATCGTTTCTTAGTATTGTATCATAGCCTAACGTATTTTAGTATATCGACTACGATGTTAGTTTCTAATAAATTATTATCATTATCATTACATTATTATCATTATCATTATCATTATTATTATTATTATTATTATTATTATTATTATTATTATTATTATTATTATTATCATCATCATTAAGAGCTTTAAAAACTACGGCTTCTTAACATTACTTTATTTTTGTTTGTTTGTTATAGTATTGGTTTGTATAGTTACTGAATTTATGAATACTGGACTCAGAGGAAAATACATTTTACTTAGAGCTAGAGAGTATGAAGTAAGAGGGCACATCTCCCATACATAGATCTATCCCCAGGAAAATTCATTTAAAAATCTAATTTTGGGTCCGCGCGCAGCTATTTTCAGATTAATATTCAAGGACGTTTGAAGGAAAAATCGGATTCAAGGACTTCAAAACAAATGGTAAAATTCAAGGACTTTTCAAGGTTGGGTAAGAACCATGCTGAAGTGTACGTGCGTACTCTAGGCTAACGCATTGTCACATGCGTAAATCGTTAAAGCTTAACACAAATCATGCATTTTAAATCATTTAGACAGTTGAAACAGCCTCAACAATTTCATTTGAATTCTTCTCAGTAAGAGGTTCTTTTTCGGTCGCATAAGGCATTTTAACCGAGCGGCTAGTCGGTTTGCCACAACAAGGTACGCGGTAATCAAGCACGGCTTCCTCGGTTTCTTCGATTGATTGGTGCATGTTGGCAAACAGTGTTTCTGGGAGAAACAATGCAGTGATGGCAGCAACAATGGCAAGACCACCGAAAATACACATCGGAAATGTTATTGACAGTCCGGGAAGCTGAGCCTGAAAAAAATGTGGGGAAAATGCTAAACTAATATAGACTACAAGCATGTACTTAAACAAAAAAATGTAAGCGATGAACGAACGAACGCCGAAACGAATGAATGAACACACTTACCATCATAATAAGGTAAGGAGCTAGAATCGCCCCACAACGAGCCGTCATAGAACCTGTACCGATTGCAATATTCCTGCCAAACAAAATATTAACAATTTAGACTCATATACATATAAGATTGAATGAATATCTTTATATCTCATTGAATATTATTTTTTACCTTATCACGGTTGGATAAAGCTCTGACGTGATTAAGTATACGTTATTGAAGTTTGCACCGATGAATGTTCTCCCCAGTAAGGCAAGAGCAGTTGTTACCAAAGCAAATTCTAAAAAAGAAATTATATCAAATACTACGCGTAATAGATGGATATGCATTAAAGTAGCAATCTAGACCACCTTATCCATTGTTTTCAATGAGTTCGGCTCATGAGAAGATCGACGTTTGTACTGGGCCATTCTCTATTGTTGACCCAAACGCCTCGACTTGAAACATTATTACTCGTGCCCAGGCCTCTCGGCCGGGGCGAGTCTAGGTTTGGGCTTTATATCGATCTTCTATGTCGAGAATGTGTATACCACGTGTTTGAATGATGCATGAAAACGAGGCAAGTCACGAGGTTGATGTGCCTGTGAAACAACGCCATTGTTCAGATTTGGACTTGTAGAAGTTTGTGATCGAATTGAAGACAATTATGGCGAGTTATTTTGCTTCAGGGACGCTCAAAATACACACTAATGCATACGCCATTCGTGGTAGACCCACACTAAAAGATGTCGAGCGTTTTCGGAACGGGTCGTTCCACGAACTCAAAGAGAAACGCCAAACTTTGCCAAACAAATGCCAAATGAACTCAAACGAATATCAAATGAACTCAAACGAATGTCAAATGAACTCAAATGAAATTCAAAGGTACTGAGAGGCTTATCAGTTCACACTAAGTCTGCTATATATTTTCAGACCTCCATGCTCTCAAAAGCATAAGCCTTTCACCAATGGGCACGAGTATACGATCCTAGAGCGTCTAGTTCATTATTCAATGATCTTCAAACTGTAAGCTCAGTGGTGTAGCGATGGGGGGCAGACTCCCCCTGAAAAAGTTTCGGATCAAGACTATTTTTCTTTGATGTATGTTGTCATTGCCACTGGCGTAGGGAAGGGGTCAGCCACGTGCCCCTCCCCCGGCAAAATTTTGCCGTAATTAGTTTTTTTCCGAGGTGCCCCCTACGCCACTGTGTAAGCAGTCAACGGTGGATGTTTTAATTCCGGGCTTTTGCACACCAAAACTTGGTTTTTCGTTTGAAGTCGAGACGAAGTCTTTGCATGCCATTTGATTAAATATATTGAGTGGCCCTATTGCGTTTGGCACAGTACAAAGATAATGCATAATGCATAATGCATAATGCATTTTAAATATTTCATAATTTACATCAATTGAATGACACCTACTTTTTGGGATGAAAGGAAAGGAGAGTAACATGGCGGCCGCTAGGACGCTGAACATAAAGAATGGTAGACGACGACCAAACCTTTGAATACAAATAAAAATAATTTGATGATTTAGGCACAGGGAGCCCAATTAAGATAAAAGTAAAAGGTGAAAATAAAATCAGGAAAAAATCGCGTTTAATTAATTTTTTTTTTTAATTTGTGGTCAAGATATATTATATTGACACAAATCCACCATAGGGGAATTATATAGTAAAACAAAGGCGCGCGCGAAAAAAAAATTCTAGTGCATTTTTTACGGATATTTTTCGCTCGAACGTATAATAGAGGACATTATCTTGACCAAAAATTAAAAGAACTAATTAAAGGGGCACTTGGATGAAAATCGATGAAAATTGGAAATGCCTTGAAACTTGGTTAAACTTTTCTATATGGCCCCAATAGTAGCCAAGCAACATATTTTCTTCACAGTCAAAATTTGCGGATAAAAAATTAACTCTTTTTTCAGCATCTAAATTGTGAGTAAATGACGTCATTTATTCAACCCTATTGTTCTTTTAGTTTTTAAACCAAAATTTCTCAACTGCGAGTGGCTCCAAGGCTAAGATTTTTGCTAATTTGGTTTTCATAATCATGATTGAGTCATATTATTCTTAAATACTTGAACTATTCGGACTTTCAAAATATGGTGCGTTTTCATCCAAGTGCCCCTTTAAACGCGATTTTTTCCCGATTTTATTTTCACCTTTCACTTTTATCTAAATAGGGCTCCCTGTGATTTGGGTGCAATAATTTCGACCGATCAAAATTTGGTCAAAGTTTTCAATCGAATGCTATCAATACTTACTTAAGAACTACTATCCAACTGATATAAATACTTGGTATATCAACGAGATGCATTAAGATGACGTTTATGAAGATGTTCCCAGTAAGTTGAGAGACAAACAACAGCATAGCAAAAAAGACCAGAGCTATCACAAACCTACGGCGACAGAACATAGAGCATTAGTTTATTATTGATGGTTTTCAACAATTCCCGAGAGAGCCAAGAGACAAAGACACGGTGGCCATGCTGACGGTATTCTAAAACAATGGATATCAATAAGAAATGACATCCAAGATGTAACGAGAAAACGAATACTGTAACCAAAAACCTACAAAACTCAGATCGCCGAGTGTCATGGGAAACATTTAATATCGAAAAAGTTAAACTTTTTGATACAAACTGCAGCTTGAGGATGCTCACAGGAGGTGAAACCCAACGATATTTAAGAGATCTCAAGACCATCAATAATTATTATGCAGTCGGAACATGTACATGTAAAATGTATATACCCCTTTTAATCTTTGGTGTTTTCAGCTCTGTAGCTTTTCATGATCAGGTGACTAACTTTATTGAAATTTGTATATTTAACCCACCAGTTGTAACAAACAATGAAACTCCAACGTCTCAGCCTTGGTGTTTTAAACATGTCCAGAATCTGGTGTTTCTTGGCATGTCGAAGGCGCTCCAGCTGGTCCTCTCTAATGTTCTTCAGTAGTGTCATGAGTTTTTCTGCGTCAATTGGTTTCTTGGTTTTTGAACCATACTTCATCAGCACCGCATGCGCTTCTACCAAATGACCATGAGCAACAAGCCAACGAGGTGATTCGGGGAAAACTCTAAAGACAAAGAAAACATCCATAAGAGATGATAATGACGCAAAAAGGCAAAGGGTTCAAGGCAGTTAATTCGGACGCAAGACAAGGGGTAATTCCCCCCTCCCTCATTCATTTCTGTGTTTCTGTCGGTCTGGAAAGGTATCACCAAAATGCACACACGCGCTCCTGACTGAGGTATGACTCTCTTTACGCCAATGGTGCAACGTGGAAAAGGTTTTGAGCTATTAGCCATTGCAAAGTTGAGGGGGGGAAACTGGGTCGAGTTGGCATTGCAGCGTATTGTTCCACATTGTGGGACTGTTTTAGGGGACTTGTTTCCAAGATGGCGCTTATTTCATCCCCTAAAACAGTCCCACAATGCACTGTAATGTCAACTTGACCCAGGTTTTTCCTAAACCTTCTAATACTCACTTGCCACTTACATACTTACTTATAAAACAAAGGAAATACAAAACCAAATAAACTGCCAACGATGACAGTGTGACGCCAGTTTGGTAAAAAATAGACAATAATCAAAATCGATGAACTTCCAATTTTCCAAAAGAAATCCACAGTTTTTCCAGCCATAGTTCGTTTCTTGGGCCCTACAAGCTCAATTAAGAAGGTGTACTGGGATATCATTAAGGATGCGTGAAAAAATCCAGTGGCGAAACGTAACACACAGCTTACAATATTCGAGTCTGCAAAGGCTGAACCGAGGGAAGCAGAGGCCTGTAATAAAGAGAATAAAAATAAAGTTCGTGATGAAACGCCAAAAATAGGGGAAGAGAGGAACTCTAAGGCCCCTTCACGTTTTCCCTTCAGTCACATGTAATGGCTGGGCACAGCCTCAGGTAAACTCACCATAAAGAAACAGCTAATGGACATGCACTTCTTTCTTCCAAAAGTGTCAGAAAGTAGACCCCCAATTGCTGAACCAAATAACATTCCCCCAAAAAAGCTAGATTGAATAGCTGCCGCGATGTAGGCTCGATCACAAATCAGGTTCCACTGTAAGAAAGAATGCAAGTCGGTCACTTCATTAAAACAGTAAGGATTAGCTGTACAATGGCCGACCTTTTGAGCTAAACCATAACGTTTTCCATTTCAGACCACGTGTTTCTCTTGAGAAGAATAAACAATTATTAGGAGGAGATGGAGCAAAATATCGTGATTTATTAGTGGCGAGCAAGCAATTCTTTGCCGATGGCGAACGCAAAGGCAAATAATTGCTTGCGAGACACTAACAAATCACGATATTTTGTGATAACCAAGTTCAATAATTGTTTTATCATTCAAATTATATTTTTGTGTTTTGGGTGGTTTTACCTATCTATGAGACATGCCAAGCCCTTTTTTGACAGGTCGGGGAAGCGAGCCATGTTGACAAATGCAACGTTGCTCCGCACAAGCAGACCATTATTTGCAGCAAAACTGCATTACACCGTAATGTGCATGAGCGGACCATTATTTGTAGGTAGTTATTTGTAGTTCTCTCAGCCAATCAAAACGACGGAAAAAATAATTTGAATGATAAGATTCTTTGTTTGTGTTGTATCCGGTATTCATGAAATGACGGGGAAACCTACCTCTGTAACGGTACTGGTAAAGACGTCTTTGAATGCGTAAGACGTGCAGTTCTCGCAGCATTTCTTTATGGGACAAGTGATGTTAGCAGTAGTGCAATGGAATGGTGGAGTTCCAAATGCAAAGATAAGGAACCCAAACTGCACTCCCAAAGGCAGCTTCAGGCAATTGACAGAAAAGTAAAGGATCTTTTGGTACAATCCAAATGTGTTGACGATGTCAAAAACGGCATCAAACTCGATGTATCGTTTCTTTTCTTGCTGTTTTTCCATTCTGTATATCAGCCTTGGGAGTCTGTAAAAATAGAGAATCGGACGACAGTTGGCGAAAAATCGCCTAGAGTATATAGGTCTTGCAAGTCAAAGTAGCTTATTTTGGAGGATAAAATAGGTTTCTTATGATTGTCAGGAGATTGAAATTCTTTTGTTTTGTTATTATTATTATTATTATTATTATTATTATTATTATTATTATTATTATTATTATTATATTAAGCATATTAGGAAGTACTTATCTAGAGATAGCACCGAGACTTTGTCCATGTATTTATATCAAGTAGATTGGATTACTGATTGATCCCCCATATAAATATCAGATTCATAAGCTTCAAAGTGTCCAGAATGCTTCTGCTTTTGTGATTTTGTTTACTATACCTACTGGGAACTGTCGTATTACATCTCTCACTACTTATGAATTTACGGCTGGTTGTCAGTGAGCCAAGGAATTGAGTTCAAGATCATGTTGCGTTTTTTATAAGTGCTTCATCAATCAGCACTAAGATCTGGTTGGCCTTATCTCTGTGATACCCTCTACTGCTTATATTTTACGGCGCAATAACAATGGAATTCTTAACTACTAATTAGAATTAATAAATGTCTTTAAATTCTTTTTTAAAACGTTTAAAGAAACCTGAAGATGTAAAGAGTCTGAAAAATGTTCCAAAGTTGAGCTATAGAAAACTCTTGTTGTTAGTAGGTAAGTACGTGTTCGTGACTTATTACTGAAGTGTTGCCGCGCAGTGTCGTGGCTCGCATATCGCATGTATCTATCATGACATTATCTTTCGTACCTGCCTCAAGGTGAGTTTAAAACAAAGTTTTGAATATAAAACACTTAAAACACTCCAGTCCCCTCTACTAACTATGGTTTAGGAAAAGTATCTACCTAAGTTAGAAGCTAGATAAGTTCGCCACCTTTCCTTTACCGAATACCAAGTACTAGCGTACCGGCTCGCTCGCTAAAATCCTGGCAATAAAAACTCCTCGGGAAACAAGAGATGTCGACTTGTGGCAAGTCTTGTACTAGCTATGACAATGCGCGAGCAGACAGTTATAAGCGTATACTTCAATTTTAACTTTGAAAACATGGTAGAAAAGGAAAGAGGATAAAGTTACACGACTTACCTTAATTCTGCGTCTGTTGACTTCTAAGGTTCATGTACACCTTGACATTCTTGTGGACTGTAGCCTTTTGTTCTAGCACGCCAGATATAACGGTGTAATTGAATACAGTAGTCGTGACGAGGGATCACTGACATACACCTGGTGTGTAATTGAGATCAGGATCACCTACTCCAAATCAGAATATGCTTATCAGTTGTAAATATGCGGAATAAACTAACAAATTCCCACCGGGCCATATTTATCTGATTTTCTTTTCATGAAAGCCTTTTATTAACGTAATCGTAAATTTGTCGATCTTCAAAAAAAAGTCAGTTTTCTCGGTGGATATAACACCTAACTTAACGAATCTTCGTTGGGTTACTAAAGTGAAGGTGCTCTTTCTAGTGCTGGTATTGGTTTTTCACTCATATTAATTCTAACTCATTCGAATTAGCGGCCGCCATTTTGGAAAAAGGTCTATTGCGCTTTTGGTGGTGCGCAAAAACAGACCTGGATAGAAGAACATGATTTCTTGCTATTGAACAGTATGTGTACTAATATGAATAAATCGTAGCTTTTTTTGTATGATATTCAAAATCTGCCCGAACTGAAGTGCGCCTATACAGTTTGAAATCCACCCTAACTGCTTTGCGTTTTGGGTCATTTTCAAGAAGAAATGTATTAAATGTATCAAGGGTCACTAGTTTATCAGTAAGCTTGAGTTACTGTTATGTGCTACCCAAAAAAAGTCGTTATTATTTAAAAAGCAAAAATTTGAGGTTTAAATAATGAACATATAGAGAAAATGATCTTTTCCTCTCGTGACTTGTCTAGCTGATCTTAGTCCTTTGATAAGCACGTTTATTTCTTGAATTATATCGCAGTGGCTATTCGTACACAGGCCCGTACCCAGACCTTTTAGCGGGGAGTGCGAGCTTGGTCAAAACGGACCACAGTGTATGCAATATTTGAAGAACCATGTTGAAGTGTACGTGCGTACTCTAGGCTAATGCATTGTCACATGCGTAAATCGTTAAAGCTTAACCCAAATCATGCATTTTAAATCATTTAGACAGTTGAAACAGCCTCAACAATTTCATCTGCATCCTTCTCAGTAAGAGGTTCTTTTTCGGCCGCATAAGGCACTTTAACCGAGCGGCTAGTCGGTTTGCCACAACAAGGTACGCTGTAATCAAGCACGGCTTCCTCGGTTTCTTCGATTGATTGGTGCATGTTGGCAAACAGTGTTTCTGGGAGAAACAATACAGTGATGGCAGCAACAATGGCAAGACCACCGAAAATACACATCGGAAATGTTATTGACAGTCCGGGAAGCTGAGCCTGAAAAAAATGTGGGGAAAATGCTAAACTAATATAGACTACAAGCATGTACTTAAACAAAAAAATGTAAGCGATGAACGAACGAACGCCGAAACGAATGAATGAACACACTTACCATCATAATAAGGTAAGGAGCTAAAATCGCCCCACAACGAGCCGTCATAGAACCTGTACCGATTGCAATATTCCTGCCAAACAAAATATTAATAATTTAGACTCATATACATATAAGATTGAATGAATATCTTTATATCTCATTGAATATTATTTTTTACCTTATCACGGTTGGATAAAGCTCTGACGTGATTAAGTATACGTTATTGAAGTTAGCACCGATGAATGTTCTCCCCAGTAAGGCAAGAGCAGTTGTTACCAAAGCAAATTCTAAAAAAGAAATTAAATCAAATAGTACGCGTAATAGATGGATATGGATTAGAGTAACAATCTAGACCACCTTATCCATTGTTTTCAATGAGTTCGGCTGATGAGAAGATCGACGTTTGTACTGGGCCTTTCTTTCTCTATTGTTGACCCAAACGCCTCGACTTGAAACATTATTCATTATTTAATGATCTTCAAACTGTAAGCTCAGTGGCGTAGCGATGGCGGGGTGAAGACCCCTGTAAAATTTTCGGATGAAGACTATTTTTCTTTGATGTATGATGTCAATGCCACTGGCGTAGGGAAGGGGGCAGCCAAGTGCCCCTCCCCAAAATTTTTGCCCTAATTAGTTTTTATTCTAGGTGCCCCCCTAGATCTTGAGTCCTCGCTACGGAACTGTGTAAGCTGTTGACTGTGGATGTTGTAAGTCCGGTTTTTTGCCCACAAGAACTTTGTTTTTCGTTTGAAGTCGAGACGAAGTCTTTGCATGCCATTTGATTGAATATATTGAGTGGCCCTATAGCGTTTGGCACAGTACAAAGAGAGAAAGCCCGCTCTACATTTATATTTGTTATAATCTATTTATACAATTTTTTTTGCCTGGAGCCAGCTAATCAGTATGCTTAATGCATTTTAAATATTTCATAATTTACATTAATTGAATGACACCTACTTTTTGGGATGAAAGGAAAAGAAAGTAACATGATGGCCGCCAGGACGCTGGACATAAAGAATGGTAGGCGACGACCGAACCTTTGAATACAAACAAAAATAATTTGAAAATTTGGGTGTAATAATTTCGACCGATCAAAATTTGGTCAAAGTTTTCAATCGAATACTATCAATACTTACTTAAGAACTGCTATCCAACTGATACAAATGCCTGGTATATACACGAGATGCATTAAGATGACGTTTATGAAGATGTTCCCAGTAAGTTGAGAGACAAACAAAAACAACGCATAATAGACCAGAGCTACCACAAACCTGTGACGACAGAACATAGAGCATTAGTTTCTTATTGATGGTTTTCAACAATTCCCGAGAGAGCCAGAGACAAAGACACGGTGGCCATGCTGACGGTCTTAACAATGAATACTAATAAGAAATGACATCACATGATGTAACGAGAAAACGAATACTGTAACCAAAAACCTACAAAACTGAGATCGCTGAGAAACATTTTATATCCAAAAAGTTAAACTTTTTGATACAAACTTCAGCTTGAGGATGTTCACAGGAGGTGAAACCCAACGATATTTAAGAGATCTCAAGGCCATCAATAATTATTATGCAGTCGGAACATGTGCATGTAAAACAGATGTATATACCCATTCTAATCTTAGCTGGTTTCACCTTTGTAGCTTTTCATGATCAGGTGACTAACTTTATTGAAATTTGTATATGTAACCCACCAGTTGTAACACACAATGAAACTCCAACGTCTCAGTCTTGGTGTTTTAAACATGTCCAGAATCTGGTGTTTCTTAGCATGTTGAAGGCGCTCCAGCTGGTCCTCTCTAATGTTCTTCAGTAATGTCATGAGTTTTTCTGCGTCAATTGGTTTCTTGGTTTGTGAACCATACTTCATCAGCACGGCATGCGCTTCTTCCAAATGACCATGAGCAACAAGCCAACGAGGTGATTCAGGGAAGACTCTAAATCAACGGAAACAACCATAAGAGATTATAACGACGAAAAAAAAGGCAAAGGGTTCAAGGCAGTGATTAGACCATTTTTCAGATGCGCGAGCGCTTTCAAAAATATCGCAGGCGCGTACATGATCTCGAGGCATTTTCGGGCAGAGTCAATAGCGCGCGTGATCTTGCCCGAAAATGCCTCTTTTTCATGTCTGCCCGAAAAAATATAAAAGTCATTTATGTTTTTCTTTCTATCTGCAAAGGTTGAATCAAAATCCTGATTGAGCTCTATGACTCTCTTTACGCCAATAGTGCAACGTGGACAAGGTTTTGAGCTATTAGTCATTCCAAAATTGAGGAAGAAACTTGGTCGAGTTCTCAATGCAGCGCATTGTTCCACATTGTGGGACTGTTTTAGGGGGACTTGTTTCCAAGATGGCGCTTAATTCATCCCCTAAAACAGTCCCACAATGCACTGTAATGCCAACTCGACCCAGGTTTTTCCTAAACCTTCTAATACTCACTTGCCACTTACTTACTTACTTATAAAACAAAGGAAATACAAAACCAAATAAACTGCCAACGATGACAGTGTGACGCCAGTTTGGTAAAAAATAGACAATAATCACAATCGATGAATTTCCCAATTGCCAAAAGAAACCCGTAGTTTTTCCAGCCATAGTTCGTTTCTTGGGCCCTACAAGCTCAATTAAGAAGGTGTACTGGGATATCATTAGGGATGCGTGAAAAAATCCAGTGGCGAAACGTAACACACAGCTTAAAATATACGAGTCTGCAAATGCTGAAGCGAGGGAAGCAGAGGCCTGTAATAAAGAGAATAAAAATAAAGTTTGTGATGAAACGCCAAAAATAGGGGAAAAGAGGAACTCTAAGGCCCCTTCACGTTTTCCCTACAGACACATGTAATGGCTGGGCACAGCCTCATGCAAACTCACCATAAAGAAACAGCTAATGGACATGCACTTTTTTCTTCCAAAAGTGTCAGAAAGTAGACCCCCAATTGCTGAACCAAATAACATTCCCCCAAAAAAGCTAGATTGAATAGCTGCCGCGATGTAGGCTCGATCACAAATCAGGTTCCACTGCAAGAAAGAATGCAAGTCGGTCACTTCATTAAAGCACTGAGGATTAGCTCTACAATGGCCGACCTTTTGAGCTAAATCATAATGTTTTCCATTTCAGACCATGTGTTTCTCTTGAGAAGAATAAACAATTATTAGGAGGAGGTGGAGCAAAATATCGTGATTTATTAGTGGCGAGCAAGCAATTCTTTGCCGATGCCGAACGCAAAGGCAAATAATTGCTTGCGAGACACTAACAAATCACGATAATTGTTTCAATAATTGTTTTATCATTCAAATTATCTCTTTGTGTTTTGGCTGTTTTTACCTATCTATCAAACATGCCAAGCCCTTTTTTGACAGGTCGGGGAAGCGAGCCATTTTGACAAATGCAACGTTACTGCACACAAGCAGACCATTATTTGCAGCAAAACTGCTTTACACCGTAATGTGCATGAGCAGACCATTATTTGTAGGCAGTTATTTGCAGTTCTCTCGGCTGATCAAAACGACGGAAAAAATAATTTGAATGATAAGATTCTTTGCTTGAGTTGTATCCGGTATTCATGAAATGACGGGGAAAACCTACCTCTGTAACGGTACTGGTAAAGACGTCTTTGAATGCGTAAGACGTGCAGTTCTCGCAGCATTTCTTTATGGGACAAGTGATGTTAGCAGTAGTGCAATGGAATGGTGGAGTTCCAAATGCAAAGATAAGGAACCCAAACTGCACTCCCATAGGCAGCTTCAGGCAATTGACAGAAAAGTAAAGGATCTTTTGGTACAATCCAAATGTGTTGACGATGTCAAAAACGGCATCAAACTCGATGTATCGTTTCTTTTCTTGCTGTTTTTCCATTCTGTATATCAGCCCTGGGAGTCTGTAAAAATAGAGAATCGGGTGACAGTTGGCGAAAAATCGCCTAGAGTATATAGGTCTTGCAAGTCAAAGTAGCTCATTTTGGAGGATAAAATAGGTTTCTTATGATTGTCAGAAGATTGAAATTCTTTTGTTTTGTCATCCAAATTAAGCTGCTTTGACGTCACGTGAAAGGGGTCTATACTGTTATTTGAGACCGAAAAAAACATTTCTGACAGAGTAACCTTCGATAATGACTGCTTTTTTATATTATAATATTAAGCGTATTAGGAAGTACTTATCTAGAGATAGCACCGAGACTTTGTCCATGAATTTATATCAAGTAGATTGGATTACTGATTGGTCCCCCATATAAATATCAGATTCATAAGCTTTAAAGTGTCCAGAATGCTTCTGCTTTTGTGTTTTTTTTACTATGAATATGAATTTACGGCTGGTTGTCAGTGAGCCAAGGAATTGAGTTCAAGATCATGTTGCGTTTTTTATTTAGCAGTTATTCGCCGAAGGCGAAGTGATTATCGATGAATATTTACCGAGCGGCGAGTCTTCGAGCTGCGAGGTAAATATTCATCGATAATCACTGAGCCTGAGGTGAATAATTGTTTTAGTATAAATAAAAAGGTGATTATTTCAAAAAGAAATTTCCTCTTCGCTTACTGTGACAAAACGACTGCTGACAGCCATTTTGTCCGAAAAGGTGATTATCGGCTGATAATCCGAGATAGAAAACCAATCAGAGCGCGCGATTTTGTATAATCACCTTTGTATTTATACTAAAAGTGCTTCATCAATCAGCACCAAGATCTGATTGGCCTTATCTCTGTGATACCCTCTACTGCTCATATTTTACGGCGCAATAACAATGGAATTCTTAACTACTAATTAGAATTAATAAATGTCTTTAAATTCTTTTTTAAAACGTTTAAAGAAACCTGAAGATGTAAAGAGTCTGAAAAATGTTCCAAAGTTGAGCTATAGAAAACTCTTGTTGTTAGTAGCTAAGTACGTGTTCGTGACCTATTACTGAAGTGTTGCCGCGCAGTGTCGTGCCTCGCATATCGCACGTATCTATCATGACATTATCTTTCGTACCAGCCTCAAGGTGAGTTTAAAACAAAGTTTTGAAGATAAAACACTTAAAACACTCCAGTCCCCTCTACTAACTATGGGTTAGGAAAAGTATCTACCTAAGTTAGAAGCTAGATAAGTTCGCCACCTTTCCTTTACCGAATACCAAGTACTAGCGTACTGGCTTTCTCGCTAAAATCCTGGCAATAAAAAATCCTCGGGAGACAAAAGTTGTCGACTTGTGGCAAGTTTAGTACTTGCAATGACAATGCGCGAGCAGACAGTTATAAGCGTAGACTTCAATGTTAACTTGGAAAACATGGTAGAAAAGGAAAGAGGATAAAGTTACATGGCTTACCTTCAGCGTCTGTTGACTTCTGTGTCCATATATTTCTAAGGTTCATGTTCACCTTGACATTCTTGTGGACTGTAGGCTTTTGTTCTAACACGTCAGATATAACGGTGTAATTGAATACAGTAGTCGTGACGAGGGATCACTGACATACCCCTGGTATATAATTGAGTTCAGGATCACCTACTCCAAATCAGAATATGCTTATCAGTTGTAAATATGCAGAATAAATTAACAAATTCCCACCGGGCCATATTTATCTGATTTTCTTTTCATGAAAGCATTTTATTAACGTAATCGTAAATTTGTCGATTTTCAAAAAGTCAGTTTTCTCAGTGGATATAACACCTAACATAATGAATCTTTGGTTAGTTTAAACATTAAAAAGACTTTAAATTGCTATACAGCTGCATCCTTACTGGAACCTCCCCTGTTTCTATCTTTTCAAGAACTTCATTACTGGGTTGCTATGGTAGCAAACCAGTCTTAAAATGAGATCCGTTTTTCCGTGGTCAGGTAGACCATAATTTCACACGTCATGATTGGTCGAGAACTTGTAAACAATGTCCAATGTCCAATGAAGTTGCCACACGACATCGAGGACGATGTATTTATAGCTTTTAGTGTTGTGTCACTATAAATTCATTCGTTCAGGGTTCGTGAAGTACTATTTTGTCTGTAGGCACGTTGCGTACTTTTGTCTTTAGGTTTTTTAACGCTACGATTAAACTACTTACAAACACACACGCCGTACGTGGTAGACACAAACTAAAAGATGTTATTGAGCGATTTTGGAACGGGTTGGTCCACATACTCAAAGAGAGAAGTCTGAGAATCTATGAGCTATCTTTGAGAATCTATGAGCAAACTACGGTATGAGAATCGTAGATCTAGACAAACTAGTCAAAATAGACTAAGATAATCTATAAACTACCTAGCTATGATCAAACTAGATCTTACCAGATCTCAGATACAAAAAAATATACTGAGACAAACTACAGAACGAGAGACAAACTACAAAACGAGTGACAAACAAAGCTTTGATGAAAGCTGACTCCAAGAACTTGTAGAAGTCAGACGAGCTGATAGTGATCTACAAGAAAGCGAACTGCCAAGACTTGTTGAATATTTCCATTTACACATTTTGGCTAAGAGTATTTACATTGATAAAACGTTTGTTTTGCAGCGAACAGTTTCGATACTGAAATAGATATGTTTATTTCATCAGCTAGTCTTGAAAGGTACTCTAGTAGGTCAAGTAGAAATATAATATGCGTTGACAAGTCAGTAACGCAACACTAATGTCTTACTAGAATTTAAAATGTTTTTAATAAAGGGGGACTTTGAACCCAAAAGGAACACTTTGGTAAGAAATAATAGAGTATGAGGATTGGTGAGTGGGGGAGCTCTCGCACAGGCAACCCAGTGAACGCTCCAAGAGCGTCTAGTTCCATTTAATATGGAAGGACGCTGTAAGGAGAAAATTGGATTCAAGGACATCATGACAAATGGTGACATTTAAGGACTTTTCAAGGTTGGGTAAGAAACATGTTGAAGTGTACGTGCGTACTCTAGGCTAACGCATTGTCACATGCGTAAATCGTTAAAGCTTAACACAAATCATGCATTTTAAATCATTTAGACAGTCGAAACAGCTTCAATAATTTCATTTGAATACTTCTCAGTAAGAGGTTCTTTTTCGGTCGCATAAGGCACTTTAACCGAGCGGCTAGTCGGTTTGCCACAACAAGGTACGCTGTAATCAAGCACGGCTTCCTCGGTTTCTTCGATTGATTGGTGCATGTTGGCAAACAGTGTTTCTGGGAGAAACAATGTAGTGATGGCAGCGACAATGGCAAGACCACCGAAAATACACATCGGAAATGTTATTGACAGTCCGGGAAGCTGAGCCTGAAAAAAATGGGGGGGAAATGCTAATATAGACTACACGCATGAACTAAAAGAAAAAATTGTGAGCGATGAATGAAAGAAAGAAAGAAAGAAAGAAAGAAAGAAAGAAAGAAAGAAAGAAAGAAAGAAAGAAAGAAAGAAAGAAAGAAAGAAAGAAAGAAAGAAAGAAAGAAAGAAAGAAAGAAAGAAAGAAAGAAAGAAAGAAAGAAAGAAAGAAAGAAAGAAAGAAAGAAAGAAAGAAAGAAAGAAAGAAAGAAAGAAAGGAAGGAAGGAAGGAAGGACGGACGAACGAACGAGCGAACGAACGAATACACTTACCATCATAACAAAGTAAGGAGCTAGAATCGCCCCACAACGAGCCGTCATAGAGCCTGTACCGATTGCAATATTCCTGCCAAACAAAATATTAATAATTTAGACTGATATACATATAAGATTGAAATAATATCTTTATATCTCATTGAATATTATTTTTTACCTTATCACGGTTGGATAAAGCTCTGATGTGATTAGGTATATGCTACTGAAGTTACCACTCATGAATGCTTTTCCCAGTAAGGCGAGAACAGTTGTTACCATAGCATATTCTTAAAAAACATCATATTGAATAGTTATAGTTGGGTACACATTAGACTAGCAATGACTGGGTAACTTGGGGTTAGGGGGTTAGGGAGAGATATTTAGTAAATAAAACCCCTTCAGGATACCGACTCCGAATAATGTCCGAGGAAGAGAAATGGTCCGAAAAAAGAAAAGCTGGCCAAGCAACGAAGCTTCGAGGGCATGTATGATATTTTGAGGACCATTTCTCATCCATTTAACTGTGAACGTATAAAACATGGAGTAGCCCTACAGACAGTATAAAGAGAGAAGACCGTTTTGTAATGCCTTTATGAAATAAATACTTTCTACCTTTTTGTGCGGATTAATTTTTGTTTCTGCATTGAGATAAACATTGGAGCCAGCCAATCAGCGTGCATAATGCATTTTAAATATTTCATAATTTACATCAATTGAATGACACCTACTTTTTGGGATGAAAGGAAAGGAGAGTAGCATGATGGCCGCCAGGACGCTGAACATAAAGAATGGTAGACGACGACCAAACCTTTGAATACAAACAAAATAAACCGCACCAAATTGAATCTTTACAGCAGGTTATCCGGACAAAACACAGGGAGCCCGGCTTTCCTTTCCTGTGGTTTAAGATCGGCTTCCTGTGGTTCAGGGCCTGTGGTTTGGGATCGGTTTACCGTTACACAAGCTGTAATCAGATCTTTACTGTAAATTGATAGCCAATTAAATTCAAATCAATAACCGTTGGTAACGCACTCTCTATAAAGCATTCAAAAGAAGAGAATTCTCTTCTTTACATTCATTACAGAAGTGCGTTACATTCAAACAACACAGGCAACCCATAAAGAGGTTATTGATTTGAATTTAATTGGCTATCAATTTACAGTAAAGATCTGATTACAACTTGTGTAACCGTAAACCGATCCCAAACCACAGGAAGCCGATCTTAAACCACAGGAAACCCATAAAAGCAATTACGTAAAGAATAATGAATATTGAATGAGGCAAAGGAAAGCCGGGCTCCCTGTGGACAAAATGGGTTTCGCACCCGCCCATATATAAATGGTATTTACTGTAATTGTAGACTACTAGTAGTTTCTTAAAATGGGTTCTAATATATTTTTATGAGAAAAAGGAGTGCATGTCTGGTAGCTGCAGTGTATTTAAATATTGAATATAATATATATATATAATTTTCTCTTATATGTAGTATATGCAGTATGTCATATCATGTTAAGTAGATACTAATTATAGTTTGCATGTAAGTTTACTTCTTTAGATTATAAATCTTAGATAAAATTGCATGTTTTGTTTTTTTTTACCTGTAGATTTTAGGCTCATTTTGTAAAATTAGAACATATTTAAAATTTTAGGCTAAAATACGTTCTTATGTAAAGAGGGTCTAAATTAATATTTAGCCTAACAGGCAGTAGCGTAGCGAGGACCCAGGATCTGGGGGCGCTTAAAATAAAATCTAACTTTGGGGTTACATAGTCGCCCCCTCGCTACGCCACTGCTAACAAGTTCTTAAATTCTAGATTCCTATACGCAGGTTTTTTTTTTTACTGTACTATCAATACTTACTTAAGAGCTGCTATCCAACTGATACAAATGCTTGGTATATCAGCGAAACTCATTATGATGACGTTTATGAAGATGTTGCCAGTAAGTTGAGAAACAAACAACAACATAGAAAAAAACACCAGAGATATCACAAACCTGTGACGACAGAACATAGAACATTAATTACTTAAACTCTAAATTGAAGAAAAAGAAAAGGTGCGCGCGTGCTATGTGCAGTATAAAGCACGCGGGGATTGGCAGAACCCGAGAGAGCGGTGTTAAGAGAAGCAACACGCGTAGTGTAAATTGAAGAAATAGAAAATGTGCGTGCGTGCTGTGTGCAGTATAAAGCACGCGGGGATTGGCAGAACACGAGAGAGCGGTGTTAAGAGAAGCAACACGCGTAGTCTAAATTGAAGGAAAAGAAAAGGTGCGCGGTGCTGTGTGCAGTATAAAGCACGCGGAGATTGGCAGAACACGAGAGAGCGGTGTTAAGAGAAGCAACACGCGTAGTATAGCTGTTGCTTGAATACCGTATTTACTCGAATAAGCGCCGCATTTGAGGCGCGAAAATTGATAAGCGCCGCGGCGCTTACTCGAGTAATACGGTATTCCCGTTAGAATCTCCCCTTAGAATCTTCTTTCAACAGCTAATTTTGATTAAATTCGAACCGCCTACTCTTGTTTGTTGTTTATAACACTGTTTATCTGTCTGCACTCTGCTTGTATATTTAACCCACCAGTTGTAACACACAATGAAACTCCAACGTCTCAGTCTTGGTGTTTTAAACATGTCCAGAATCTGGTGTTTCTTAGCATGTTGAAGGCGCTCCAGCTGGTCCTCTCTAATGTTCTTCAGTAATGTCATGAGTTTTTCTGCGTCAATTGGTTTCTTGGTTTGTGAACCATATTTCATCAGCACGGCATGCGCTTCTTCCAAATGACCATGAGCAACAAGCCAACGAGGTGATTCGGGGAAGACTCTTAAGACAAAGAAAACATCCATAAGAGATTATAACGACGCAAAAAGGCAAATGGTTCAAGGCAGTGAAGTCGGAAGCCAGTGACAAGGAGAAATGCCCACTCTCCCTAGTGAAAAAAATAAGAAAGAAAAGTAATTTCTGTTTGTCTGTCGGTCTGGAAAGTTCGCGCCAAACTGCGCACGCGCGCTCCTGACTGGGTACTACCAATGTCTATGAAATAAAAGAAATAAAAAACCAGTGTGACACTTGCTTGCTTGCTTGCTTGCTTGCTTGCTTGCTTACTTACTACTTACTTACTACTTACTTACTTACTTACTTACTTACTTACTTACTTACTTACTTACTTACTTACTTACTTACTTACTTACTTACTTACTTACTTACTTACTTACCTATAAAATAAAGGAAATAAAAGACCCAATGAACTTCCGACGATGACAGTGTGACGCCAGTTTGGTAAAAAATAGACAATAATCACCGTTGATGCACTTCCCAATTTCCAAAAGAGACCCGTAGCTTTTGCAGCCATAGTTCGTTTCTTGGGCCCTACAAGCTCAATTAAGAAGGTGAACTGGGATACCGTCAGGGATATTTGAGAAAATCCAGTGGCGAAACGTAACACACAAATTAGAATATACGAGTCTGCAAATGCTGAACCGAGGGAAGCAGCGGCCTGTAATAAAAAGAATAAAAGAATAAGAGACAGACGGCCCTACTGTCATCTAATAGTAGGTCTAGGGCACGGACACAGATAAACTCAAATCCGTCAAGGATTGATATCTGCGCAATATAAGTTAAATAGTATTATTAAATTATCAACTCACCATGAAGAAACAGTTAATGAAAATACACTTCTTTCTTCCAAAAGTGTCAGAAAGTAGACCCCCAATTGCTGAACCAAATAACATTCCCCCAAAAAAGCTAGATTGAATAGCTGCCGCGATGTAGGCTCGATCACAAATCAGGTTCCACTGCAAGAAAGAATGCAAGTCGGTCACTTCATTAAAGCACTGAGGATTAGCTCTACTATAAATAAATCCCTTTTTTATAGTGGGATTCAAATTCAGTAACTTAATGATACTGGTTTCCAAATTTGGCCCACTGTCTCTTACACACACTACCACTACATTATATATTCTATGCATACAACTCAACTCACATGTTGATTTTTACGAAGGGAGGAAACCGGAGTACCCGGAGAATACACTCGTGGCACAGGCGGAGAGAACAATACATGAAACAAACTCAACTCACATATGATCTGACCCGAGCCGGGGCTCGAACTCGGACCACAACGGTGAGAGGCGAGCGGTAAACCACTACGCCACCCATGCCAACAAGGGCCGCCCTTTTGGGCTAAACCATAACTATTTCCATTTCAGACCAAGTGCTCCTCTTGAGAATAAGATTCTTTGTTTGTGTTGTATCCGTTAGTATTCATGAAATGACGGGGGAAAACTTACCTCTGTAACGGTACTGGTAAAGACGTCTTTAAATGCGTAAGACGTGCAGTTCTCGCAGCATTTCTTTATGGGACAAGTGATGTTAGCAGTAGTGCAATGGAATGGTGGAGTTCCAAATGCAAAAATAAGGAACCCAAACTGCAATCCCATAGGCAGCTTGAAGCAAGAAACGAACCAGTAAGCTATGTTTTGGTACAATCCAAAAGTGTTGACGATGTCAAAAACGGCATCAAACTCGATGTATCGTTTCTTTTCTTGCTTTTTTTCCATTCTGTATATCTTAAAATGATATAATAGAACTGTTTTCAGTACATATCAGTCATGGTAAACTTTTATAGATTACATGTTTAAGAGGCAGTCCGTGTAAGGATCGAGCAAAGTTGGAAATGGCCCAAAAATTGCCTATGCTCAAGCTTTGCCTGAAGAAACCTATTATTTGCCCAGTACAATGGTAAAATAAAGTGTAAAATAAGCGAAATTCAGACTGGTCAAAACCAAGGTAGTAGCCTGAAAAAAGTAAAAACACTTATTTTCCCAGAAAGACCATTTATTCTACTATTTTTTTTCCTATTAAAAGGTTTCAGACTCTTACCCAGTCGTCGCTAGTAGTTTACATCTATTCGACGTTGTTCATAAGCACGGCGCGAGTAATTAAGAGAAGCGACTGGGTATGAGTGTGTAAATGTCTCTTCAGCATGCATGACATTTTTTTATGATTTTATTTTTTAATCTAGTAAACTTTGCCAAAAGTGAAAAAGTAACAGTAACAAATTAAAACGCGATGCGGATCACTGACCCACGCCTCCCCGTCAGTATCATGTCCGTTATCAATAGTGGCAAAACGCCGAACAGCAAAACAAAATCTTCCTACCATCGTACGTGCATCGTTGTTAATTCACGTACCTAGATTTTGTCTGCTTTTTATTTATCTTAAATTGAATTGTCTGATTGTCTTGAAAAGTATGGTTTTGCTTCAAAAAAAATCCTCGTCACATTACAACAAAATGTGTCGCATATTGCATGGGTGTATCACGATATATCGCCGGTTTGTGCCAGCCTGAAGATGAATTCAGTTAAAACAACGTTTTGAAGATAAAATACTAAGGTTAGGAACAGTATATATCTTCTAAAAAAGTATGTATCTAGTGTAGTTTAGCTTCTGCTGAGAAGCAAGATAAGTTCGCCACCTTTCCTTTACTGCCGGAATACCAAGCAGCTACAATGTAGCTTACATTGCGCGCGTAACCAGCTGACCAGACTAGAAGTAAACTTAAACTTTTATTCTGTATATATGGTTAAACTATAATTTTGATAACATGGTGGAAAAGGAACTAAAAGGAGAAGTAAAACCAAGAAGCTATTTTTCTACAACTAATATTCATGGCTTACCTTCAGCGTCTTTCAGTATATTTCGAAGGTTTAGATTCTTGTGGACTGCAATCTTTTGCTCGAACACTCCGCCAGACCTAAAGGTGCAATAAAATACTGATTATTATGCCGATCGCCAAGCTTCTAGCTGTAGCTTTCTGTTCAGGGTGGCAAAGGGGGGAGGGGGTGGTGTCGATCACGAATTTTTTCATAGATTCACGAAGCACGAAATGATTAATGAATAACCTTGATACAAGGATTTAGGGAGTGAAACGAATTATCTCGAATCATAGTCTTCAAAATAGACAGATCACGCAAGACGGGAGTACTGAAATTCACGAATCACAGACCACTCTGTCTGTTATGGTTATAATTTGCCAGTGACCTACTGAATCTCTTTTTCTACTATAGAATTTCTAATAATACTCCGAAGACGTGTTCGGAGACTTCAGTTAGCTTGCCTACCTGAAATAAAGATAGCAATTCACTCAGTGAAAGGGTTCGTAGAAAAGCCAAGAAAGCCAGAAAGGACCGTAAAAAGATTTTTTTCAATGAAGAAAACAAAATAGATTAAGTATAAATAGAAATCAAGCTATCGCATGTCACTACCCTTCAAGCTCCCGGCAGGGATTAAATTTTCAGATGTTTTTCTGCATTTAAAAAAGATTTGTCTGAGTAGTGAAAACTGAGATGAGCCCGCTTTCTACCACAAAGTTCGGACTCCTCATTCCAATATGATCCAATGTTTCTCAATAACTTAGACCCCGCATCCCATACCTTTTTTCAACTTATTTCTCCTTGATCCTAAGAGGTATTGGTCGTTTTTCATGATAAAATTTACAAAAGCTTGAAATAGTAAGTTTTTGCTGGATTGACGGAAGCCAAATTCGGCGACTTTAAAAAAATGAGAAATTGTAAAACCGCTGTAAACAGCCTAGTACTAGAGGACTTTTCCTACAAAATGTCTTGTTCTTCCTAATGTGCAATGGTTATATATATTGATACTCAAAAGAATGATAAGAATCCCGACTGAACCCTTGACCTAAGATAACAATTTCACTACCAGAGTAAGGAAACCAAGGATAATGATGGGATAAGTCAGACAGTCAGTATCCAACAGCTAGTGCAAGTATCCCCACCACTTACTTCATACAAGCACGCACTGATAAGCGATTTTAGGCAGATCACGGTGCTCCCCCAGTTTGCAGAAGGTGCTGGAAAAAGTTTAGTTAAAAAAACGATCTGAATATCAGAGCTACTGAGCATGCCTTTACCGCTGAAGAAAGATCTAAAGTCAGGGGGTGGTTACCTGTTTGCCATTACGCACGTGCGTTAATGAAAAATGGCAAAAGATAAAAAAAGGAATAAAGCAATGAATAAAGAAAAAACAATAAAATGTTCTTCTTGACCGTTATCCGGGTGATCTGGAATCTAGGCGCGCAATGCATTGTTTGTCAAAGTGAAAACTTCCAAATGAAATATTTTTCACCAACAACGAAGAAAAATGCTATATCTAAAAAACATTTGGTGAATCTTTCAAAGGATGAATCTTATTTCTTTATTCTTAAGTAAAAGCGGTGTTTTATCGAGTTGAAAACCTGGAACTAGGAAACATTGAGCTACTAACAAAATGTTCTCTGATTGGCTAATTCCTTCTGAAAACGCTAGTGGACGCGAAACATTCGATGCGTTTTAAGCGAGACGAAAACGGAGCGTTTTGAAAACTTCAACGCTTTATTGTGGACACGTCTCCCACCGACAGAGGATAAAACTATGATGGTACGTTTAATTCATCTCCGAAACCTGTGACCCAGAAGCACTGGAGCGAGAGCCTCTGTCAAAAACAAAATTGGCTCTAGAAGAAAAGTTCTTCGCATCTTGGCAAAGACACAAAGACAATTCAAGTTAAATGCATAATTTGACGCAACTCGCCGGAAATATAATTTATAAACCAGGCACTTTTTTGTGATCCATTCTTTTAAATGACGAAAAATGAAAACGAGTAACAGAATGGATAGTATGGGCAGCCTGTGTTTTATCCAACGTAATGTCACGCAATGCAAAAGGAGTGCGTGATGAATAATAAATGACTAGCGATATACTTGGTTGCGTCAGTCAAATCAAATCCTAATCACCTTGGAGCGGGAAGATTGCTTTCTTTTGTTCTGTTTATCATGTTTAATACGGCTTTTCATTCTTCGTATGGAAAATATGTATAAAAGAACCGTACTCTCAGGGGCTTTTGCCCTACCGGGACTAGCAAATGATTCCCAAAAATCGACCCCAAGGGATAGAATTTCACGAAAACGACGAGATATCGATCAGTATTCCGTTGAGATAGAAACGCCAAGAACTACGAAAACTTCTGCCAAAGGAACAAAAACAAGGAACACATACGATGACACGTCAAGTCTTGTAGATCGACGAGGGGAGTTTTTACCTCAATCAACTAATGGAAGACTAAAACATTTAACCAAGTCTCGTCCAAGAAGCCCTGCTCGTCGGCCTGGAAGTAACACAACAAGAAATAGATCTCGGAGCCCCGATCTTCGCCGAGATTCTTTCGACTTTACTTTGGGATTAAACAATAACACAGAACCAGAGACTACATATAGTAAACAATCGACTGGAAAGGCTGAGAAAAATCACTCAAGTTCTTTAAACTCAAAATCGAATGCTTCACGAAAAAGCAACGTCGTCAAGGACTCGAATTTACCTACGAATACGATGAGCAATAATGATGCAGCAAGCTCTAGATTCGATAGTTACTCCAAGGAAAGATTGTCCTCGAATTATGATAGCAAGGACTCAGTTGATTCTGAATTGTCGCAACAGGAATTTAATTCTTATTCTGACGAGGATTTAGGTGACATGTTAATGGGTGATTATATTGATTCTGATGAATCAGTTAGTGACAGCATCAAACCGCCGTTACCAAACAGTCCGCCACCTATGGACGAAGAGATATCAACACAATGCAAGATTTCGGGGACTACGTCTCCAAAAGTGGAATCTGATAAGTCTCTCGTAAACAAGTCAAATTCATCAGACAGATTAAAAGAAGATATAAGCAAAAACATGCAACGTAGTTATAGCTATTACGATACAAATAACACCACTAATGACCTGCACTCATCAGGTATAAATGACAGTTCTATTATGTCTAAAATCAAGACATTTTCATTGTCTGGACAAAGCAGTACCAGACATTCTACACAAACACAATCAATCAATCAATCTTCATCCAGACGCCGTCGTTTCAAACCAGTATCAGTAGATGATGTTATTGCAGAATCAGATGTTATTTCAAAAACAAGTAATTTTAAAACTGACAGTAATGATAATGAAAAAATGAATAGGACATTTCCAGGAAATTATTCTGAGAGATTGTCTTTTGAATCTGGGAGTAGCAGCAGCAGTGGGTATAAAAGAGACATTGATTGGGGTCTTGGAACAGGGCCCCTCAATACAAGCTTAAGCAAGTCTACCTTGAAAACTGGAACAATATTTGATAAGTTTTTGAAGAGAAAAGAAAGAGATTCTGAAGAAAACAAGAGTAAACCAAGACTAGATAATTCAACAAGAGGAGCTTTCGTTACTACAGAAGTGGATGATAAAGTGGGTTTGAGTAGTGATGAGATACCATCAAATAGCTTTAATGGAAAGAGAAGTCATAGGAGGGCTATTGCAGACATGGACTTCCAGGAAAATAGTTCATATGATAGAACTGAAGAAAATAATTTGGATATTGATACAAGAAAGCAAAAGCTAAACATGGATACCATAAGGGACAAAGTTTATGATGGTGATGATGATGAGAATGACAATACTTATGATACTGATAGTTATGATGCCAATATTATTGATTATGCAAATGATGTTGATGATATTGACAGTGATGATGAAGATGACACTCGCCATTCTGATGATAACATCAAAGTTGCTATGAATCATCTTATGCTGGAAAGTCACCCAATGCAAAGTCATACTGATATTGACAATGTTGATAGTAATGCAAATACAAGTGGTGAGGAATCCGTTTTAAATACTTCAGTTGAAGATGAAGAAAACATTGATATGACAAATACTTTTGATTACACAACTGAAAGAACATGTTTGAATGGAGAATACAGTCCAGGTGAAATATTACTTGACGAAGAAGGAAATGATAATAATAGTTTAAATATGAGTCAAGGACTTTACGTTGCTCCAAGTTGGGCTGAAAATAATGATGCTACAGAATATGCAGCTGAAGTACAGAATGAGGAAAGAAGTGATAGCGATGATGATAATGAAGGAAGAGATGAGAACTTAGGAGCTGAAGATCTTCCAGATGATGTTGACTACATTTATCCTGACAATGAAGATTATGTTCAAAATGCTGGCAATGAATCTTTACACTATTTGAATCAAGGTTAGTGTAGATTGAAAATGGGGTTCAAGCATACGTGTACCTTCCCAACCAGAAAAAAAATTTTGAGTCGAAAACTTTTTTTACGTAAGGCTACACACTCTTGGTTAAGGCGCAATAGACCCCTTGCAGCACGTCGGAATGCAGCTCAATAAATTGAGGGCAAAACAAAAGAATTTCAAACTCCTGAAAATTAGAAACTATTGTTTTTCCCTCTAAATTGAACTGCATTCCAATGTGCTGCAAGGGGTCTATTACATGGAGCAATTTTTTCTACCATGAACTTGTCTTGCAATGATATTGTGACACAAGTTGCATGGAGCATAGTGGCATGTAAGCTACAGTGCAATTTGAAAAATGTTGCAAGACAAATATTGCATCAATCATTGTGAATATAAAAATTTGTTTCTACTTTTGACAACAATTTCATCACTGTTGCACAATGTAAACCCTCTTGCACCATGTAAACCCTCTTGCAACTTGCATCGCGATGCTGTTGTGAGACAAGTTGCAGAGAAAATTGCTCCATGTAATCGCACCTTTGATGCCATGAGATAGTAGGATGGAATGTGGTCAGTGGGCCTTTCTTGGAGATGTTGAATTAGGTGCATGGTTGTAATAATATAACTAGAGTAAAATGCACCTTGTTTGCAGTTGCCTATGGCAACACCAAATTATTAACAATTTTCCACAGAACTATTGTTTTGCAATAGTTGAAAAAAATAATAATTCTTTTTGATCTAGATCAAGATGAGGATGTTATTGAGCCACCTCATTTGTTTAACGAGGAACATGAAACTAGTAATGATGAAGCTGAAGATTTATATGAGCCCCCTCCAATGTTTGCAAGGTATGAATCAATATGTGCAAGCCTTCAGGCAAGTGTATATAGAAGAAAATTCAAGCGACAAGTGGGATATTCACTGGAATGTCACGAGAAAGCTTAGTTTAACTACCTGATAGGCGTATGCTACAAGACACCTAGGCTGCAATGCCTGAGGGGAAGGAAAAGTGGAATACTGCCAAATATACAACTGCTTTCCTGCATTCTGATTGGCTGTATTTTCAATGGTGTGAGATAAAGTGTAGTCAGACTAGTTTTGATAATTATTGTGCACAAAATGGAATTTTTGAGATAGAAGAGATGTCACATATTTTCTTGCTCATAAAATTTTTCTCTGATTGTGATATTCATAGTTCACAATAGTTCTAACTTAGGTAGTTTGCAAGAGAAGAGAACAATAAAGGAGAATATGCTGACATTTTGACTGATATTGCAAAACAATCCAAAGAAAAATGTTTTATCAAGGTCAATATAAAAATGATAGCCATAGAAAGTAGAGCGGTAGTTAATTCTGGGTAGGTGTAGTACCATAGTAGTATTGTCGCACTACTTATCAGTTTGTTTTATTTATCTTTTACTCTTTTAGTGACGAGGAGAATGATGAAATAGACTTTGATGATATTCCACCACCCCTCACTATGTCACCAGTGATGCCTCCACCTACGGTAAGCTAAGCCATTTACAAATTATACATTTTTTATGGAACATGAGCTTTGGTGAGGTCCCTGAAGGGGAGGTCCTAATCCCATTTCCCAGCCCAAAATTTTTCAAAATTCCAGTCCCACCCATACAAAATCTCAGTCCGAGTTATAGAGTTAGAGTTAGAGATTTTGCCAAATCCCAATCCCAGTATTGGCTAAATCCCAGTCCCAGCGGTGCATAAAATCTAAAGTCTAACTAAACTCTCTTGCTTCTATTGTTCCCTGACGAGAAAAAAAGAAAGAACCAGGGCTGGGTCGTAAGACAACCGCATATTAAAAACTTCTTGTTCAAAATGGTTTACTTAACTATAAGCTTAAAGCTTTCTTACCTGGAACTTTTTCATGTTGACAAAGGACCACAAATTACAGGGAATTAAGCTTATATTCCTTCTACCAATAAAGTCCATTTTGAATTTCGTTTTTTTCTTTAACCTAAGGCTTCTAAGAAAGCCGTCTTTCAGCAAGAAGTTATAATTAGGGGAAAAGAAAAAAGTACACCACAAAACAGCATGCCAACTCTTCGGCTCTGGTTTCCCGCCAATGCTCATGAAACCACGCGCGTGCGTCAAAATCAAAACACAGGAATCCCAAGCAAAAAAGTCAACGGAGTTTTTTTAGACTTCTGCTGTGAAAAATTGAATCCCTTAAAAAATTTATGAAGGTCTACAGGTCACTCAATACCTTTTCCTTCTTACCTTACCACTACGCTAAGACTCAAAAACAGTTATTATGGACCCGATAGCCTCTCTTCTAAGATTCGTAAAACAAAAGAATATCTCATTGCGGGCTCAACTGTAATAACAGCTATTCGGCGAGCAAGAACAAAGTTTTGAAACTAATGTATACCTTCAAGTTTACGGGTAAGCGGTCATCATACTTAATATATAAATAGTACTAGATAAAAATGTCAACAAAAAATGTTTTCTCCTATAAAATGAGTTTGAGAAGCAATATCACTGCTTCGTGTTTCATCATTGGTTCAGTGGCGTAGCCCCCATAACTGAAGGAATTTAAAGAAAACAGAAAAATATGCGGATTTAAGAACAAGCTTGAAGATATTCTATCCCAATCATACTATAGTTCAAGTCAATATTATATTAGGCTTCCCTGAGCAGGATATCAGAAACAGCTCGTCACTGACTTAAATAGGATAGGACTTGGAAATGGAAAGGACGTACTAAGAAAGTGTCAGAAATGGATCACATATATCTCAAAATTGCGAAATTGTAAAAGCTTTGTACCACAGCTATACATACCTTAGCTTGACACTGCTTGGAAAAGATAGAAGAAATGGATTTTCCGCAATATTCTTTGTAAGATACGACAGTCCAACGTTCATCATCATCATCATCATGCATCATCACCATCATGCATCATCACCATCATGCATCATCATCATCATTGTTCGATCACCAAGATTTAAAGAAACAAGTGCAAGATCACATCACCTCAAACAACCTCTTCTTTTTTTTAATTTGTGTATAACCTTGGCGAATTTATTTAGTGTCATTATGTTATTACATTATATTTGCAAAGAATTATAACTTAACCTAAATTTAGACACAAGCTATCTATGATAACTATAAAAGTTAACCAAGATAGATAGCTAAAATATATCATAAGATGGATTAAGCTTCGCGTTTTTCTGACGTATAATACAAAGACACTTATGACTTCGACGATCTCAAGGGGAGTGGCTGTTACCTAGAAAGGCATCATCACGTAGCGTCCGTTTAATGTTTCAATTTACACCTTATCCTTTATTCTTTTGCAAACCTTTTCACTAAAGACAAATATTCTTTTGTTTATCTACTACTTCGGGAGATTTTTGTGATTTCTTTCCACTAATTTTAAAGAATTTTTCACTTGCGTATCAACTAATGTCGCTAACAAGATGCTGAAACTCTCTAATATTAAAAGTACTAAAAATGTGTTTAGTTAACTCACCAATTTTTGCACTATGAGTGTTCTCGCTATGTTCTTGCTGTTCCGTGCCGCTGGGGCAGCAGTTTCGGACGAGTTTTAGCGTTTTTAGGGCCGCAACCAAGATAACTTATAGGCTTCCTGTGATCAAAATTGAAATGGTGGTATTAAATGGTTGAGTACTTGATAAATGGTAGATAATTGTCTTTATTTGTTTCGTGTAGAAAAAAGTTATGCCTTTTCACAAGATTCCCTTGGTTGACTGGACCGAAGACGATGCCTTACACTGGTTGCAGTACGTTGGACTTGGGCACTTCAAAGAACAATTTAAAGGTAATATATAAAGAATAGTCTTCTTTTATCATTTCCAATTCAAATGAAAAATAAGCTATTTTCCGTAATCAAAATTCTAGCACACGACTATAAGAACCCCAGCAACCAGTCGCAACCAATTGTTCTCGGCGACAAATACTTTATAAATTATATTAAATTATAGCTCTTGGCATAATTACTATACATGGCTGATCATAATGACTTATTAGAGCGAATTCGTTTATTGCACTTTTCCATGCTAATAGACCTTTTTGCTCTATCACTATTTTCGACTTCGTGTGCTTCAAGAACAATAGGTGCATCAAAGATTGTACGGAATTCGAACATCTTTAGAATTTAAATAAAAGATACTCGTATTTCATTGTCATAATTTATGAATACCATCATAATATTCACTAAAAGCAGAGAATTTAATTCCCATTATGCAAAGTCAAATATCACAGGAATTTAAGGAAACAGTAAAGAGATTATTTAAAAAATCGATGATTAAAAATTTGTTTAGTTGGCATACATTTCTACTATGTTTAAGGTTTGGGAATGATTGAATGCGAGTATTAAATCACATTTGCAAGGATATGATAACTAGCGGTAAGCTAGTGTGGGCTGCGTCGGTGTTTCTAATGAAACAGTATGGATAAAAAGTTAAATTTTACACCGTAAAAAATAAGAGAGATCACTTACTGAAGTTTCGGACGCTAGTCCTTCGTCGGAGTAAAATGCTTTTTACCATACTGTTTGCAAGGATATATCTGGTTCGCGCCACTAGTACTCCACATGCCTCATTTGAATATTAGTAGAACTCATTTCTGGGTACGACTGTAGAATACCCAGCAACTAGAATTCAATTAGTATAGTCGATGGCTTTCGACTGCGCGTAGCTATAGAGCAAGTTTCGTTTAAGTGTGAAAAGTCACGACACACGGCACGGTTAGGGAACAAGGACCATGATTGCAATTGTAGACAATCACCTTCCGTTTAGTTGATTTCATTATATGTGCACTTATTATGTTTTTTTTTTCTGTTTAAAGCTCACCAAGTCGATGGAAAAACGCTTAAGAATATCAATTTTCAGTTATTAGGTATGTACATATACTGGTGTGGAGGTGGGCAAGTGGGTCGATGGTTCGTTGGTTGCATTTGTTGGATGGATGGCGGATGGCTAATTGGATGGATGGATGGGTAGGGTGGGTGGGTGGATTGGTGGATGCGGGATGGATGGATGGATGGATGGATGGGTAGGGTGGGTGGGTGGGTGAATGGATGGAGGGAGGGAGGGAGGGAGGGAATGATGGATGGATGGACGGATGGATGGATGGGTGGGTGGGTGGATGGATGGATGGATGGGTGGGTGGATGGATGGATGGATGGATGGATGGATGGATGGATGGATGGATGGATGGATGGATGGATGGATGGATGGATGGATGGATGGTGGATGGCTAATTAGATGGATGGTTGGATAAAGCCTGTGTTCGTTCAATTATGGTTCCCTTTCTCAATACCTATTCAACTGATGTAAACTTTCTTCCCACAGAGGAAATCGGTATCAGTGCCCCAGACGAAAGAGAGCTTGTTTTATCTGAAATATACGAACTTGATAACCCTAGTGAAGAAGAACATTTAGAAGCTGAGATCCAAGGTGAGATTCTTAGAGTCTCTATCACAGCAAGTAGGCACGTGATCTGAGGCTGGCTGGCACTATTGCATCGAACTTTTTTTGAGGCAAAGCATTGTTAAAGGCGCGGCCGATTATGGATGATCTAGGGGAGGTTCACTGCGTGCTGGTAAGAGAATTTAGGCAGGTTTTTTCAAAGTCAACTTCTTTAGAATTAAACTGAAAGCTCTATGACCTCAGGATAAAGAGCTATCTTATGGTAATTCTAGAGGAGAGGATGCGGGATGAAAAAAATAATGAATTGAGTTTTTTTTAACGTCATAAAATGCTATATACCTTTTCGGCTTGGGCTTAATGTTTTCCCATTTCAAACCACGTGTCATTCCCTAGAGTATCATTTCTTTGTTTAGCGGTTGCGCATGAGATGACACATGAATATGGATACAACAACTCAAACAAAGAATCTTATTCTCAAGAGAACAATGGCACGTCGTCTGAAATTGGAAAATATTACGCCCAAGCTGAAAAGATCATAAAACCTTGAGAAGTGTTATAAACTATTTTCTGTCGTTGCTTTTAGATGCTCTTGAAACAGCTTCTGAACAAGATAAAGAGAAGATTCTAGCTGTACTGACAGCCCTACGATCACCAACTCTCAACAATTCGATGGACTTTCCAAAACAATCACCACAGGAATCAGGATCCCCGATGGACAGTGATCCAGGATACCACATGTCGTCAGATACTACGTCATTAGCCAGCAGTGTTACTGCCAGTGATGAGCATCCCCGCACAAATATTACACCCAGTCATTCACAGCATTCTGATTTGCAATCTGCGTCGGGTTATGGACAGGGGTTAAACGAGGATACTAAAAAGGAAGATCGAAAGGAAACCGCACAAAACAAAAAGACGAAAGAAAAAAGAAAGAAGAAAAGTAAAACCAATAAAAAGGAAAAGAAAAGGTAATGCGCATGCTCCTGTTCATTCATTTTTATGCATTAATTAATTAGACTGGGGCAAGTTTTGAATTTTTAAGCTAATTAGCAAAAAAGTGTATTATTTGAGAAAGTATCTCAAGATTAGTCTGGAAAATTTGAACATGTTTCAATGTAAAGAACCAGAATTTCAGGCTTTCAAGAGTGTCAAAAATTTGCAAAAAAAAACTGTATGGTTACAGAGTTTTTATGGCCTCAATATTTGTTTTAATTCCATTAGTGACAATTCGATTTCTCATTTTCCATTCATTTCCCTTTTTTCCATTCAGTATCTCTAAATTCTGGGAATCCCTATCAATCAGCCACAAGTCTTCCAAACTAACTAAGCTCTTCGGTTCGAAGAAACTGAACCCTGCCATGCAATACCTACTGCAGTCTGGTCCACAAGGCATTGTACGAGTGTATCCAACCGCGTTATCTGGACAGACGAAATATTGTAGTTTTATGGTATCCATGACAACCACTAGTGCCCAGGTCGTGTGCATGGTTCTTGATAAGTATGACATGGTGGCAGACCCACTGCGTTACTACTTGTGTCAAATAGGGCTTGGTAAGGGAGGTATGTATTCCATACATGATGGCTTATTGTTTTAGTACTTTATTCCTTCAAAGACAGTCGAACCTCCACTAGCGGCCACCTCTACCCAACATCCAGGAAACTTTGTCCCGGTTACCAATGAGTTAATACACTATACTATAACTGAAACCTTTCCACAACAGTCAATTCCTCCAAATTGAGCTGCATTCCGACGTACTGCAAGGGGTCTATATTGGTTGGGTAACCGCGAATAAGTGAAAAAGTTATTTGTTCTTATCCCTTACGTTTTTGGCAGGAGTAAATCAAGTGTTGGAGGAAGGGGATTGTCCTCTGACGTGGCAGTGTCGATGGCACGATCCTGAAAAATTCCGCTTTGAGATGCGATGTCGCGATGAAGGCTCTGTCAGGGTACGTCGACAAATAGCACTTATTATTATTCATTATGTGTCTAAACAAACGATGTCTTCTTCTTGGAGTCAAATAATTACTATTTTTATGCATTTTACTAGCTATCTTAACGCTGATTGGCGGCTGGAAACATACTAGGACTCATTAATAGAAAGCGCTAACGTCAATTACCAAGTGCGCATTCTAGAATGCACCATATATCCTGCCTATAGATCCCTTTCACACGATTTCAAAGCAGTTCAATTTGTAGTACAAAACAAAAGAATTTCAATCACCATATATTGGAAACCTATTTTGTCCTCCAAAATGAGTTGCATTCCGACGTGCTACAAGGGATCTATAGAGGGTTGCGCACCAAAAGAAATCTATGGGTAAGGTCCAAGTGCAGGGATGTGGATACATTTCAGTATAATAACTTTTGCTTTGGTGCCAAAGATGCTGTTCGAGATGGAGGAATACGAGGGTGACCTAGATTACCGTTCCATTGCCGTTTCCACCAGAACACCATGTAAAGATGTCTTGCCGCTGATCATCAAAAAGTACGATCTGCCTGGTAATGTAGAGGAGTACCAGTTGATGGAGGTGTCTGAGGACAATGAAGGTAAGGACAAGACTGATCTTCTTACACAGGTTCAAATTGATTTACTTCTCCAGTTGGGCTCTCTGGTGGTAGGGCATCGGTTTGTTGTCTTGGAGTCTATCAATTGGGTCTACGAACTGAGAAGGCGCTGCCTTGCGCGGCTAACTCATAGATGAAACTGGGATTGCGCGTCTTGGGTTTTCAGTGCTGAGGGAAGAAAACTGGAAAAGCCGAAAATAACCCCATGAGTCATGAGAGAAATCTTACAAACTCAACTCACATGTGACACAATTTGAGTCCAGACATCAAACCCGAGATCCCAGAGGTGATAAGCGGGTGTTCAACCAACTCATCATTCTCAATTCCAATCGTAATAGAAAGACTGCTTAGACCTTAAATGCTTGTATTCTTCAGATGACCGACGAGTGGTAACCGATCACGTGTGTCCACTAAGACTTCAAAAAGCCTGGAACGAGCCGGATCATGTGTTTCGATTGGTTAGAAAGCACGTGACACCTGTACCAAGTGCTAATCCTCATATGTAAGTACAGTTGATTTGATACTCCAGAAAGATGTATTAGTTAACTTAAGGTTAGCATGGGTGGTATGCGCTACTAGCTGTATGACAGGTGGCGTAGCGCAGTGAAAGCGCTCGCCACTCATCAATGCGACTCGGGTTCAAAGCTCACCGGGCTTAGTGCCGTATGTGAGTCAGTAGAGTTGCTTGTTGGTTCTCTCCTGTGCTTCCACGGTTTCCTCCGGGGTCTCCGGTTTTCCTCCTTCTGCAAAATGTGTTATGACCTTTCGCATAATTGTGCATTTCAGGCTTGGTAAGCAACATGCAACATTCAACAAAGCCTTCACCAACCTTTTTTGAAATAGCTGTACAAATAATAAATTTTCCATTCGTTGCACTATCTTTAGGGTATCTCAAGAAGTCCACGAAGAAACACAGGAACATCCTGCCCCATCCTTGCCGCGGACGAACTCCAATGCATCATCACTTAGAGAAGACTACTATGAAACAGACTCAACTGACCACCAAGACAATACCAGCGAGGAAGCTTTACCAGCAATTAACCAGGAACTAGAGGAAGTCGTCATGGAGGTACAGGACAAAATCTCGGGACAGCTGACACCTCATGGGAACACATCTAGAAGCAGAGGACATTCTACGACAGTGGACGTACAGTTGGAAGAGCTCAAAAGAAAAGATGCTGAATTACAACTAAAAGAAAAGGAAATACAAGATCTAAAGAGAGAAAGAGATGAACTGTTGGAAAAAGAAAACGAGTTGTTAGTTTGGAGGATTAGGAATAAAGAATTGGTTGAGCGAGAAGAAGAGGTTGAGAAACTGCAGATGAGCTTTGTCGAAAAAGAAAGCCAAGATCTACTTGACAAAGAAAATGAATTGAACGATTCTAGGTCCCAGTGTACGCAATTGTTGGCAAGGCAGAAAGAGCTGGAAGACGTGGAACAACAGCATCGTGAAGAATTGGAGGAATTACAAAGGGACAAGGAAGACACAAATGAGGAACTACAACTAAGAGATCGTGAGATAGAAAAACTATATGCAAGGAATAACGAACTAGTTGTCAAAGAAAAAGAACTCGAAGAAAGAATGAAAGATTTCATGAAACTTAAAGAGGAGCTGGTAAAGAAGCATGGAAGTAATACATCCTCGTTGTCGAAGCAGAGAGAACTAGAATATAAGATAAAAGAATTGCTTCTCGCGAACGAATCTTTGGAAAATCAACTTGACGAAGCGATGAATAAGAGACTAACAGCAGATGAAAACACCGAAGAAACGCTACAGTTACAACTACTGCTTGAAACAACTGAGAGCGAGAAGAAAGAACTGCATCAAAAACTTGAAGAGTTGCAGCGCAGAAATCTTTTGCTGGAACGAAGTGCAAAACTACTTGATTCCATGAGAGAAGAAAACCAAGGACTGTTAGCTAAAAGTAAAGAAATGGATGAAATGAAAAAGAATATTATCCGACTAACTTCCCAGCTTAGAGAAGCTGATAACATACGATTGAATCAAGGTGAACTTGACGATATGAAACTTAGGATTAGCATTAGTGAGGCTGAGAAACAACAGCTGCAGTCAAGAGTGGAAGAAGTCGAACGACAGAATTGTAACCTACGGGAAAATTTACAGGAAGCTGATCAACTGAGAAAAGAAAATAGAACTCTAAGAGAGAAGGTGAACGAACTGGAAGAAGTTCGCACGCATGTAAAAACATTGAGGAAAGAGATACAAGAGGGGGAGGTTCTTCGAGAAAATCTATTGAAGGTTCAGGGCAATGATAAGGTGAGCTTGTGTGCTGTATTATATGTTAGTATAAGCGGGAATGGAGAGTGCAGTTGTACAATGATTCAGTTTTACTGCCGGTCCGCTCGGCATTTTTTAAACTTACTAAAACGTCTGTCGGTTTTGGAACTTATCGGCTTCTTATTTTATTGATAGTCACTGACAAAAGAGCTTAAAGCTAAAGAAGTATCGTTAAAACAAAAAGATGAAAAAATTGACCAGCAAGAGAAAAAAATCAGACATATGGTAAGTAATTCAAGTAGGTCAGCGGTATCATTGCATCACGTGCTGTCGTTGTTGTTTGTTTGCTTGCTTACTTGTTTCCTTGTATTTTTTGGTCGCCTTCTGACCGGCACCTAAAGTTGTTGTCCATGTACTGGGCTATTTTACGCTGTTGTTGTTTCTCATGATGTTCTTTTGCAAAGATTTCTCACTCCTTACATTTCGCAGACGGACGCTATGAAGAAAATGGAAAGAAAGTTCCAAGAGCAAAATCAACAACGCGAGACTTTGACTCGGTTGCTAAATATTATCAAAGACAGAGATCCTGGTCTCCTTAAAACTCTACACAAATCTCTAAACACAAGGTAACAACTAGTCTTTCGTAAAGTCCTTCGTCTCCGTATTAGTTCACGCGCGCTGAATAAAGCACAGGCAGCCCAACCAGAATCACAAGGGCTTGAGCTCTCGCGACTTCGACGTCGGGTTATGATTGGTGTGTTGTAGACGAATCTCGCTGCACTCATACATGTCATGTTTACAGCACTGTTAATAATGTATCTCTTTGTCCATTGTTCTTATTAACGACAGTGACCTACCACCACAACAGCAGGAGCCTGAGGAAGGAGAAGACGAAGACGAAGACGAAGAAGAAGAATGGTGTTAAAGTAACGACTAGAATCCTCTGGAACTATTGAACATGTTCATTCATTAGTTCTGGTCACAGCCGACCGATCAATATACCTTATCAACAAAATGATTCATCATAGATAATCACCATCAAAAAATTCAAGATGGCGGACGATCCGCCATCTTGGATTTTTTGATCGCCCATCATTTTCCTGAAAAGACAAAAGTCTGATTTAGACGTCGATTTTCACATGTTCCGAATCTAATGCAAATGAGGAAAAACCTATTGTTTACGTTTGTTTCTTCCACTATTTTTTAATATTATACCGAGCTTTTGCACTTCTAGTGCATCATCAGGGCGAAAAGTAGGTCTTACAACGATTCAAATTATTTAAAGACTATAAGCGCGCGCGATTTGCGGAAAAACCTATTTTTTTAGTTTATTTGCATTGGATTCGGCATGTGAAAATCGACGTCTAAACCGGGCCTTACACACTTTACCATACTCTCAAGCAAGATAGTTCACGAACAAGTTCGTGTAGAATACTGTCGAACCTACGACATGGAAACTGTTAGTATTATGTACTAATATATTTTAGATAAACTCATGCTTACCAAATAAATTGCCATTTATATAAAGAATATAATTTTTATTGATTTTTATAATTGAAGACATTGAAAAGATGTATACATTATGATATTATATTAAAATGCATGTAAATATACAATTATATATAGAGATTATACTATGAAATAAATGGTTTTATCAGATGTTTTTATCAATGGTTTTGTGTATTAAATAAGAGTATGAAGCATGATTGAGTCCCCCAATCAAGCACAGTTCAAAATGGTTTCAAAAGGTAAGTTTATTTGTAACACAACCATTTTATACATCTATAAAATTCAACTAGGGCAAAGTCTGTTCCATATCAGGATTTTTTTTAGTTTTATTTATATATTTTTTCCTCAACGTTTTAACCCTTTTTTAAAGATCTTTATATTATCTGAAGTATTTTAAATATGAATTATTTAGATGATATTTGTTGCAATGACCTGCTGCCGGAAAAAAAATTCCAAATCACATGCCAAGTCAATGTTATTGGCGTTAATTTCGTGTAAATTTTGACATAATAATTCCATTTTTTTTCTATAAGTGTGGATATTTGTTATCGTAAAAAAGTGCTTCATACATTTTTGTTTTAGATGTGTTCCAAGTCTCATAATTACCGTTTTAACTTTCTCGTAAACACACTTGACACACAAACATTCCCAGAATGCCTAGCGCCAAAACACGTGCAAGAGACAGTAGATGGTATCCCACTAGCACAAAGTTCCGGTTATCGATGGCAAAAGTCAGTGCCTATAAATATCATCCATAGCAGCTTCAAAAATTATACTTGAACATTTTAATCGTAAATTTTGTCCGACTTCTAGAATTTTTATGCTATTTTTGTAGTATTTCTTGGTTTCAGTTTCGAACCAGAGTAAAATTAGTGCAGATTCTGTGCGAGTGGGAAAAATACAGTTTCGTGAACCAATTTATGGCTTCCAGTCTAAGCCGATCAAAAACCGAGGAAATGTGCTCCAACCAATCACAAGTCATCACAATGCTGGGTTAGGGAAGTCATTTTAAAGTCGCGGTATCGCACGGTCCCCGCTCGCATAAAATCTGCCACCATTTGGTTCTTTTCATTTCAAAGTTAATGAAAGGAGAGACGGCAGCCATATTGGATGACAATACAAAACTGTTTGTTGACGTCATCCAATATGGCGGCTGTCACGTGACATGCAAAGCAAGAACTCTTACTTCAAGGTCAATATACTATCTTACATCCAGATGTTTATATAGTACATTATAACTAGAGTATTAAAAATAGATCGATATCCTGCAACCAGTTAAATAATTCAATTCGTATATATTTAAAGTTGTGTGAAATAAATTAGTATTATGCCAGTCAAATTGGTCAGTACTTTGCTCCGAAAAAAAAACTCTTTTTAAAAAAACTCAATTTTATCACTCTAAAATTTCATTAAAATAACCCCGATTCTAGAATTTTCTTTCTTAGTTTTCGTATCGCTTTGAAATGTAAGGCTCAATGTATGGTTCCATTGAGCCAATCGGAAGTCAAGAAAATGATTGGTTTCATTGAACCAATCAGATGGCGAGAAAATTTTTGGCTTTCGTTGAAACAATCAAAAAGCGAGAAAATGAAACTCAACCAATCTCAGTGCTTTACAAATTAAATAGTCAATTGAGGATTAAGCTTCTGTCGTGTAAGACATTTGCTTCGCTCAAACTCATTAGGAAGGTCCCCTCACATTTGATCGACAAGGAAAAGTCATAATAATACGATTTCAAATAAAACTCAAAACTAAGCTCCAACATTCAGAAACTTACTGCATCTCGTACTTTTTAGATGTCAACTTCTCACGCAGAATAAAAATGAATATTTAAAACAGATCTAGACCTTTTAGTCTCTTAAAATATTTTTCGCTTTTTCTTTCATTATTTCATTTTTTTTTTCTTTTGACTATAACCGAATATGCAGTCTGTTTTTTTGTTTTTTGTTTTTGTTTGTTTGGTTTTTGTTGTTGTTGTTGTTGTTGTTGTTGTTTTCTAGCTCGTGACCATCGGTTAATATATCCGACATGTCGCATACTCGTTATGTACCTGTAGACCCTATACTTTTATTCCTATACCGGAGAATTCACTGATGTGTCTATGCCGGTTATTGCATACCGTATAGGACGTTTGTCAAATACCGTACACCCTTATCGTTACTAACTTAAGTGTCATGTAAGTACCAATGTAAAACGAAGTCAAATCGAAGGCGCAGCCTTTCGTAAAAATCACCAATTAATGTAAAGTTTCATTTAAAAATCTAGAAATATTTGTTCATCTAAAAAGCATGATTGTATTGTGTACTATCAATTATGATGTCCATAAAACGTGTACGAACGACTATTTGTATATGCGCATATTCTATATTGTAGAAGATGGGGAGTAGAAAACGACGCGAATTGCTATCCCATCTTTCCCTCTAAGATATCAATCACTTTGGATTATAGATATTTTTCGTATTGCGCACGCTTAGTAGTAAAGGCGCGGTAATACAAGCAAAAAAATCGTGCAACTTGTCGCACAACATTGTTGCGTTGCAAGTGGAAAATAGAATACTGCTCGTATTACCACCAAGAGCGCAACAGAAGTAAAAAAGTTTCTACTTCTGCAACGAAGTCGCGCAACAAAGTTTTGTTGTTTTACAGGGTGGTAATACGAGCAACATTCACTCTGCAACTTGCAACGCAACAATGTTGCGCGTCGAGTTGCACGATTTTGTTGCTCGTATTTCCGCTCGTATTTCCGCTTACGAGAGTTGCACGCACAATCTTCGGCTGAGGCCTAACTATGACATGTCGTAAGATGTCGTTAATTTGTTGTATAAGTATCTAGAATTCTAGAAATAAAATAACGCGCATAACTTACACGAATAGACACCATCGGTCAATGGCGCCACATCAAGACCATTCTGGTGAACCATTAGGTGGAAAGATAGGACTGATATCGGATGAGTTGTACGACGCAAAAGCATTGACGCTACCACCTGGAGAATCGGAATGGAATTCCAGCTGATCGCCATTGCTCCCATAGAGTGAAGTGGCTCGTTTCTTACCAGTTTTGATTGGCATGGTAGCATTATCATTCATGGCGTCGAGTAGGGTCTCTACCAACTGATCTTCTTTATCTTCAACTGATCCGTTTGTCATCATAGGCCAAGGCTCACTATAGCTTCCTGGTCCATTATCGATAATTAAAGGGAAGCTACCAGAGGTCGGAGAACCATAATTGGTAAAGTAGTTCTTCTCGGGTTCTCCACCGGGGGTAGGGACGGGGTCCGACTTGACCGGCTGTAGCCGCAGACTTTGTAGATCGAGTTCTTCAGTATAGAAGTCTAAAGGATGGCCCTCGCGGTGTGGTGTAATGGTGGCCCCAGTCGTGTACTTAGGGTCATTTAGGGACAGAGAAGACCCACTTGGAGAGGACCCTGGTGGTTGGAAGGTTTTGAATGAGAACTGAGGGCCCATCCAGAGGCGTCGGTGAGGACCTGCGTGTGTTTCCATTTCAATATTGGTCAACCACTCATCATCTCGCTCTTTTTTAACTTTTGGGTTTTCCATTCTTGACAGGGTGGTATTGGCTTCCTCAATTGTAGTAGGCAAACGTTCTGAAATTAAAATTAACGTAATGAAACCAAATCCGAAGTATTCAACATTATGTGCACTAAAAGACTTCTTGCAGGATGTCCAATATCTCAGGAGATTTAAAATTCTTTTGTTTTGTCCTCCAAATTGAGCTGCACGTCACGTGCAAGGGGTCTATGCAGCACAGCTCTCGACCAATTAGCGCGCGCGTAGCGGGAATACCGTATAACAAAACCACATAGAAACCCATCCATGCAACCTCGGTCAAGGCAATATGTAATAATATTATTTTAATATTGTTTTAAAAAGCGAACCTTCTTTGTTGATATCAGACGTCTTGTTGGATGGCCGCGATTCCAAGAGAGGATGATTTGGTTGTAAAGCTCCCTTGTTTTCCTGCCATGCTGGGGACCTGGGGTGATAAACAACACATTATAGTAAGGAAATTTTCCGTCACGGTGAATTTTCGGTAACGCGCCACACGATATCGTCAAGGCACGGAATAGATCAACCAGATTGAACGCAAATTTACTAAGTTCTCATCCAAACAAAGTGCATGTACGCAAAACTGTCATTTACCTTTTCTGAGATGGCGCATATGGTTCATTGTGGTATAGCTTTGGTACAAACATCTTTTGTTCATCATGACTTATATGGAGTTGTTTGTACCGAAACTATAACAGAACGCATTTTGTTTATTGAACTTAGGGGGGAAATGTCTATGGTCAATTGCTTTGATCCCTCAACCAGAATATCGAAAGTGGCCTATCTAAAATCACTCTTCTCTTAATCAAAGCATCATTAAGGAAATACTAAGTACATTAATAGCACGAAAGTATAATCCACCCACCAATACTTTGAGGGTTATATACATATAAGATATACCTTGCAAGGCTCCATTGAGCCCTTGACGTGGCTATCAGTTCCAGTGGTGTTTCATGGGCCTGAGAAGCAGCTTTAAGTCCTTGTGGTTCAAGAGTGTATTCAGTCAAGTTGCCATGGAGATCGAGAATGAACAGCGGATCTACCACCGTCTGACGTTGAGCCTCTGATCTAGATGAGTTCGCGCTGCCTCCCAGCCATCCCCTAGAGGGGGCAAATAGCGCGACCACACCCAAAGAGTCCGTGGGGATTTTTCCATTACATTTGGATATCCCAGACGCAGGACCCCCGCAACACGTCCCCCCACACCTTACTCCAGTTGGTGTCCTTATTTGAGCCAGGGGGTACATGACATATGGATGTGGGAGGGGAGGGAGGCGGGCATTCATCAAGCAATTGTTTCCTGCGCCAGGAACTGTGATATTGTCTCTTGTGATGGAAGTAGTGTTGTGTGGACTCCCGCTGGGAGATCCACTCGAGTTCTGTGTGTTACCGGGGCTACTTCGACCAGTAGTTACTGCAGTGTGAATCTCCATATCGTCCAACCCAGCAGATGTGTGGTAACGGCTGCTACGATTGACTACCCGAGTTGTGATGTGAGTTCGTACGTTAACTGAACCTATACGATTAAGGACAAAAATCAGCAAAATGAAGTGAAAGACATCGAATAGACCTCTTTACCTTAGAGATAATGTTTTCCCATGATAGACCACGTGTCATTTTCTTGAAAGTAAGATTATTTGGGTTGTATCCAAATTCAAACGCAACAAGCTTACGCCAGTCGTAAGCAAATTGCTCGGTCGATTTACACGAGGAGATTCATGTCGTCAGCATGTTGTGAGCGACAGTTGTGATGAAAATTTATACCGTGTAATCGGCCTTTAAACAAAGTTATGATACTCAAGGGAATAAAAGGTGATATGAAATGGGGAAAACATTACGCCCAAGCTAAAGGGGTACATACAGGAACGTTACATTTTCTCTAACTTTGAAAGTATTACTATATTAACATACCTCCGTATGGATTGATTGCAAACAAGTGAGTTGTTCCGCGAAGAGTTGAAATAGCTATCCATCGACTATCAAACGAGAACGAGATGTTGTACACCTACAAATGCAAACAAAACTAAGTAGTCAGCACTGAGTCTACGGACAGTCAAAAGAGGGAAAGGGGAAGGAAGCTGGTGTATAGTACATACTCACCGTAGCTGTAGTGTCTCCTCTATGTAGAGTGTAAAGATGATGAACAGCGCCGAGAGACGGACAAATAGGATGAGCCATGATGTGAAAAACATGGAAATTATGGCCAAGTACATCTGTTGTTACTAACAGCGAGCCACTGAAAAATTAGAAAAACCATGCATGAAATTGTCAAATACTTGTACAATATCATGCAGGCACTGACTTATAAGAAAACGTAAGCCACAGACACACGGTGCAACATTACGCGCAATGTTACGGGCAATAAATGTTGTGAACTATGAAATACGACGCAAATTGTTGCACGCAATGTTGCTGAATTTAAGTATAAAATGATCATACTTCAGCACAGTGATTATTACTTTAGCAGCATATCCTATACACTATTTAAGTAATAGAAACTAAAATAGTAATGATCCTGACCTGGGATCGAAAGCCATAGCTGAGACAGGCTGTCCTGCATGTGCTGGGAAATGCGCCACTATACCATTACCATCATGATCATCTTCCTGCACACAGAACTGTTCAATACATCACAAACAAATCATTAGTATTGATTGCATGAGCAATGACTCCAAATTTTGGTTGTTCCATGTTGGTCCAAGAAACGACTGTCCGTGCACTGCTGTATGCTTTGCCAGGCACTGCCGCGGGGTGGGGCTGGGGGAATCTTAGCCAAAAAAATAATTTTATGTTATGAGTTGCCTAAAGCTTTGACATGACTCTAATGCAATAAATATGTTGATTGTGCCCTCAAAACCGCAGCACTGGACATCGCATTTCCAAGAGCCTCAAAATTTTCAGGGGGGTTGGGATATTCCCCGGGAACCTCCAGATTAGGCCCCTCCCCCATGCTCAAAACTAAGCTCCGCGGACCCTGTTTGGGTTGCAGGGGGAAAAAGCACGTAAAATCACTGTACCTCTCCAGCACCAATCTTTGGAATATCCACAATGGTCACCACACCAGGCAAAACCACTTTACCTTTCTAAAATATATCAAACACAAAATAGAATTGAGCTACAAATGTATAACATTCAAGGTCCGGCAGTATCGTTGCAAAAAGTCAAGACACACAGCACGGCGCGAACACCGCACCGAACTTTTTTTTCATGCGGCACGGCGCTGACACGTACGGTCACGGGGCAAGGCGTAAGTTTTTTCATAATCATACAAAAACTACTTTAACACTTAGATGGAGAGGTGGGCGATCTCATCACTACACCATCCGTGCTTCCCGTATCATTATAACCCCCCCCCCCCCCCCATGCCAAAATCATGGCTACGCCCCTGAAACTTACATGTGTTGTGTAATCATTCATCATCTCATGAGGGTAAGAAGATGTCCAGCGCCCTACTGTCTCGCCTGAAAAAGAGAAAATCATTCCACTGGTAAGAAAATAAGAATGCACCATTTCCATTTCCCAAGCTCTTGAGAAATGAGAAAAGGTACTTATATTTATGGCACGGTATTTTTGATGGACCCCTTCCCTACTTCAGTTTTTAATTGCCCTTGGTTATATTTCATTGTCCCTTTACTCCTCTTTCCTATTTCCATTTATTGTACTCACCAAACTTAGTGAGTCCTCGAGTCAGTGTCTAGGGGAGATAAGAAAGAATGAATATTATAAGTTAAACTACAATGATGGACATGTACTGTCCATCTGTTAGGCAGTGATTAGTAGTCACAGTTGCCATCTGTCACAAGGAATGTGGCTTAGATTGAAAAATATAATAGACTAGTATACATAAGGCACAGGTGGAATAGGGGTGACAGTGCTTGACTCTCACCAATGTGACCCTTAAAAATCAACTTCCAAATTCCAATTCTATCCTTGGCTTCACAGTAATTGGAGCTTAGCTCTGTTGTGAGTGTCCCACGCTGCGATACAACAGCCAAGGCTTATATATTTTTTTTAGAAGGCTAGAAATCCCCCCATGATCTCTGTACAACAAGACATGTCAAGGGGGCATGTATGCCCCACCCCCACCCCCAAATTGGGTGATTATTGGCCCTGTCCAATAAAACCTTGCTGGGTGTTCCACAAGGTGTATATTATCTGGTATACCTTGGCAGCATTAATAACTGTAGCAGTATAAGACTGGGCATTATCACTTGACATCCCACCACAAGACTGATGATTGGGCACCAGCTACAAATCAAATGGAAAGAAACTGTCATGTTACCATTGTATTAAGTGTTAGGATTCCAGGTATGAAGGATTTAATGGCTAGGCAAGAAAGTATTCTTGAAGAAACAGGAACTAAATAAATATGTTATGTGCTATGTGATTAGGAACACAGTGACACAGGGAGGGAGGGCATCAATCATGAATCACAGACAATTTTTCATAAATTACCAATTTCTTTTATCATAAATTTTTTTTTATCATAATTTTTTTTTTATCATAAATTTTTTTTATCATAAATTTTTTTTTATCATAGATATTTTTTATCATAAATGCACAGTCTTCAGAATAAGTAGAACACCCATCAAAAAACATACATTCTCTCTTATTTTTACGATTTGTTTAAAGCCTGTAAATCAGTCAGTATTTGCCCAAACATTCTAAAACTTGGTAAATTTATTAATTTCAGTTTGGTCTTTCGTGTGATGGAGTTTGTTCCTTAATTAGATTAATATTTCTAGACTTGTTCCCAATCCCCTCATGAATTCCGGAAAGGCCTATTGGTCAGTTGTTTCCTTCACATCTGGATTTAGTGTCATCCCATCACGCAATACCTCCCCTCAAATGGCGTGACAACACTAAAAACAGATGCGAAGAAAACTAAATAGCAGGCTACTCATTCCAAATAACTTTAGGAAGAAAATATATTGAATGCATGAGTATCAACTGAATGTATAATCACAGCTATTAGTAAATGTTACCTTGCAGTCAGCATAGGCCAGCCATCTCTCACCCAGAGCCAGAGGATTAAGGTTTGGACTCGGAGCTGGAAAACAACCTGTTGATAGAGAAACCAATCATTCAACACCACAGGAAGATCATCTCAATGGACAGAGAGAGAGATGGAAGCTATGGTTAAGATAGTGAAACAGCTATGGTAATAGCGCTATCTCACTTTCGATATTCTGGTGAACCTCAACCAGAATATCAAAAGTGGTCTATAAAATAATATATTGACACTCACTCAATATGCAGAATAAGTTGTTCATCGTACAGGCATCAAATGCTGCTACCTTCTCCTGAAGAGCAACTACCATTAACCTTGGGCAGAGAGACAGAGATAATATTAAAAAATCACCAATAAATAATAATATTTTGATAACTGGAAATTTTAATATTATGCAGACTGACTGTAGTTGCTAGTTGCCCATTGGAATTTTTTTCCACTTCCACCAGTCAAAAATATAAAAGGTACCAGACTGATTAATTTTGATGGACAGAAGCCAAAACGTAGTTTGCACGTTGACATTTGAACTTGGGTGTCCATGTAATAATGAAAATCGTATTATAAACAATCCCTTTATCTCTGGGCCTGCTCCAAAACTCTTAGGTTATTTGATGATTTACAACATATGAATCTTTCCAAATATTATCAGGAAAGAAAGGAATAAAACTCAAGGAAATGCCATGTGTGAAAAACAGATGTAAATTGCTGAAAGTAAAAGAGGATATTTGGGAGCATTAAATGGAATTGAATGAAACTTAATAAAAAAATTGTTTTGAAAAGTATATTGATTTTATCATTGATTATTATAGAGTTCTATCTTTACCTTTTATTACTGAGAACATTATAGACTTCTGTTTTAAACCCAACAGAGCGTACTTGTTCTCCAGTACTGAGAGACCATAAGTTCACATTGGAGAATGGCAAGGAGGGACTGTAACATTAGGAATAATAAAATTAATTTATATTTCTTTGAAAATACTAAAATACTGCACATAAGGTGAGACACACAGTGCAATTCAATTTTTCATGCAACGTTGCAATGTGATGTCACAAAAACTAGATCACACTGTATGAACATCCATGCAACATTGTTTTCACACAGTGAGGTTCATTGCACATGCCATCACTGAAGTAGAACTCATCTCTACCTTTTGCAACATCACTGGCAATGCACTTGCAACCTTGCATGGGTGGTCACATGGTACAATGTATAATTTTTGCGATGTTGTATGCAACATCACATAAAAAATTGCATAGTGTACATGTGTTGCACCTTTAGAGTACAGATTTTTTAAAGAAAACTATAATGCATGGACCGGTATAGATAGGAAAACCTCACCTCGCAGCATCACAGACAGCAAACAAAGGCCTACTTGAAGCAAACTCATCCTTTTTACCTGATTACAGAAAGAAATTAACTGTAATTTAAGCCTGCAGTATTTCACAATGCATTCTGATTGGTTGAAAGCCATGCTGTATTATTCAACAAAGCATGGAAGAAATGTCTTTTAAGACATTCAAAAAAATATAAATACTTGATGCTTAGTGTTCTCATCTGGTCTATTTTTGTCAATAGATGTTTTCAATATAAGATATATATAGATTTATAATAAATTTATTCAAATAACAATTAATTTTTTGATGCTTAATTTCAACCTACCTTTTTGTCTTGGCGTCTGGAGCATTTCAACAAGTCTGACCGGACCTTGCCGCAAGGATTGTACCTCATATGCCTCTCCAATAGACTATAAGCATTAATTATATTGTACATTATCCATTTACAGTCTTTGCTCCCCCAGTACAGAGCTCAGAATGTAAGGTTTACTCCAAACATACTACCACAACATTCGGTTTTACAACATACAACACTCAACTCACATATTTAGTTTTTTTACTGCAAATTTTACTTCACTTCTAATGTAAATAAGGGAGGAAAATGGGAGAGAAATCGTTGTATCAAGGGACTCAGAGAACAATACATCAAACAAACTCAACTCACATATGATCAAGTCCAAGCTGGGGCTCAAACCTGGACCACAGCAGTGAGAAGCGAGCAGTAAACTACCATGCAACATTATTCACAGTAAAGGACAAAACATGGGAAAGTTTGCCTGATCATTTTCCAAATTTTCATTCATTTCAACAAATGTCCTAATTACATTGTTGGAACCAAAGTATTCCTTGCAAAATCTTTTTGAGAACTATACTCACAGGTATCATCCACATTTGAAAGCCATTGGTATATCCCAAGACAAGAAGCAAAGGACTTGTATTACCACAGCCACTCTCTCTTGGAAATCTTTCATCTATTGGTAAAAATAACTATTAGTTATTACAAGAAATGGAAACAATTTGCTTGGCGTAATGTTTTCCCATTTCAGTGTCATTCTCTTATTTTGTATGAGTGTGAAAAGTCACGGTACACAACATGGTTACGGCACAGTGCAGACAATGTTGTATGTTTTCATACATGGCATGACACTGACATGGTCACGGTTTTGGCACAATGCAGACACAGCACTGAATGTTGTATGTTTTCATACATGGCATGACACTGACATGGTCATGGTTTTGGCACAATGCAGACACAGCACTGAATGTTGTATGTTTTCATACATGGCATGACACTGACATGGTCATGGTTTTGGCACAATGCAGACACAGCACTGAATGTTGTATGTTTTCATACATGGCATGACACTGACATGGTCACGGTTTTGGCACAATGCAGACACAGCACTGAATGTTGTATGTTTTCATACATGGCATGACACTGACATGGTCATGGTTTTGGCACAATGAAGACACAGCACTGAATGTTGTATGTTTTCATACATGGCATTACACTGACATGGTCATGGTTTTGGCACAATGCAGACACAGCACTGAATGTTGTATGTTTTTATATAGTACATGGTATGACACTGACATTGTCACTCCACCCTGCAAAAATTGGTCCATGCCATAAGTTTTTCATAGTTCTATGAAAACTCACAGCTCTAACAGTTGTGCATGAGAAGACACAATTATTCTAGATACAAATATAAAGAAAGAATCTTACTATTCTCAAGAGAATGACACATGGTCTGAAATGGGAAACCTTACAACCAAGTAATTAAGAGTTAAGAGTGTCTATTTGAAGATTAAATTTAAGAAAAAGAATAACTTGATAAATCTCAATTATTACCATCAATGTCAAGCTTTTCAAATTTGACCCACAATACTCGTTCCTTCTCCTCAGTTCGCTGACTACCAGTTACAGCCTAGAATCAAAAAAGAATGAATCAATGAGAATTCATGTTAAAACTTGACCCTTTTAAATCAACAAACAAAATAGCATACTATGTAAACATGACTTTATCAACTGAATATTTTAAAACATGACTAGTAGATATTGACAAATTTACTGGATATCAAATTGTCTTTGAAGAGAGAATTTCAGTCACTTGAATGTTTTTAAGAATAATAATTATAATGTTAAGTACTGTAGTTAAGGTGCAGTGACCCCTCACCATATTTTCAAAATATAACTAAAGGTATATCCTTAAAAACACACTTGAAAGCCATATTCTCTTTTTTATATTGTAAAATTCCTTATGATGACTTAACTTTCACTTCTCATTTAAATAAAAGATTATAAATATTCAATATTTAAATTAATACTCAAAAACATGAATTTTCATTTGTACAAACATACATGTGTACTTTCTTTTCAAACAATTCCCACTAAATATAGTCAAGATAAAAAACATTTGAGATACTTCTTAAACTAAGAATAGGTCATCATAAAATCACTTAATATAAATTACGGGGAGGGATTTTGAGACCAACACTAATAACGGCTGTAAAGGAGACTAGCTTTTTTAAAAGGATTAATTATTTTAAAGGCTTGAAAAATAATGATTATCATTTTCAAATTATCAGGTTTGGAATCAGGAAAATTAGCCAAAATTATACATTTTCAAAACAATGTAAGACTCAAGCTTTTCTCTTTCTTACAGGTAGCTGACCACAAACACAGCAAGTACAGATTTTACTCAGGAAACTTGGGTCAACAAAAAGAAAACTATCCTTCTTCATTTTAGGATTATAAATTTTAGTAAAAAATCCGAAAACTCCTCAAATAAATTAATCAAAGGCTTAAAATAATCTACACTACAAATCCCTCGATCCTAATAAATAATATTATGTAATATTGAATCCTATTTTATCAGACTTTGATAGCAGAGGCCCAAGGATATGGGTTATCAGCTGATATTGTAGAACAATGCTTTGTTTTAGGTTACAAAATGGGAGCTGCGTTTTATTGTGGAGCTGGAAAAAACTTTTTTTGTGGTATTAAATATGTTCTCTTCCCGAAAACACTTTATTTGAACCATAGGCCTCATTTTTATCTAATAAGCTCCTCTCTTTAGGTGGTATATTATTCAAACTACAAGGTTTTTAGAATGAGTTTTTTTTATGCATGACGTTATTCGTTGACGATCCTCCTTGGGTGCATCACGAAGAGCCAAAAATAATTGCGTTAAACTATCCTATATTATAATACCTGAACTTGAGGTACAACGTCGTGTAGAAAGCTCACCACACTCTCTACATAGGACTTGTCACTGTAGAGGTAATAAAAACAGTGTAAACCACTCCAAAGTGACATTAAAATCACCCCAAACCGTTGACAAAGAAGATATTATAAAGTTGCTAACCTAATCGGTTGTGGTCGAACCACCAGCCCACCAGCTCGCGAAACACGACGAATTCCACCTTCCGTAGCCATTCTTACGAGCTTAAAAGCTCTCCAGCCTGTAAAAGGAAGGTTAAACTATCGTCCCAGTGTATTTTTATGCAGTATTTGTCAGCAATTCATGTTGAAAAGGTTATGTTTTTAAAGCCATCTTGGATGATGACTTGGGTTCAACTGTGTTTTGGCGTTGCGTTACGTCAGAAATTTTATTATTATTGTTTACCTGCCTCGCTTTGGTGACGATAGTACCAGGCTCTCCACAGGCAACCCAATCAAGATCCATGAAGGACGTGATGAAGGATTTCAAATACGACGTTCATCAGTGTTTATGTGGATAAATTGAAGGAAAATTTACTTGTGTCTTTGTTCGTATCTTTGGTAATGCTCTGGCGAAGTTCTGGGGGGGGGGTACTTCGGGTCGTTTTATACGGGGGTGCTCGCCCGGACTCTCGACCCCTTACCATTTTCTATACCAAATTTCAGCAAAAAAAGTACCCCTTATATATACCTTTTTGCCTGAAAAGTTACTCCTTTCATATACCTTTGAAGAAAATCTACCCCTTTTTATACCAAAACTCACAAATTTCCACCCCTTTGCTATACGTGCGGCCTGAAAAAAAGTACTCCTTTCGGGCGGAGCATCCCCGTATAGTCCATTATAGGGAGTATCCCCCCCCCCCCCCCGGACATGATCATGATGTACTTTTGCCAATATATATTTTCCAATACATGCTATATTTTTTCATTTCCTTTATTTGGCTCTGGAGCGGACCTGAAATTAATTTGTTTATTACACTGCTTTCACTTTTCTTCGGAAGAAATATTCACATCCTCAATATTCTCGTAAATAACTTCTTCAGCTGATACTTGACCATTAGAGTGTTCCATACTAGAGCCGTCATCAGAATTAGATCCATGGTATGTGGAAGGCGGTTGACTGCCTGTCATTGTTGTTCCGGGTCTCGGTGGTACCGATGTCATCCTACTTGCCGCTTCGGAATCAGTTACTTGAGGCACGTGCACCGGAGATTGAGAAGGTCCAGTCATAATCATGCCGGGCCTCGGAGTTTCAGGTACCGGGGGCATCAGGGTCTGAGGGACAAAAGATTGAGAAGGTCCCGCCATAATCATGCCGGGCCTCGGAGTTTCAGGTACCGGGGGCATCAGGTTCTGAGGGACAAAAGATTGAGAAGGTCCCGCCATGTTCAAAACGGGTCTCGGGGTTTGAGGTACCGGAGGTGGGGAGCTTCCAGTACTTGGTTTTGTTTTGAGTTGTTCCTTTATTTTTGAATGACGAATTATAAAAGGAAGGTCGTTAAAATCGGTCGCTTCTTCCTCAGTTCCTGAGTTCATGGCGTCGCCTTCGTGCCAACTCCAAATAGACCCTGATTTAGTTGTTCTCCGTCTATAAGAAAAAATATGAATGTTGGACAACACACAACAAAAATATTATTTTGTATTGGTTATCTTCAAAGTAGGGGCAGAATATCGATCCTGGGGGTGCGCATACCCTGCACCTCTCCCCCGTATCCATCCCTAATTCCCCCCCCCCCCCCCTGACAAGGGCTACACCAAATTACTAAAGTAGATAATGTTTCTTTTTGCCATACGTAATTAGAAGAATATAGCTTTGTTTTAACTTTTATGCTGATCAAAGGTTCCACTAAACTAAGTATCTTACCCCCGTTTAAATTGCTTCGCAGTCTTCTCTGCCTCTTCTTGTATCCGCTGCGTTAAACTAAGGGAGAAAAAACCAAGAGGTTACGTATATCGTTAAGTAATTTGTGTTGCCGTGCGCAGTAAGGGCAGTAAGAACATAGATTAGTATAGATGACAAGCACAATTACAAAAATGGATTTTATAGTGTAGGAAGACTCTGTGCGCAGTAAGGGCATGCCGCCGTACTTGGTATAAGAAAGGTTTGTGCAGAGCGAAAGAGGAGTTGCGCACTACGAAGAGAGCTCTAGTTTAGATATTGGATTTGTGACTACCAAATGTAGTTGTAAAAAAAGATATGTAAAATACTGGTCGCATTTTATCATAAAAATATTACATACCCAGGAGTAAAAATTGCGCACATGGTTTATGAACCAAAGTCAAAGTACCGTGTACGCACCGCGATGAGGTGAATGAAGCTAAAGAAAAAACTTGTGACAAAGATTTTTTGCTCTTACCTTTTAAAGATTATCCCTTTCTGTTTGAGAATCAGAAGAATCGTCATGATACATACAACAAAAAATCCTATGACCAAACCTCCAATGCATACTAATAGTAAAGAATCTGCAATAATTAAAAGAAACATGGTTTTTGAGGGTACCTAACCTTTTGCACTCAAACTTGAGCGAGTATTGTCTCGATTAGCTCGTAGAAGTGGTAAATGAGTCTGCACATGTAGAAATGCCACTGCGAAATTCCACTTATTCTATCTCAGTTGTTTATATTTTTTCACTTATTTATCATTTCACAAGATTCTACTTATTCTACTTGTTAGTATTATTGCATTCTACTTACGTATTTTTGGATTCAGGACGTGTCTGGATTCTGAAAATGTTTGGAATATTCTTGGTGAGTCAATCAACAGTAACAAACTGTTTTTAATTACCCTGTTTAGTGCTCCAATACCCTAACATGCAGGTCACGGCACACTCCGCCCGATACGTAAGCTTTTGCCAGAACAAAAAATATTTCCTGCTAATAAAGCTCTTTAGCTTAGGTGAAATGTTTTCCAATTTCAGACCACGTGTCATTTTCTTGAGAATAAAATTCTTTGTTTGAGTTGTATCCATATTCATGTGTCTTTTCGTACGCAACCGTTAAACAAAGAAATAGGGAATGACATGTGGTCTGAAATGGTAAAACATTACGCCCAAGCTTAAGAAGTCTATTCGCCATGTCCAGCTGTACGAAAAACTAAGCACGAAAAGGATTGTTGTTGTAATTCAAGCGGCCCTCTCCCGAGTCTTAAAAGTCATATATCTCAGAGAATTTGAGGAGATGGATCGCAAAGATTTTCTTTAATTTTTTAAACAACACGTATACTTCAACTTTTTTTCTCTAAATTCTTTGAAACGCGTATTTTTGTATTGGGAAGAGACTTGGAGCAAGGGCCGCTTGGCTAAGCATCGAAGCGCGCTGTGATTGGACGGTTCGTGCGTGCTCCGGACACCTGGGTACACTTCTGTAAGCATTTTACTTACGATTGATCACAACCAGTTCTGCTATTTCCTTCATAGCTTCTCTTCCATCGGATAAAATTGCCAGACAGTAATAGAGGCCGTTGTCATAGTATCCAATATTGTTTATCAAAAAGTCTTGTCCTTGTTGAACAATTTTCCCGTTGACATGAACTTGGTACTCAGGTGTGTCTGGGGTGAATCTGTGTCTTAAGAATACCTTTGCGCTTCCATCTTCGACTCGACAGCTGAACGAAACTGTGCTTCCAGGTAGGACTTCAAACTTTTGTTTTGAATGCAGAAAATTGAGAGAAGAATCTGTAAAAATATCAAATAATAGAATTGTATTATACTATTAATTACAAATCTTGGAAAGCGCGCGTGTCAAATAAACCAGTTGTATTTGTCCCCAGTGCGCACTTTACATGACTGGCTGGCTACATAAGGTAACGCTCGTGCGCAAGAATTGTGCATTCAGGTACATCTAGAACTAAATCCGTCAACCTTCTTGACATCTATTTTTATCGGGATATCAAAACGTTCTTTAGGAAATGTTTTTACAAAAAATTGTTAATTTTTATTGAGCATTAAAAAATATTTCCGCAACGTTTTCCACACGCGCGCATGTTACGGAATATTATCATCGCTTGCGCTACCATCACTTATATTTTCCCAAATAACCGCATGCGCCCAAGACTCGATTTACACACGCTGCGCATTCACTATTAGGATTCCTTGAGATTTGAATTTACATCGATAAAGCCAAATTTGTAAGCGCACTACCGTAATAGGCGGAAGTACTGCTGTAGCCGCATCGTATCTTACTGTAACCATAACTACGCGTTGTGATTGGATGAATTACTGAAAGACAATGGGAAGCCATTTCAATGTTATGGCATGTTGTACCATGTACGTGCTGTAAGTCAGTACCATATGTTTCCCACTCATACAAAAACCGCTCTATCACATACTGTGTACTAGCTGTAACTCGATATCGAAAAACCGCACTCAAAAACTAAACATCTATTCTTTTACTTGCAAATGTATTTGCGCCGGCAGAATAAAATCAGCAGTTAGACACCATGTACTAACATCAATAAACGCGGTTTCTATGAAGCTCCCTTTCTCATTTTCTCATGTTTTAACTTTTGTATGTTTGTCCAGAAGTTTAATGAAACCACCAGTAGGTGATTTGAAACAGATATATAGCTTTAAAAAGCCCAACATGATATGCGTCAACAACAAACAGAATTTAATTATATCGAGAAGCTTTGGCATAAACAACCGCAAAAAGGAAAGCACAGTCGAGAAAAAACAGCGGGGGAAACTTACAGTGAACAACAAATGAAATGAAAATAATAATTGAAGAATTGAGATACCAGATTGATTAATTAACAGGAATTTTTTTTACATCTTTTCAGTTTCAGTTTTTCATCTTTAGACGTAAATATCCGAGTTGAATGAAAAACAAACGATAGCAGGATGAAATAATTGATTCAACAATCTTCTCGGCTGCCATATATCACTAGAATAAGTGTCGCCCTATGAAGCATGCTCTTGATGAATATCTTGATCTCATAAGCATTATTTTAAATAAGAAAATCCTCGACATTCGAATTCGATAATCTACTTACCGGATAATTGTTCGTCTGCTTTAACCACAAAGATTAAAATTAGCAAAACTGACAGAATGAATTGCCATCCAAAACTCATAGATTCTCCCGATCTCAAGTCAAGATTTTTTAGGAGTGTCAGCCTTTTTGATATATTTGTCACATTTTAGACTGTTGAGGACAATTTATTTTCAAAAAACTCAATTGAGTTGCGTAAATAAACACTTAATTAAACAATTTGTATGCAGGACTATAATTTCGATTTAAAATGGTCAGCGGTCGAGGGTATTTGCTCCTGCGCGTGCAGCATGCAAAATCTTTTACGTCATGATTGAGAATATGTACACGAGCGCAAAGTTGCGCAAATTCAATTATTTTTTGGACGATTTTTAACTGCGATATTGAAAAAGGAACAAATACAAATACAAATACAATTTATGTTACCCTCTCAAACAAAATCATGTTCAGTCATCTTTTCCATTCCCAAAAAATTCTCTTTTACGAAGCGCGCGTTTTTTATCTCAGCCATAATCATGAACACGAGACGAAGGCTGCTCGTGGAACAACAGAATGGAAAAATATATGAGCCTTGGAGAAAGCGTATTGGTTTTCGTTTCGACTACTATCATTTGATTCCTAAGAAAAATGGAATCAGTTCGGATTGGATTCCATGACCGGTTTCGTAAACATTTTTGCTAAGCGTCTTTTAGATCCGGTACAAAACAATAACATATATACTAAGGATCAGGTGTTTTGTTGCTTGGCGAGTTATTAATTAAAGATGTTTATAAAATTTTATCCAGCTAATTTTTCACGTAAAAACATCCCAGCTCCAGGGGGGACTCGGATTTTTTTTTCTGAGAAAAATTATTTTGAAGAAACAAAACACACTTCCTTAAAAATAACGAGAACTTCTCTTCGTGTTTTTCTTACGATGAACTTGCTAAATTCCGACAAAATATCCGATGTTTTTGTCGATTGAGGGAGATAAAATAACAAGCCGTTTTAGCTTGATTGATGTTTTGTTTTAAAGACTTCCTCACAAGCTTCATTACAGCAGCAACATCATGCTCATGTTTTTTTCCAGACTTATTTGTTCCCTGAAGATATAAATGTACTAAATTATGAAAATACGGAAGTGTATAGACTGTAATAAATGTAATAGTGGACTGTTATCATGAAAAAGCCTTCCGAATATGAGAATATCCATGAATGAAGGCGGCAAACCGTCGCCTGATCATGACCTTCAAGAGCACCACTAACACTAATGGAATCTTTTTTCTTGTTTTTGAAGCAATAATTTCAAAAAACCCCAAGTGGTTTTAAAGGGCATTGGGAAGTCATCCGATTAAATGAATTTTAATGGTTTGTTTTATTTCACTTAGAATTTATTCACCGCATTAGTTTTTGTACGTATTTTTATTTTACCCCGCAATCTCCGTAGCACTTTCTTGTCAAGTTTTTTTGATTTTAAAATGTGTTTCTTAAGGTGGCTCGATGAGGTTTTCTCGGCGCGCTACCTTTCAACTTCAAATCGCAAATATGCGGACGCAAACAATTATTTAAGGGAAAACTATTCAAGGTTTAAAAGAAAGATGAAATTCTAGAATGAGCATGTTTTAACTGAAGTCAGAATTAATATAAAACCCCTGTGAACCATTGGTAGTGCGTTTTCTTTACGGCCTATTTTTCCATTTTTCTCCAATTTTTAAATCGCGTTTGACATTTGAGGATGAGCACTTTTTTCAAGGTTCAGAAAATTTAAAGAAAATCTGTGAGTATTTTTAAGAAATTTCACTTTGAAGTTTTGAAGCATGGAAATTTTGTAAAAAACAAATAATTCGTGTTAGTAATCGAGCCTCCTTAAGGAAGTAAATTGGAGGTAAATTCGACTTAATAAACTTTAATGATTTGTTTTTTCTTTAGTAAATAGTCGTACATTCTAAACATTGCATTTATTTTTTAAGTTTTTCTTTTAGCTCCGCTTCCCTTTATCATGTTTTTGAATTGCAAAAAGTTAATCATAGTCCCCTTCACAATTCCCTGCGCCATCTTGAAAGGTAGCCGGGCCTTGGAAAATAATTCACAAGTCCTTATCATTGCAAGCTCACCGTTCGTCCTGTTTCGATGCAAAGGCATAGCTAGCTTGCAAGATGGCGCAGGGAACTGTGAAGAGGAATATTGTTTTAAGAGCATTGAGAGGCGATTCTATTTAATGAGCTTTACGACTTGTGTTACTCTAGATAATTAGTCGTTCATTTTATTCATTACATTTGTAGCTTAATGTACATTTTCCCCCTCTAGGTCCGACGCACTTTCTTGGCGTTTGCCGGATATTAAAAAGTTGTTTTAAGAACACATGGGGTAAATTCTATTTTAATAATGAATTAATTGATCTGCTTCACTTCGTTTTATTTATAGCATTTCTTCTTTAATGCACTTTCCCCCTCTAGCTATTGCTGTCTCACTTTCTTTTCAAGTTCTTGAAATTTCAAAAATTGGGTCAGTTTGGAGCCAGCAATTAAATAGAATTTCCAAGCACGACAAGCAGGAAATTTTGTTTTGAAAGACAATTATTTTCAAGCACCATAAGTGGCCATCGACGCCGACTTAATTGTACTTAACTCCAAGCTAGTCAGATAACTGCCCACACATACACCATTTATTTTTCACAGAATGTAATGAGCTGGTTGGCTAACTAAAATAGCCAGATTTTTACTGTGCACTGCGTAGTTAGCATCCTCAGCAAAAATATTGTAGTAAAAAAATTTGAAATTATTTCATGATAAAAATCAAGAAAAGTAAAGGACCAAAAACAGATCTCTGTGGAACACCGATCGTGATCTTCATTCCCAATATTAATTTGATAAGTATAAGCAGTAAGCCGGGTGCATCCTGTATGTGATTGGTTTCCAGCACAGCGACATGAGTTGTGTCTAGACAAGAATGTCTATCTAGTCGTTAGGGATTTTTTATTATTTAATTCTTGATTGGTGCTCATGCAGTTCATGCAGTTGGCTTTCTGCCGCTGCTCCGGCGTCTGTCAACCATATTGAAAATATACATCTGTGTTAGAGAAATTGAATTTCGTATGCCCTCGAAAAAGGCATGCAGCACCTGCTGGTCAATCACGACATCTAAGTCGTCGTTTCAATCTCAGCGTAAGAGTTGCTGCTCATCCAATCAAATTATTAGACATGGCACGGCCACGGTCAAGGTACGGCAAATCCACGCTGTCAGCTTTCTATATTAACTCAACATACCATAACCCGGCAGACGCTGGAATATAAGAGATATGCCAATAACAGGAATTCATCTCTACGATAGAATGAAAGGATTTTTACCAAGGGATTATTATAACAGCAAAGATTGGTCTTATCCTGATTTGGCATCATCATTGACACTATTCTTACTGACACTACGTTCAGTGATTGATAGGATGGTTTTATCTTTAGGACTGATGAAGCTAGGTACTGAGAGTTCTACTGCTGTTACTTGGTTGTCGAGTGCTGGTCGTGTTCGAAGTATTGTAGTGTTGTTCAAATTTTTCCGGCGATTCACACTTGTCTCTATGACATCGACAGCATTTGTTGATGTTGGTGTCCTTTTGATTTTCAGAAGAGTCATAAAACTGGCTCTAAACCTGGAAGATATGATGAGAAGACTTTGGTCATCAAGTTCGACAGAACAACTGTTATTTATAGTTGGGTTACACCAAGAGATTATGAAGTAAGAGAGCACATCTCCCATACATAGGTCTATCACTATGAAATTATTTGAAAATCTATTTTCAGCTCCGCGCGCATCCTGAACTGAATCAGGAATCACATAATAAAAAAGTTCAGGCTGCGCGCGGAGCTAAAAATAGATTTTCAAATAATTTCATAGTGATAGACCTATGTATGGGAGATGTGCTCTCTTACTTCATACTCTCTTGGTTACACGCATGTTACAGCGGAAAACTGGAAACGACGAGTAGATCGAGCCTGCGTTCAGCTTCGGCTATTGGGATCGCGGTGGCGGGTGGGCTTTCTTGCCCCGATTCAAAAAAATTCAGATGGCAGAAAGGGTCTTTTCCCCGACCCTTCATATTAACTCCCGCACCCTCCCCATTCCGCCCCTCCAACCTTAAAACTTTGTTCCGCTCTCCCTGTTATCCATACTCCTTCAACACACTCTACTGATGATGGTCTAAAATAAAGTCAAGGCTTGCGTCATCAGAAAAAGGGGTTTCAAGAGGTTTAGCTATAAACCCCTTGCAGCACGTCAAACAAAACCCATTACGCTCAAACTAAAAAGCCTATTCTAATTTGGCAAAATCCGACCCTAGATTTTTTATTGGACATGCTGCTAACAAACCCTTTCTGTTACGATGCCCCTGTTATAAAATGAATGTTGCTCGTACGAATTTTTTTCGTGGCATCGATCACTGAAGTGGAGACTTTCTCTCCTTTCAGCAACAAAGAAAGTATGTTGCGCGCTTAGTGTTCAATTCATACGACCCCGCACTATAGACATACCCCCTTGCAGCACGTCGGAATGCAGCTCAATTTGGAGGGCAAAACAATAGGTTGCCAATTCTCAGGAGATTGAAATCCTTTTGTTTTGTCCACCAAATTGAGCTGCTTTGACGTGCAAGGGATCTATTTATGGGACGGCGCACAAATTATTTTTGTTGCTCGAAAAAGACAATTTGGAACAAAAAAAATAGCGAGTTAATTTTGTTATATCTATCTGTGTGTTACTTTAAACTTCGATAAAGATCGGCCGCTCATATCATACATCATATCACATAAAAGATAAAAAATGGGTTTGTGTAAGAAACCGCGATGACAACATAATTAGAATAAATAGTTGATCCTGCTAAAATACTAAGCTGTTCCTAAAACATTTTTATATGATTTCGTAATATCCGCAAAATTTTCCAAAATATTGATCCTTAGAGTGCACTTTATCATGTAAGCGAACTCATTTACTCGTATTTGTAATTATGAGACGTAAACACTTTTTGGGTTCATAAATTGATGACACGCATTCTCTTATCCTTTCAACGAATTGTCAGGGATTTCCTCTAATTCTAAATAGTAAGTTAGGTTTAAAATCTTACCTCCTGCAAAGCCGTTAAAAAGGGCCACGCACAAGTTCCATTACAATTACCGAACCCAAAGCAAGAATATTTTTTTTAATAATCTTTTTACACCCGGGAAATTGAATTAGGAAGTAACAAAGACTGTTTAATTTTTGACCACTACTTCTATCATGATCTTCCATCAGAATCCATCAGGGAAATGGGAAAACATTACTAACACATGTCTCAGTTAAAGTTATGCCTCGGTATGAGATGCCTTGCGTTTCTCAAGTAATATTAACAATTACAAAATGTTCAATTTATTTACAGTTTGCCGTTGCGTTTCTCAAGTAATATCAGGAATTTCAAAATGTTCAATTTATTTACAGTTTATCGTTTTGTTTCAGTTAAAGTTATGCCTCTGTATAAAATGCCTTGCGTTTCTCAAGTAAGTAACAATTACGAAATGTTCAATTTATTTACAGTTTGACGTTGCGTTTCTCAAGTAATATTAACAATTACAAAATGTTCAATTTATTTACAGTTTGCCGTTGCGTTTCTCAAGTAATATTAGGAATTTCAAAATGTTCAATTTATTTACAGTTTGTCGTTTTGTCAAAGTGTATTAAAGGATGCTACATGGACCACTAAGTGCTCTGATACTAAACTGAGGAGTCTGATGGCATATCAATCATTGACATCTATCGTTTTGCACTATCTGATGAAAGATTCTTACATGATTCACAAATGATGATTAAAAAGCACTTGATTATAATGAGTAAGCGGATCATTAAAAAGCCAAGTGAGTAAATCCTAAGTCAAACTAAGCACAATAAAATTGACCTAATCAAATACGGAGACATGAAAGGTAAATCTTAACAGAAGCACAACAAGAAGTTAACTTTTCTAAAATCTGTTATCGTAGATTAATAAATTTTACACCGTAGTGAAAATAGGAACTAACGTTTCGGACGTTAGTCCTTCGTCGGAGTCAATTTTCAATTTTCTAAAATCTCTTCTACTATTTAGTTATTTATTTCTCATTTTTATTATTTCATGGGCTTTCACCTAGTTGGAGCTTGCTCTTGCTCGATGAGATTTTTTTTCTCGTCATTATTTTCGTTTCTTAATTAGTTTTTCTTGTTAATTTTCAACTGTTTTGTACGTTTTTATTTACTCGGTGGAAGTTTAATAAATAAATAAATAAATAAATGAATGAATGGATGGATGGATGGATGGATGGATGGATGGATGGATGGATGGATGGATGGATGGATGGATGGATGGATGGATGGATGGATGGATGGATGGATGGATGGATGGATGGATGGATGGATGGATGGATGGATGGATGGATGGATGGATGGATGGATGGATGGATGGATGGATGGATGGATGGATGGATGGATGGATGGATGGATGGATGGATGGATGGATGGATGGATGGATGGATGGATGGATGGATGGATGGATGGATGGATGGATGAATGAATGATAACGCCGGCCTGAAGTTACTGGTGTGCTGTAAATGGACCTTTTTCCAAAATGGCGGCCGAAAATTCAAATGAGTTATAATTAAAAACCAATACCAGCGCTAGAAAAAGCACCTCAGTTTATTTTAGTAACCCTACAAAGATTCATTATGTCAGAAATGATATCGGCTAGCTGAGAAAACTTTTTTTTGAAAATCGACGAATTTGCGGTAGACACATGCACCTAATAGGCGCCTATTTTCCTAATAGGTATTTGGCGGTTCTTTGCACGGATGTTTTATTTTATGTATTTTCGAGCAAAAGCTGTTCAATTTTTTTGGGGAAAAGTATTCAATTTATTTATATCTGTATCTATTTCTGTTTTCTTTTTCTATTTCCGTTTCTACTTTTGTTTCTAATTCTATTCAAAACAAAACTCATTTATCCAATTACTTATCCCCAATATATATACACTTACTATTTCGACTCACGGAAAACACTAATTGTTTTGTACCTCGGGGAAAAAAAGCGTATTTTTTTTACAGATTTTTCATGCTTTCTCGATACAACACTGACAACTTATACTGCTCATCACCAGCATAGAGTTCATGAAACATTATGAGTATTTTCGGTGCACTAGTCTCTCGTATATAATCTTACATTTATTTATGTCTGTCCTCAAGGGAAGTGCCTAGCATGGGACTTAGAGTCTCGCTCGCGCTTTTCCTATTAGGTAGTTCTATTTATCTACTTTTCCTTTAAACTATTTTCACGTATTATATTAACAGCTATTGCCCAATAAAGTTGTAAAATAAAAATAAGCACCAAACCAACTAATTGTGCGTTTGTTATCACTGTTACGTTTTTATCACTCATCATACCGTAAAACGGACCAAGCCAATCTGTTATTTATCACGTACGTACAAAACTTCCTCGACAGTGATTTATGTTTGTCATCTTGTGTTTTCTTTTATCAAGATGGTCTACGTGTAACACTTAATGGGACCGACAGATGATAATCTTATCAGCCTTAGCTTCTCAATAAATCTATTAAGAGCGCTGTAAAGCTGATGACACTTTAAAAGATGTAATCAAATGGAAGGAAGATAATTATAATATTTAATATTGCAGTATGGTTACGTTTTACATCACTTCATAACATGAAATGAAATTATTCTGATTCATTTATATTCTTTGCTGGAAACGTTCGCCGTAACTTCAACTTCAATAACCGTTTTATTCACGATAGCCGCCATGTTGGTTTTCGTATTGTAATGCAGAATAGTAACGTGATTGCTGAGGGACAAGCGACTCCAAATCAAGAGATTTAAGCTGCTTTATTGATAAAATCTTAATGTTTTCCAGAAATTGGGTGCTAACATTTTTCTCGGTGATAAATGAAATACTCGATTTTGGACTGCTTTGGACACAAGTTTAGAAAATAAACGGTTTCTTGAATATCCTTACTCGATTTTCTGAGTCAGGGATAAATGTAGCAGGTCCAATGCTACAGTGTAGATTTTTAGATAGTTTGAAACAATATTTGGCATAAAGATTACATCTCTAGGACGAGCCAAATTTCTAAAAATAGTCTCTTCTTCCAATGTTTGATATACAAATCACGTAGCTTCTTTCGCAAACGGCAGGTATGACAACCAGTTTTCATCGTTTCAATGCATTTCACTCTACTTTTTTGCAAAACTGACCGTTCTCACCAAACACAAGTATTCTTTCATTCATCTACCACTTGGAGATTTTTCGATTCTTTTTCATTTACTGAGAGAATAGTTCAATTCTGGACTGCATGACGTTTCACGTCAGTTCAGTTTCCCGCAGTATAAACGATAGATGCTTTTAAAAACTCTCCAATGAGTAAACACTTTAACGTTATAGGAAGCTGAACGTGAGCAATTGAAGACCATAGATAATGTGATGTGCTTGAATTCCTAGCACAAAGCATGATGGGAAACCGAATCCTTACGCTTTTTTGGCTTCTCTAAAAATTCATCTGACAATTTTTCCTTCGTCATTTTCTATGGAAATGTAAGTATTTCAACAGACGAAAATAATAGTAATTTTTTTCTAATATTTCCTTTGATTTCCCTGTTCCATTTTTGCAGGACTCAGTTTCCCAGAGTGCTTTGTGAGCTATGATGCACATTGCATATTGATGGCGCGTAAAGCCACGGTGATATTCGTCTTCAACATGACCTCTTTCATGATAATTGTTAACTTTATTTATACACGTATGCAAATTAGAATAGGATATATGATGCAATGTTGTTTTTTTTTTGGAAACCCTAATTGTCACTTTACACTAAACATCCGCCATCAGTTTAACGAGGACAAACTTCTCTTGTTCACGATTCAGTCTGCAAGACGCGATGGTAGGAATTCTTGTTTGAAGTCAGTTAATATTAAATTGTTGAACTATTTTTAGTAAAAACTATACTATATATAAACCGTACCAGTTTTTCTGCTTCTCCTTTTCTCCTTTCAATCTTTCATATTCCATTTTCTCCACATTTTTTCTCTTTCCTTTGGTGTATTTCTTTTTATCCATTCAATTATTTATCACCTTATCCCTATCTATTATCCTTATTGTTTTCTTTTCTCTGCTTAATGGCATATTAATTAACCCACATCTTAAAGATTCGTAGCTTCTAACATTTCTCTTTACGTAATGATCAAAAAAAAATCATTTTCCAATTCCAAAACCAGCCGATGTTTTGGTTTATCTCTCTAGCGCTAACTAATAGTCTAATTGGCTTTTCAAGCCCAAAATATAATATAATACTTCTGCTGATATTGCGGTCATGACAGAGAAAAAAATATTAAGATAATTAGACCACAGAAAGATCCCTTTTATTCCAAGTGCTTTCACGGCAAGCGTTAGCACCTAATTTTGGCACTTTGTTTTTCTCCTGAAAATGTGTACTTAATTGATAAGAACTACGTCCTGTTTTTTCCACTTGATTCCCATCCGTATAGTGAAATCTTAAAAGCGCTCTGTTCGCATTCTCTCCTAAGAGAATTCAAGTTACAATAGAATAAAATCAAAAGGTTTTGTAATGCAAATGAAACCCGAAAAACGGTTCTTATCCTTCATAGACTAAACACATGACAAAAACAGAAGTAAGAAGCGCCATAAGTGACTTTCTATATATAAAATTAAAATATATTTAATATTAAACCACTTGACATGAGCCATCGAATTTTAGATAAACTCTTTTTAAAGTATAATTTAAGGAAGCGCTGTAAGTAAAACTAATACATTTTTGATACGAAGCCATCGTCACTTTATAAAACTATTTCAAAAAGGTTGTCGGAGCCAAAGGAGGTAGGCGATAGTCGATAAGTCATAACTGAAGAATGAAGAATAACTGATCTAGGTGTTCAGTTAAAAATGATTTTCTCAACTATGAACAGCACTGGATATCTCAACACTGAGCTCCCTGTTCTTGACGAGAGTAAGAAGCATGCAAACACAAGTAATTCCAGCTATTCTCGGTGTATTGGAATCACCTATCTCTTATTCGGTGTATGCGGTGTCATCAACTCTTAGGTGATAAAATATAGTGTCATAAAATCGTCATCATTTCAGTAACACATGAAGTTTACCACTGATGGCGGATGATCGGATGATCGATTGATCCTTTAATTTTCTTATCCTATTTTAGATTAAATTTCAGATTGAAGCACAATGAATGAATATGGCACTGAAGAGTTTGATTAACTGGAAATGAACGGGGAATCGATGGAATAGCCCGGAAAAGTGCATTCAGAAACTGAAGGAAAACCGATTAAATCTAATATAAGACCCGATCACTCTATCATAAAAACGTGTGTAAGTCAGTTGTCAGTCAGTTTTATTCCGGAAAACTTTAAACTGAACAGAGAAAAAACGTAAAAACCCGCTCAAAACTACAGGTGCATTTTGGAACCTTCGTCAATAAATAAATAATCTCGTGTAACTTTCTTCAATTGAAATGAGAATGACGCAGTTGGTGGTGGGTTAAGATTTCCAAGTAAAGTTAAGCTTTTATTATATATTGGCTTTACAAAACATTTCTTTGAATACTGTAATACAAGGCTTGGAATAACAGCTGGTCAACAGATAGCGTTCGGCTAGAATTAGAACTTGTACGGTCAAATCTTTACGGCCTTGTCGGTCATTTTGACCGTTAACGTTAACTCAGTCCAGAAACGCGGTATGACCAAGCTAAAAGCAATTTGGCCGGTCATCATGACCGACGACTGAACGACCGTTATTTCAAGCCTTGTAATATACTATGTACTCACCTTGGATTGACGAAAGCGTAAACACACGGGTTATACAGAATGCTTGATTTTGCCACAAGACATGCAATAACGCTCGTCTCAGCGTTAAAGACTTTCTCCCCTCCACCAAGCGCGCAGACTAGTACATACAAGCAGTAAGGTAGCCAAGTTATCGTAAAAGCAACGATCGCCAAACTAGCCATCTTTGTAATGTTCCTGAACTCCTTGATTTGTCGTTGAGCGCTCAAAATTTGCGCCATCAGTCTGACATGAGCTGATAAGGCATTGTTTATCCTCCAGATATAGACAACAGCAATACCAACAGGTATGATATACGCTAGGCATGTCAATACCAAAATATATACCAGTTCTGCTGTACCTTCTGCCGTCCAGTCAGGTGCGCAATTTGTGTCTGCACTTTCGATGATCATTCTGGTCCATCCTGCAGTCGGTGGAAGCATGGAAATGGCCGAGTAGATCCAAATACCTACGATAACTTTTAAATGAGTGCGGTCTTGCTTTACCGCAGACATTAACTTGTTATTCCCAAACTGTACTGTTAGTGTGCTGTAAATTTTGATTGTGATGCAGGTCATGGTTGCTATCATAGCAACAGCCGCAATGCCACCTAAAAATCCCACTAAACGACAAATATGATCATTAAAAATCCATCGGTTGGCGATAGAGGAAGCCAGCGTGCTCGGAAAACTTCCAAGAATCATGACAGAATTAGCGACAACAACATTTATAAGATAAGGCGTTAGAGACTTGGACTTGAGATCTGGTGATCGTAAAAGAATGGTCAAAGTAATGGTCTGAACAAATCCACCAAAAATAATTAGAAAGCTGATAAAGGAAGCCATCATGGCGTAACCTGTAGCCGTCAGTCGAAACATCGCGGCGAAATACTTTCAGTGTTGTCTACCAGACGCACCTGCGAAATGAAGCTAGTCACTTTGAACGTATGGTTTTCATCTCTATTTCATCACCCGGACGCGCGTGGTCACAAACCAATCAGATAAAGCGGAATCATGATATGACAAGATATATTAAAATCCTTATCAACGAGTATTTCAGAGCATTTTTTAAAGTTCAGCACAATTTTTGAGTGGTGACTGATAATTCCCGGGGTTCTCAGCCTTGGGCAAGTTTTATCGTCATGTCACATTGTCGCCATGGAAACAGCTCATTTATTTCTGACACTTAGAAATGATTTGCTCTTATACAAAGATCTCTCAACTCCTTGAATCATTTCGTGTCATTTACACATACTCGTGATTATCAACGCTACAAAAAAGAAACGTTTAGGTATAAAATCTGGACCCCTCTAGTTCGGATGAAATAAAATCAGGAAATGAAGGAAATGAAGAATAAAGAGTTTTGACAAATTGAATTTTTTTTATCCGGTTTTCTGAGAAAACTGGTCTCTCATAATCTCGCAGTGTCAGAAGCCTATCGGCTTAGAATTTACGTTTTATGGCAATTCAGCAGGTGTGCTTCATCGCAATAATAAAATGATTTTTATAGCTCTATTCCCCAGAGATCCAATAACCAGGGGTCAAATTCGCCACCTTCCATACATCGATTCACTGGTCACAGACAAAGCATTCAATCGAGGCTGCAAGTTAGTTTCAAAGGGTTATTCAAATTTGAACCTTGCAGCCTCGACTGAACGCATTGTGTTTGACCAGAGAACCAATGTATTGAAAGTGGTGACTAGGAGTCATATCTAATGTTAAAATTCATTCATTCATCCATCCATCCATCCATTCATCCATTCATTCATCCATCCATCCATGCATGCATGCATGCATCCATCCATCCATCCATCCATCCATCCATCCATCCATCTATTCATTCATTCATCCATCCATCCATCCATCCATCCATCCATCCATCCATCCATCCATCCATCCATCCATCCATCCATCCATCCATCCATCCATCCATTCATCCATTCATCCATTCATCCATTCATCCATTCATCCATTCATCCATTCATCCATTCATCCATTCATCCATTCATCCATTCATCCATTCATCCATTCATCCATCCATTCATGCATTCATTATTTTTATTCATACATTTGATTGAGCAGTCAAAACTCCTGTTGTTATCGATTTAGTGGTCAGATTACATACGTAGCTTGTTAATTTTTTGCACCATTTACTATTATCTGATCCTTATTACTGTTTCAATATCCGGATTGTAATCGTAGCGGAGTTTTCTATTCATCAATTCACTACACGTATTTCACGGACTTCAGTACAAGACCATGTACGGCGCACAACTTTCTTGTAATCGATTGTAAAAAAAAAAAACACTCCCAGGGGGATAGGCCAGTGGCTGATATATCACCACAGCGCGCAAAAGCGCGCGAATAAGCGCGTGCGTACTGACATTGACCACAGGGAGCCCAATTAAGATAAAAGTTAAAAGTGAAAGTAAAATCGAAAAAAAATCGACTTGGAGACAAAGTATCATCTTAAAATATCTTCAACATCTTTGCAAACAAGAGTAAAGTGAGAAGAAGCGAGTCTTTTTTTCCCCAGGAACATCTTTAGTGCATTACACGATGACAGAGTGACTAAACCTTACAGGATTTTATGTTTCGAAGATAAACAGTCTAAAGAATGGGGTCTCGGCCTAGTCAGTTGAGAAACCAAAACTCTATGGCATTAAATACACATTTTAGTGCACAGTTAACTTGCAAAACTCAAGTTGCTCAAAGACACCACACACCAGTTAGAACATTCTCTGACTTACCTTTTAGCTTTGTATACAGGTAAAGTAGAGTAGAATGAATTCAAATGTCGAAGAACTCGGCCAAAAGCCTTAATTTACGTCGGTTGTGGGGAATGAGAAGATAGACAGCCGAACAAATCAGTGTCTTTCTCAGGGAAGCTTGGGCTACCTGTGGTTCATTTTCGTTCCCAGTGCCCGCGCGGTTAATGCGAAAGATCAAATGTTATCAAAATTAGAAAAGTAATTACAACAATCTGGAAAAATGGCCGAATCACTCTACGATGTGTGTGTGATTGGAGCAGGTATTGAAGGCAGTTGTACTGCTCGTTATTCAGCCTCTCGTGGAAAGAAGACGTTGTTGCTGGAACAGGTAATCTTGATCCTATTGCATAACTTGTTTGCGTAGAACAAAAACATGAGTTTCGGTGTGTTTTCATTAGGCCTTTATACTCGCTTAAAATTCCTTGTGGTCACTCCTTCCGGTCCGCCTTTACGCTAGTTTAAATTTACGACTGTTTTCACTGTAGCCGAGTGTAGTAGTAACTCATTGCTCGAATTACCAACGGTCATTTCAAGAAAGTGAAAGTCCAGAAATTTCCAACTTTAACATCTCTAAATGTGAGAATAAGTTATCAGAAGTTGGAGAAAAGATAAATCTCTCTTAAAGATCATATATTTCCTTATTTCAAGCAGGTTTTAGTATGACCTGTTTTATGAATAAAGCAATTAAATAAATACCATGACAGATATCTGTCATTAGAAAAAACCTACTAATGGTCTATCACCAATCGAGCCCTGTGATTGGCTGAGCTACTAGGGGTCTATTAGTGATAGACCTCTAGTAGCGAAAAGTGCCGGTTTTGAAAACCAAAAAAATATATATTTAAAGCAAAATCCAAAACTTTTTGCATCCTTTTATTGGACCGATTAGTAGGTTTTACTAAAACAATTAGACCTCTCGCCCTCATGGCCTACGAGTCAATAGCCCATTCGGCCTTCGGCCTCATGGGCTATTGACTCGTAGACCATTCGGACTCGAGGACTAATTGTTAAATAGACCATTTTCGAGATGTGCGAACGCTTTCAAAAATATCGCAGGCGCGTACATGATCTCGAGGCATTTTCGGGCAGAGTCTGCGCCTGCGATATTTTAGAAAGCGCACGCGCATCTCGAAAATGGTCTATTAGAACGCTGTGATTGGCCGATTTGTTTATTTAGCCAAGTTAAACCATCTCGCTAGGTAGTTTAAAATTTACGCGATTTCCGGTGTTTTTCGTAGTTTTTAGCACAGTTTTGTAAGTGAAAACACTGTGCATTTTTAAGCTAGCTTAACTTTTTTGAGGCTGTTTTCACTGTATTTCCGGAGTTTTCGAGTTACACTAGCTTAAAATGTCCAAGTGAAAACACACCCTTTGTGACGAGAAAATCTACAGGTATCTCACTGCTAGGCCACTTGTCCTCTTTAACAGACCCTCTCCCAAAGGGGATTGGGAGGGAGAGGGCTTAGAGCAGGCCCAATCCAATTAACCTTTGTTAGAGCAGTTGAGTGGGAAACAATAGCAAATTCGTCATTGTACTGTAGCCATACTGTATCTTACCATAGCTGTTACTATGTGTTGTGATTGCAATTACTACATGTAGAAGACAATGGAAAGCCATTTCAATCTTACAGCATGTCGTCCCATGTACGTGCTTTAAGTCAGTGTGTTTCCCACTCATAAAGGGCAGAGGAAGGTCAAAATTTTTGGGTGGCCCAGGCCTACAAGGCCTCTCCCCCACGGGTCTGCATTCAATGTCAACAACCTGCTGACATTATTGGGAATGGCCCTGACATACAAAAACCCCTCGATCACTTTATAAGCAAGAGACTAATTATGTACATTCAAACTATTAAACAATATTTCCCTTGTCAGTTTCATCTTCCACATTCTCATGGTAGTTCTCATGGGACGACAAGATTAGTTCGTCATGGTTACAGTGACCCTACATTTTCTGATTTGATGCCTGAAGCCTTTGAGATGTGGGCAGAAGTTGAAAAGAAGGCTGGAAAACAATTGATAAAGTAAGATACATTGATTTATATCAAAAGTATTAATTTAGGAATGCCCCCTCACAGTTCAAAGGGTTAACCCAGGGTTAATGCTGTAAGTCCCCACAGAGCAGGGTTTTACCTGAGTCAATTCATTTTAGGATATGATGGACTCCTAACCCAACATTTTAGGAGTCCACACTACAGTTAAAAATATGATTCTCAGGGCCATTGACAAAGGCATTTTCGTTCACAGATCACAGGGGTACTGTAGATGCAGGGGTGGTGAAGGAGGTGACTAGTCACCCACCTCTTTTGTACAAAATTAACAAATGTGTTGAAAAAGTTTATCTGGAGAAATTTTCACTCAGTTTACTTGAAGCTCTCATATTATTTCTGTCAATTGATCATGAGACACCATTCTTTTTCACCATCTTTTGTGGCTTTCCTGTATTATTGGCACGAGGTACCATGTAACAGCTCCCCCTTTTAAAAATCCTGGATATGCCCCTGTATCCAACTCATTTTGCCCAAGATGGTGGACAAGAATATGATGGTGAACACTGGACTGTGGAAGACTGGAGTTTTTTAATTATGAAAACCTTTCTACATAATTGGTTTTAAGCAATTGGCTTTAGGGCATATTCATTTAGTTACAAAGTTCCATCATTGATTGCCATTGTGTTACTTCTTATTATAATTCTTATTAATGTATTACAGAAAAGTGGGGCTGTTTTCTGCAGAAAAACCACCATTTGCCAGCCTTACCAAGCTTGCAATTAATGTCAGGAATCTTGGTGTTAAATGTGAGGTACTGTCACCAGAAGATATCAGGAAGAGGTATCCTATGTTTCATCTGCCACCAGACTGGAACGGAACATTTGAACCTGAAGGAGGATTCATACTAGCCAACCAAGCTTTGAGAGCTGTCCAGGTACATGTATCATTTTATCCCAGTTATATATAAGCCCGTGCAATAACACTTATCCAACTGTCCTTCCAGTTATTAGCCACTCCCTGTTATAAGCCCTCTGGGAGATGTACATGTACCAGTACATACAGTAGAACACCAAAAAAGTTGTATTTATCTTTTATTCATCATCATCATTGCCCTTCATACCTGTAGAAATCACATCAGACGCTGCTTTTATGGGGTCATCACCTTATCATGGTGTGGCAGTTTGGGTCGGCTGGAGTCTTGTACTCCACCAGGCCACCTGTAGAACAGATTGAAGGGTATAGAGACCAGACAAAGAGTGCATGATTCCTTGGTCCTCCAGGATAGGCTTTGAGCACAGGGCTAATAACCCTACCTCATTAAAAGTTCAATGTTACAGAAACTGAAAATACTTATCTTGATTTACATGTAGAGTACTCAAAATTAATTCTTTTTTCATTACAGCAACAGTTTGTTGAATGTGGCGGGAAGCTTCTTGATGGTGAAAAGGTACTGAATATTGAACCTGGTGATATAGTTACTGTACACACATCAAAAGGTGTATATCAAGCAAAGAGTGTCATTATAACTGCTGGTAAGTGACCACTATATGACAGTATGCCTTTCTAACACTATATGTAGTGTATGGACAGGGATTGTGGAACTGTTGATGGGGGGGAGCTTGGTTTTTTAGCCTCTGGACCAAATTTTCAAGTCTTAGCTCTCCCACTATCCATACTACCCTACTCAGTCCTTGCTTTATTGTCATTGTATCATGAAGAATTTCTATAGTTTTTCAATTATTTTTCTTTTGTTTGAAGGTGCTTGGGTAAATGAGGTACTGAAGCCACTTGGTGTGAAGATACCAGTTGAAGTAAGCTCTGTGATAATCTAATATCTATGAAGATAGGGGAACATATCCCCTTGCAAAATGGAATCACATTAAAATATTTCGGTTTTTTTAAAATAATTATTACAAAATCTCTTTCACATTCATGCAAAATTCAAAATCTGCTTCCACATGGATCTAAAAAGATCTTAACCTTAAAGGGGCACTTGGATGAAAATCGATAAAAATTGAAAATGCCTTGGTTAAGCTTATCTATATGGCCCCAATAGTAACCAAGCAACTTATTTTTTCAGTCAAAATTGGCAGATAAAAATTATAAATTTTTTTCAGCATCTAAATTGTGAGTAAATGACATCATTTACTCAACCCTATTGTTCTTTTAGCTTTTAAACCAAAATTTCTCAACTGCGTAGTGGCTCCCAGGCTAAAATTTTTGGCTTTCATAATCATAATTGAGTCATATTGTCCTCAAATACTTGAATTACTCGGACTTTCAAAAAATAGGGCATTTTCATCCAAGTGCCCCTTTAAATCACATTTCACGGAAAAATATATCAGCCATTCATGCTTCACAGAAAAGTATAGGTGACCCTGTAACATAAGCATGCACACTGAGAAACAAATTTTTCATTTTAGATTTGGAGAGTTAATCTAAGTTTCTGGGAGCCTAAAGATCCAAAACAGTTTTCAATAGAAAGTGGGTTTCCTGCATTCATTCTGTATGAGGAAGATTTCGATGGCTTTGATCATGAGCATTTCTATGGCTTCCCTGTCCTTGAGTATCCAGGTCTGATTAAGGTATGTTAAGTCATGGGTTGCAGCACTTTTGCAGTACTCCAGACATCTTTCATTTTGGTATTTGTCAATCAAATTTACAACAGGCCGAGTTCATTCCAGTCACCAGTGATAAACATATCCCATGCAAAAATGGCTATCTAGTCACAGGAATTTTCTTACCTCTCAATCGGAATGGATTCAACCTATCGTAGTTTGATTGACAGTAGCGAAAATGCCAGACTTGGTAGTATTTTTTATGCTCCACAAAGGATAAGAAACAAAGGGTACTTTGGGGGGAGGGGTCACGAAAATTTGTGCAAGTGAAAATCAAAATGCACCAGCCCACTCCCTGATAATGACTTATCTCTAACTAGCATATACTCAACTTTTGGTTGTTCTAGATTTGTCATCATGGTGGAGTTCCTGTTTCCGGACCTCAGTCAAGGGACGACGAAAGAAAAAATGAGACATACATCAACAGAACATCCAAATATATTTCCGACAGATTTGAAGGGATTGATCCCAACCCAAAAATAGTCGACACCTGCATGTATACGGTTAGTTTTATGTTCCGAAACAGTATAGGGTTGCAGGATTGCAGCCATGACAGGAGCCACAACAATAGTTTTTTCCTCTGGAAACTGAATTCTCATGTAATTCAGATTAGACCAAATTCAGTTGTTCCTGCTTCCTGTCATGGCTGCCAGCACATGATGGCACAAAGCCTCTATAGTTTGTGCCTTTCCAACCAACTTACCACTGACTACCAATAAATTTCACCTGTCACATTTAACTTTTTTCAAGGTAACACCAGACAGTTCATTCGTTCTTGACCATCACCCGTCATACTGTAACATTGTGATTGGTGCAGGATTTTCAGGTAAAACTTTCTATAAGGCAAATTATTTTCCCATTTGAGAGAGTGCATCAGTTTGAGATGAATTAACCTGCCATTTGCAATATTGCATTGTAATGCAGTTGCAAATTGTCACACAGCATTGTTGCATTGCAATTTGCTTGTATTACCATCCCATGTACAACAATTTTTCATTGTTGCAGAGAGTAGAATAGAGCTTCTACTTCTGCAATAAAGTCACCCAACAAAATTTTGTTGTTGCCCAGGATGGTAATACAAGCAGCATTCACTGTTGCAATGCAACAATGTTGCGTGACATGTTGCACAATTACAATACATATACCTCATTTGGTTCTACTGATCATATCCCCAGGTCATGGATTCAAAATGGCACCCGTGGTTGGCAAGATTCTATCCCAGCTTGCACTGGGAGAAAGGCCTTTGTATGATATGAGACCATTCAAGATCTCAAGATTTAATGCTCCAAAGTCTTCCTTGTGATAAACGATTGAAAGAAAGGTCCTGAGTGATCAGGAAACTTAATATGATAGACCTTTTCGGCCCGGGCGAAAATGTTTTCTCATTTCAGACCACATGTAATTCTCTTGAGGATAAGATTCTTTGTTTGAGTTGTACCCATATTCATCAGTCTTGTCATGCGCAACTAAACAAACAAACGTTACTCTGGGGAATGACTTGTGGTCTGACCCAAGTTTAGAAAGTCTCATTTGAAGTGTTCTCCATTGTAATGCTAAATGTTACTCTGGAGAATGACTCGTGGTCTGACCCAAGCTTAGAAAGTCTCATTGGTAGTGTTCTCCATTGTGATGCTAAATGTTACTCTGGAGAATGACTCGTGTTCTGACCCAAGCTTAGAAAGTCTCTTTTGTAGTGTTCTCCATTGTAATGCTAAATGTTACTCTGGAGAATGACTCGTGGTCTGACCCAAGCTTAGAAAGTCTCATTGGTAGTGTTCTCCATTGTAATGCTAAATGTTACTCTGGGGAATGACTCGTGGTCTGACCCAAGCTTAGAAAGTCTCATTGGTAGTGTTCTCCATTGTAATGCTAAATGTTACTCTGGGGAATGACTCATGGTCTGACCTAAGCTTAGAAAGTCTCAATTGTAATGCTTGAATGCAACCTCATCAAATGGGCTTCCTGTGGTAAATGTTTTTTAATAGGGGTATTGAAAGAATGATCCAAATTGTAAACTTTGTAAAAGTGCTTAAAATTGTGTGTATCACATGACAGTCGATCAATTATTGATTCATTGTCCTCTAACTCGCCATACATACTGTACGACATCAATGTTATATCAATAACTCACGATTTTCGTGCGTTAAATTAAAAATACGCTCGATTATATTTTCATGCGTTATATTATCAATAACGCACGATTTTCATTCGTTATATTGTCAATAACGCACTTTCTCCGATGTCG